>CM071866.1:19666082-19678197 GCA_036759665.1 Gynandropsis gynandra
ACAGATACGGAATCATACGTAAAACATCACATATGTATCAAAAACGTCTCCTAAATCGTGCAAGAAATACGTATGAAAACGAGATGATCAGCGGGCACCATGCCCGATCGTGTAGATCATCAGCCCGAGTCGTGCAAACCTACGGGGTTTTCTTGACATGAATGAGCCCGAGCGGGCACCCCAATTGCACCCGAGCGGGCACACCTCCCTGGTCGTGTACCTTGTGTGCCCGAGTCGTGTAAAGCTACGGGGGTAATTGACCGCAAATCGCCCGGTCGTGCACTCCAATTCCACCCGAGCGGGCACTCCATCTTGGTCGTGTACCTTGAGTGCCCGAGTCGTGCAAAGCTACGGGGGTAATTGACAACAAATCGCCCGGTCGTGCACTCTAATTCCACCCGAGCGGGCACTCCATCTTGGTTGTGTACCTTGAGTGCCCGAGTCGTGCAAAGCTACGGGGGGTGATTGGCAGCTAATGGCCCGATCGTGTACACCTCCAATGCCCGAGCGGGCATGTCTTGAAATGTTGTTTCTCTCCCTTCGCTCGGTGTTTGAGTGTTCACTTTCAGTCCATGGCCTTGCACAAGTCGAACCTTGTTACTCAACTTCGTTTTCGGGGTTAGATTGCCAAAATCACTCGTGTTTCTTCTCGTGTCTTCATTTCCTATGCACAACACGAAATGTGGATAAAGTCTTCGAATATACTCAATAAATGAATGAAATATAAATAATCTATTCTAAACTAGACCTAAGAATGCTATAAAAACTATAACGGATTACGTGTTATCATCAAAGACTTCTCCAAGATCACAAAACCATTCACGGTGTTGTTGGCCAAGGATGCTACATTCAAGTTCCCCAAAGAGTGTCATGATGCCTTTAACAAGATCAAGAGAGTTTCAGCGCCTATCATTCAACCGCAGGATTGGAGCTTACCATTCTAGATCATGTGTGATGCTAGCGACAACGTGGTTGGGGCTGTTTTAGGACAGCGGAGATACAAGATTTTTGATGTCATCTCAGCAAGACCTTGGACAATGCTCAGATGAAGTATGCCACAACCGAGAATGAGCTCCTTGTCGTTGTCTTTACCTTTCATAAGTTAAATTCATACCAGGTTGGCTCGAAGGTGATTGTCTACACGGACCACGCGACACTCAAGTATCTCCTAGGGAAGAAGGACGCAAATTCACACCTTATCCGATGAATCCTTCTCTTGCAAGAGTTTGATCTAGAGATCAAAGATAGAAAGAGGTCAGAGAACATCGTTGCAGATTACCTCTCTCGCATCATCGTGGAGGACGAGAGGCCCATCGACGACTTCTTGAGGGACGAAATCATTTGCACGCTTACCTCAGGTACACCGGCTCCTTGGTATACCGATTTTTTCAATTATATTGCTAGCGGTGTACTACGCCCTGAGTTTTCTTTTCATGCGTGCAAGAAATTATTTGGGGACGTCAACCACAACTATTGGGACAATCCAATTATCTACAAGAGATATGCGGACGAGGTCATTAGGAGATGAATCCCCAAAGAAGAGGTAGAGAGCATTCTTTTCCATTGCCATGGATCAGATTATGGGGGCCACTTCAGCAAGTCCAAAACCGCTTCAAAGGTGTTACAAGCATATTTGTATCCTACTCTCTTTAGAGATGCCCACATATACGTTTCCACTTGTGATCGATGTCAAAGAATAGAGAATATAGGTAAGAAGAACGAGATGCCACAGAATTACATCCTTGAGGTAGAATTGTTTGATGTTTGGGGTGTATACTCCATGAGACATTTTCCCTCTTCATATGGTCATCAATATATTTTGGTAGGGGTAGACTATATGTCTAAATAGGTAGAACCTATGGCTGCACCGACTAATGATTCTAGGGTGGTTATGAAGCTCTTCAAGAAAATCATTATCCCTCGTTTTGGAGTCCCTAGAGTAGTCATTAGTGATGGGGGCTCGCATTTTATTGCTAGAAAATTTGAGGCCCTCCTGAAGAAGTATGGCGTGAACCATAAGGTAGCTACATCGTACCATTGGCAGACTAGTGGACAAGTTGAGGTTTTGAATAGGGATATTAAGAGCATTCTAGAGAAAACCGTGTCTAGGTCCCGTAGAGATTGGTCTATGAAGTTAGATGATGCATTATGGGCCTATAGGACTGCGTTTAAGACTCCCATTGGCATGACTCCTTTTCAGCTTGTTAATGGCAAGTCTTGCCACCTCCCCGTCGAGCGAGAGCACCGCGCCTATTGTGCGACAAAGCTCTTTAATTTTGATCTTAAGAGTGCAGGTGAGAAGCGACTTCTGCAGGTCAGTGAGCTAGATGAGCTCTGACTCGAGGCCTATGAGAACTCTAAGATCTACAAGGAGCACGCTAAGAGATGGAACGACAAGAAGATCATCCCTCATGACTTTCAGCCAGGTGATTTGGTTCTGCTCTTTAACTCTCATGTTAAGCTTTTTCCGGATAAACTACGGTCCCGTTGGTCTGGTCCTTTTTAGGTACGAGAGGTATTCCCGTATGGAGCAGTGAAGCTATGGCACGAGACGAGTGGAACATTCAAAGCTAATGGTCAGAGACTGAAGCTCTACCAAACTGCTCAACCCATCAAGAGTGGAAACTCCATCTCCCTTTTCGATTCACCAAGAACGCATTAGGCATGGAGACGTCAAGCTTAAGGACATTAAAGAAGCGCTTTTTGGGAAGCAACCCAGCATTTTCTCTTCTCATTTTCGTAGCTATTTATTTTAGGACTTAGATTTTTTCTAAAAAAACGTGATCACACTTCTCTTACCCTCCATCGGAGCTTCACGTCGAGGACGTCGTTCGATTCAATTCTGGGGGAACAGCTCATGTTTATCAGGTGATTTCGTTTCCTTTTTATTTTACTTTTTCTCTTTGACTTTTTAGTTTTTTTAGCTTACTTTAATTTGATTTTGTTTTCTTGATTCAGAGTCGTCCCAGTCACTTGTTAGGTTCCACGTTTTGAGATGAATCTTGAACCTAGTATGCTTAAGAAGCTGGTCGTTTCTATGATATCTTGCATGTTTGGTCTTAGGTTTTGTTAAGCGTTAGAGCTTATTAGTCGGTTGAAAAGTTAAAAGGTCGTAGTTCTTTGAGAATCCTAGTGTTGCTTGTTGGAGGTTTAGACGAGGCTGCTACACTAGTTTCTTGTTCATTCTCTCTATCCAGATTATTATACTTCGTGTAAATGATGTTTTGCTTCTTTTTGATGATGTTAGTTCGATTATATGAAAATGAGCTTATTTTTTCAGTATAAGAGCACACTAACACGTTGTTGTCGATAGAAATAATGCCTAAAAGCATGATCTACTCGATATGAGTGCATCGACATTGATACCTTTTTGATGGTTTGGGTCTAAGTGATGGGTTGGAGATCATCTTTCTACGTCCTAAGGGCATGGCACAGTAAAAAACCATCTACCCCCTGCTCTCTTGAATGAGACGCAATAGTGTACCATCACTGGTAGCCTAAGTCTAACTAGAGGCTAAATCCATTCAAATCCGACGTTCTAGAGACTTAGTGTGTTTGCATAATATATAAAAAACAAGAAAAAGAGAATAAAGAAACAAAGAAGCTCATAAACGAAACAAAAATCCTCTTTTGTTCTATGTTTAGCATTTGTCTGAAGTCTTGTCTCGTGAATAGATGTCTGGTTTCTTGCTTGGTTTACCTTTAATTTGCTTTCCCATGGGTAGCTATGGTAAACTTAGGATGAAGAATGAAAAGTAATAGGTAGAATTTGCTCACAACGTTCTAGTTGATCGATTAGGTCCGCTTTGGTGGTGTCTCTAGGAGAAAGAGGAATTCTCGTTTTTGTATCTCCTATGTGTTCCACGCTTAAGTTTGCTTAGAGAAAAGCAAACATTCCGTTTGGAGGATTTTGATCATCTCATTTTCGTACACGTTTCTCGCATGATTTTAGAGATGTTAGTGATGATAATTGTGATGTTTACGTGTGATTTTGTGACTGTTTAACTTGTTTTCGTTTTCACTTATTCGTGCAGGCTTTGAGGCGTATTTGGTTTGTTTCAAAGCTAAAGAACATACACGATTGTCTAGGACCACAATGGAGAAAACGGGACGAGAAACGAACAAGAAATGAGACGATTCTCCCCGAAGAAGAAGCTCGGCTCAGGCACATGCGATTCACGACCGATCACCTCTCATCAAGGACATGCACGGCCGAGCATACCAATATACACGACCGGGCATAAACATGGCAGATTTTTGCCAAAAATGAAGCACGACACATGCTTACAAGCTGCACGATCGAGCTCTGCCAAATGGAAGCAGTCTGGTCGGGCACCGACTAGACACCTCATATAGCCCGATTGGGATCACTAATAAGAAAAATGCCCCAAAGAGAATGCACAACCCGAGCGATTCCATTGCTCGGCTGATCACCCATTGTGAAGGAGTGCACGACCGAGCGGTTTGTTGTGCCCGATCGGATGCATAAACCTAAAACCAAAAAAAGGAAAAGAAAGATTAAGTGGTGGCACGCTGCTGAAAGAGAAAAGGAAATCGGATGCCAAAAAGGAAAGGAGAGGCAACCCAGTCAGGCAGAAGGGCAGCACGGTCGAGCATAGTTTCGAAACTAATTTACTTATTCGGTTTGAACTCAATATACATGAACATGTATATCCAATAGCGACACAAAATGCTCTACAATAGATTCCAAATGTTGATCAAGATAAAAGTCTTGCCTTCTCCTAGTTCAAGATACTACTTTGTACTACCCACATCCTGGAATCCTCCACCGGGATTAGGGATTGTACACCATCACCTATCCAAGGGTATCAATAATCGAAATAGTAATAGAGATATTTATCTAGCTTGAATTCCAATACACACAAAAATCTAACGACATAAATATATTGTCTCAAGGAATTAGTTAAAAATCATTGGAAGTAAAAGATGAGTATATTGTCTTCGAGAAAATTAGATATAACCCTAAACAATTGCTTCCTATATGTCCATCATATCTACATCCTCTAACTAACATCCACAACTGTCCACAAAGATGTGATCACATTAACCACATCTAGTACGACCTATGCATATATTTGCTTACATTCAACCCACCGTGAACTGAAATGAATATCCGCTTTTCATTCATGCAATATTCTAATGCATTAGGTTTTTTAACGTGGGTGCATTACTATAATGACATAAATTTAAAACAAATAACAGTTCACAAGCGCTATAATAGTCGACCCAATCTCGTTTGCTAAGTTGGTTCAGGTAACACTAATGCAACACAGTTGTGTTGAAAATAATATATATATATATATATATATATATTATTTTCAACACAACTGTGTTGCATTAGTGTTACCTGAACCAACTTAGCAAACGAGATTGGGTCGACTATTATAGCGCTTGTGAACTGTTATTTGTTTTAAATTTATGTCATTATAGTAATGCACCCACTCGATTACTAAATTATGTTTGATGTAATTATGAATGAAAAAAATCCAAATTCTAAAACTAATAACTTTCATGAACTAGTTGGAGCAAAGAAAACAACCTTTGTATGAAGGTTGTGAAGATCATTATCAGTTATTACTTGCACCTATATTAATGGGAGGGGATATAGGTTACGACGCCATAAAATATTGCATGAATCAAATGTATTAGAAGTTGCATGATTTGTTTGTCTAAATGTAACACAGTACCGAAGTCCTTTTATGATATGTCAAAGTGATATGTTTGTAAATAACTATATAATCTTTTGCAAAGACGCTATAAATAAAAGTTTTATTAATGTGGAGAATAAACTATTTTAACGTTTATGGGATATTGTGGTGTATTGATGTGGATAATAAACGATTTTTCCGTTTATGGGATATTGTGTTATAGAAGCACACACAAATGTCTTTTGTTTCCATATTTATCGATGATATAGATTCGTGTAGGTTTAAATTATCATTGTTGCTTTCTTTCGTTTGATCATCCCCTAAGAAAAAATAAAAGTTTTTAAGAAAAATAAGATGGTGGATAAATATTCACCATGCATGTTGATGGGAGATGAATTATTATTTGAATGATTATATGCTATTGATTTCAAATGACTATTAATAACACTGGTGAAATGCATGATTGATGTGAATGATTTGAAGATAACCACAATTGGTTTAAATGCAATATCTTTTTTATCTCCCCCATTGGTATCGCCATCTCTTTCGTAGACAATGAAAAATAAAAATTGGATATTATAAATCTATGTGCAGAAAAGAGATTAAAATTAGTAAAGATGTTAAAACAAATGTACCATTTGTAGAGTTAGCGTTGCATCACGAAATGCAACGCCAAAATGGTTGGAAGAAAATGTTAAATTTTCTTACAGTTATGCATCAAACATAGCTCGTAGTATGGATAAAAATGTGTTGCAAGGCATGAAAATTCACGATTTTTATGTTTTCATGCAATGAATTCTTCCAATATCTATTGTGAAACTTCTCTTTAAAACCGATCACGAGCCGTAGTGTCGTATTAGCTTATTTTTTAGAGATATTTGCTTTTAAACATTAAATTTTAATGATGTGTGAGTTATGAAAAATAATATTCTGCATATCTTATGTGCCTTGGAAAAGGTCTTTCCTCCTATTTTATGCCATGGAGCATTTGACGATAGATCTTCTATATGAAGTCGAGTTGAATGGTCCTATATAGTTTAGCATAAATTGACGTTAAGCTCATTTCCACTTCTTCAATGCTATCGCATTGCACTCGTTTCAAGAATTATGATTAGTTTTTCCCGGCAACGTTCCCGCGCGTCTAGAAGGAGCGGATGCTAGGTGAGCACCTTGTGTATCTAACATATTTATTTGCATATGGATTTATATCATCTCATTTTCTTACACGTTTCTTGTATGATTTTAGAGATGTTCGTGATGATAATTGCGATGTTTACGTGTGATTTTGTATCTGTCTTACTTGTTTTTGTGTTCACATATTCTTGTAGACTTTGAGACATATTTGGTTCGTTTAAGAGCTAAAGAACATACACGAGATGAAGTACGAGTGTTAAGGATCACAACAGAGCAAACGGGACGAGAAACGGACAACAAATGAGACAATTCTCTGAAAAAGAAGCTCAGCTCGAGCGCATGCGATGCACGACCAATCACCTCTCATCAAGGACATGCACGGCCGAGCATGCCAATAAGCATGACCCGACATAAACTTGGCAGATTTTTGCCGAGAATGAAGCACGACCCCTGCTTACAAGCTGCACGATCAAGCTAGGCGAAGTGGAAGCAACCCGGTCGGGCACCGATCGGATGCTTCTCACAGCCTGTTTGGGCAACTCCATTGCTCGGGCGATCGCCCATTTTGAAGAAGTGCACGACCAAGAAGTTTGTTGTGTCTGGTTGGGCGCACAAACCTAAAACAAAAAAAATGAAAAGAAAGATTAAGCGGCACACCGCTGAAAGAGTAAAGGAAACTGGACACCAAAAAGGAAAGGAGAGGCAGTCCGGTCGGGCAGAGGGGCAGCACGGTCGGGCAAAGTTTTGAAACCAGTTTTATTCGGTTTGAACTCAATTTTCACGTGGTTTAGGAAGTCCCAAAAACTTTGTTTTAGAACCACAGTTCATATTCTCTCAGATTTTTCGTCATACTAGGGGTAATCTTAGCAAGGAGACATTTAGAGAGCATTGAAAAATCGATCCATACCTCGTTTTATTTGATTTCTTTGCTCATAGAATATCTATTTCTTTCATTATGCTTTGTTTCAAATTCATGTCTGAGTAGTAGCCTTGTTCTAGGAGAAGGGATTAGTCCAAGGCAATCCCGGAACCTATTTTGATTGATTCCATTGGAATTTTTTATAAGAAAGAGATAGAAAGGGAAGAGAATTGATATATGAATGCAATTCTTTATTGTGGTTTTTCTATTCTTTGTCTGAGTATTTGAATGTCGTGTAATTACGAAGGCCAAGTAAATGCATGTTTTAAGGATTTAGGAGAAGGATCGAAAGGAGAATTCTGATCCCAGACATTCAGGCTTAGAACAACCGAGACTAGGTCACGAAAGTAGAGTAGTTACGGTTGAGGATTTGAAATCGGATGAATCACAAAACTTAATGGGTTTAGGTTAGAGAATCAGCCACGAAAGTAGGGGTAACTTAACTAAATCATGTATTTATGCCTTGAAAAAGGATAGAAATCATATTAGGATTGTCCGACTTAGATGCCTTGATTGGGAATGCATGATTAGATTGATTGATTGTTGGTTTCAGAGAGCCTTGTGGTGAAACTGAATCCTAGAGCGTTTGTTTCATTTCCGAGAACTCGTTAGTTTATCGCCTTTGGTTATTTGATCTCAAAACCATATTCGTTCATAGCAAGTTTGATTCGTTTGTTTGAGTTTAGTTTGTTTTTCATAATCCCTATGGGATCCACACCTAGAGTACTACACACATGTCGTGCACTTGCGGATAGTTTAGGTTAATTTATTTCAATTGGACCAGCATCAATTCCCTCCATTTGTTGTACTATCTTATGTCTACAATATGTCAGCCTTCCTCCTCCGTAGCTCCGCATTTTGTTCTTGCAATAATTGAGAAAACATTGATTTGATCTTGTTATCTACTTCATGTTGTTGTGATTATTTCGAAGCTCCTTGATAGAGTCAGAAGGTCTAACTTTTTTAGGCGGTTTGTTTTGGAAGTTTTTTTCTCTCGGGTTATCGCTGGACTATTTGAGGCTAAAAGTGTCACAAGGTTTATTCTGTAAATCTAACAATGTTCTTGTAGGATAATTTCAGATGATTCCTTCAATCAGAATTGTATGTGTTCTAATGGGGTCATTTGCCACATCATTTACATATTCTCTCGCTTGTTCAATCATATATCTTTGAATGATTGTTTTGGTGACTATGTAGATCTAAAGACGATGATGAGCTTTGCTTCATGTTAGCGATCTGGGATTCAATTAAAGTAGTTTGGTTCTAAAGGTTGTAACCTCATTCTTAGACTCTCGTTATGGAACTCTCCAAAAATAGTCACTCAAAGCATTTCTTTCGTTAGTCATCTTCTCTATTCACTTCTCAATCTAAGTGGAGTAGATGTCATGAACAAATCCTATGTATGTCGTATTGATACATATATGGATGTCCTCTTAGAGTTCTTAAATAAAAGTGCAAAAAGTTATGTTTTATCCATCCCAGTGTCTCACTGTCCTCTTATACAAATGAATTTATTTTTATATTTGACGTCTACGTCTTGTGAGATGACAAGAACCTCATCATGAATTTATGATCAAGTTGATATCATATATGGATGGAATTTAGTGCTAATGTGTACAATTATTCTCAACCATCAACACAAAACATCATCCGTAATTCCTTGGGCTAACCGAATCAACATCATGAACCGATCATATGTATGTTTGTTAAGTCTACCTTCGAAAGAAATTTGGTTCAACATTTTCAGAAATGATATGTGGAGCTCAAATCTGCTACGAACAATATTTGATCATCAAACATAGTGATAGGAGTTGGGTGTGCGTAGGAGCGGTGAAAGCTGCATAAATCTCATATTCTAGACAATGTTTTCTAAGGATGTAAAATGAGCTGACTCGGCTAAGTCCCGCTTAGATTGCCGTCAGTTTGTCAAAAAATGAGTTGGCTCAACTCATCTTGTTTTCTAAACGAGCTAAAAAATCTCAGCTAAGTTCAGCTCGCCAAAAAAATCGAGCTGACTTGTGAGTTAGATCATTTAATTTAAAAGAGTTGGTAACATATCATATGTTAATCACCATCAAATAAAATAAAATATCTAAAATATAAAAACATTAATTTACATAGAAAGTTAATGAATATCAAAATACTAATTAGAAAACAAATTTATCGAATATCAAACAACATGTCTTGGTCAAGAATCCTGCCTCATAACTTCATAGGGTGATGAAAGGATATTACTGTGTTAAGTGAGAGCTCAACCAACTCAGAATGTTCAGTATCTTGGTTAGGCAATGGCAGCTCGTCAAACTTCTACTCTTGAATCGTCGACCCATCATCACGCACAATCAACACCCTAGAGTCCCATGTTTTCATCGCAATGATGGCAAAGACCTTTGGCACACTTGGTGCGAGCCTCCTCCTCCGATAGTCAATGTATGGAGGACATTGGTTGTAATGGATGATCACATAATTAATTATCTTTTGGATTGTTGTGTGGAAGACAATAGAACTTAGCGTGACTCATTCATGTGAATGAGTCTGACTGAAAATATTATCCCCTAGGGGAGGTACATGATCGGCATGTGTTGGAGAAAAGGATGATGTGTGGTGCCACTATATTCATGTGCCCACGAGGAAACTTGTTCTCGTGATCTCCCATTTTGCAAATTCAATCTATTTACTCATCAATTAAAATTATATTAATTGTGCCGTTAATTTAGTTAAAATTTAAGTATCTAATTATTAAAATTATTTTATTTTTTCAAAGTTTTTGAAATCGAACCTATTATTTCATGATGTTTTTAAATTTATCATATTTCCTCTTTAAATACAGTCTATTTTTCAACAAAATTTTCAAATACAGTTTAAATATTTATTACCAAAGAAGGGAAAATGAATTTCTTTTATTGATCAATGAATCAAAGTCTTCCAAGTAGATGTATATTTATAGTACACAATCAATAACTATCTAATTAATAAAATAATCAAGAAAGACAAGAATAAAGAATGTATCAAGATTATATTTTAATACTCCCCCCAAGATGAGGAGTATAGATGTGATACTCCCATCTTGGAGAGTAAATGTTGAAATTGAGCGGATGATAAAGGCTTTGTAAGTATATCTACAAGTTGATTATTGGTATTGACATGTAATGTCTTGAGATATCCCGATTGTAGCCGATCACGAACGACGTGGCAATCTATTCAATATGCTTTGTTCTTTCATAAAAAACGGGATTGCTCGCGATGGGAAGAGCTGTTGAGATAGAAATGTTTAACTCTTTTAAAATTGATGTTAAACAGAGTAACTCACAAGTTTTATTTTTCATAGCTCCATATTTGGTTTCAACACTGCTTCTTGAAATCGTAATTTGTTTCTTTGATTTCCATGGTATAAGAGATTTTTCTAAGAATACACAATAACCTGTGACAAATCTACGAGAGTCAAGACAGGACGCCTAATCAGCATCAGAAAAAGGCTTTAAGTTGAAAATCACAATCAACGTGATAGAATAAACCTTGTCCAGGATCATTTTTTCTTTGTGCAACGGATAAATGTATTGAAGTGGGTATAGACATGTATTGACTTAATTTATTTACAACAAAAGATATATTCGGCCTTGTAATTTTTAAGTATATTAGTTTTTCTAATAATTTTCGATAGTATGTAGGGTTTGTTAAAAGTTCACCATTAGATAGTTCGAATTTTGAATGGACTTCCATGGGTATTACTAGTGGTTTACATCCTAACATTCCAAATTCTTCAAGTAGTTCTAATGTAAATTTACGTTGACTAATAGAAATTCCAAGTTTAGAACGAGAAATTTCAAGACCATGAAAATATTTAACCTTACCAAGATCTTTGATTGTAAAAGATGTAGATAAAAGTGACTTGACCGAATCAACAGCCGAATGATTATTTCTAAAGATTAAAATGTCATCCACATAAACTAATAAAGCAAGAAAATGATCCTTATAAGTAGATAAAAACAAAGAATGATCACTAGAAGATTGGATAAAACCAGATTTTAACAAAACATCACAAAATTTCATATACCATTGACGTGAAGCGTGTTTTAAACCATAAAGGGATTTTATGTAAACGACAAATAGCATTTGGTGAAATTTCTCCCCCTGTTTTGGAAGATATCCTTGGGTAATTGATAACACTGAAAGTGTATCATTATTAGGATAGGTTTTTAGATCATTTTCGCATATTTCTTACATTGAATCTTACTATTCCGATACGGTTTCGAGTTTCACATCTCCGTTTTCTCGGTTTTCAGGTTTTAGGCGACAAGGCCTAAATGAGCTCAATATGAAGGATTCCCTGCAAAAACCACATGATTTCAGGACACATCTACTCAGAGCTCCAGAACCCAAAGGAACGCCCGAG
>CM071866.1:19707488-19736391 GCA_036759665.1 Gynandropsis gynandra
GCCAGGGCATTAGATTTTGGAACTTAGCCATGATTTAGGGTTTAGCCGGTTTAGAATCTAGGCCAGGTCAATCGGTTGAATCTAGGGATTAGGATAGCGGTCGTAATGCGTCTATGCATGTAAGATGCGCAATGGATACATTGGTATATGCATGTTAGATAGTGGACAAGTCTACGCCAGTCAGTTCCTATATGAGAGCTTGAATTCCCTGAACTCGTGATAGTACCTAAGACCAATTATCTTTTTAGAACTTCGTTACATCGTTATGCAAACTCTCGATACCCATGGTGCTTAGCTACAAGTTTATCTCGTTGATTTAGTTTAGTTTAGTTTAGTTTAATCACAATTCCATCTTTAGTCACCTTACACGTCTATTCCATTAGTTTAATAGCTTATAAGTCGCATCAATTCCTTGTGTTCGACCCTAGTTACTACACGATCCGTATTCTTGCGGAAGCGTTAGTCTAGGTTTTATTACTTGAGCTTAACGCACATCAGTACTCTGTCACCCAAAGTGTGTTTCTTTGTCTCCACTTACCAACCTCTCGAGTCTTCGTTTCTCATCATGTTGAATTTATAGAAACCGAATTCCCTTACCCTTGTTTTCATTCACCAAGCGCGTCCATCTCCGATACTTCACTCGTCTCTCCCTTCCCTCCGTGTACTCTTGTTCCCATTTCCTCCACTCGTACATCACCATCTACGGCCGAGCCCCAATGTTCGGATCCTGCCCCACCGGTGTCCTTGTCTCCCTCACCACCGTCGCCATCCCCTTCTCCACCACCACCATTGACCACACCTCCAAAACTTCCACCTCAAAATACTCACCCTATGATCACTCGAGCCAAAAATCGTATCACTAAGCCGAAACAAAAACTCACCCTCACCACCATCATTTGCCCTTCCACGGACATTGAACCCACATGTGTCTCTCAAGCTCTTAAGAACCCGAAATGGAGAACGGCCATGAATGAAGATTTTGATGTCTTGGTTCGCAATGGCACTCGGGACCTTGTCCCGCCGGATCCCTCGTATAATGTTGTTGGGTGTAAATGGGTGTTTAAAATTAAACGTCTTCCTGATGGCTCTATTGATAGGTTTAAGGCGCGTCTTGTGGCTAAGGGTTTCCATCAACGTCCTGGTGTCGACTACAATGACACGTTTAATCTCGTGGTCAAGCCCGCTACTATCCGACTCGTCCTCAGTCTTGCTGTCACGAGGAATTGGACATTGCAGCAACTCGACGTCAGTAATGCCTTTTTGCAAGGCTCTCTCTCCGAGACCATCTACATGGTTCAACCGCCAGGTTTTATTGATCGGGATCATCCATCTCATGTGTGTAAATTACACAAAGCTCTCTGTGGCCTCAAACAGGCTCCGCGCGCGTGGTACAACGAACTTCGGTGTTTTATTCTTGCGTCCAGGTTTGTTAATTCACTGGCCGACACTTCTCTCTTCATCTTTCGACATGCCGATGATATCATCTATCTCCTTGTTTATGTTGATGACATTGTTATTACCGGCAACAACTCTCACCATGTCGACCGCTTCATTGGCCTTCTATCGGAAAGATTCTCCCTCAAGGATATGGGACCACTCTCCTACTTTCATGGGGTTGAAGTTACTCGGAGTTCATGGGGTATTCTCCTCACGCAACAACGGTACATCACTAATCTTCTCACACGCACTAATATGTTGAATGCTACGCCGGTTCATACTCCTATGGCGTCCACTATGCGGCTCTCCTCTACCACAGGTACACCGTTAGATGATCCTACTGAGTATCAGAATGTGATCGAAAACCTACAATACCTTATGTTCACCCGGCTGGATATTGCTTTCACCGTCAATAAGCTCTCTCAATTCATGCATTGCCCTTCAAGTGAACATTTGCAAGCTGCCAAACGCATTTTCCACTATCTTGGAGGTACGCGATCTCTTGGCATTTTTCTCTTGTGCAACAGCCCTCTCACTCTTCATGCTTTCTCCGATGCGGATTGGGGTGGCGACCGTGATGATTACACCTTGACGGGCGCTTATATTGTGTATCTCGGTTGCAATCCCATTTCTTGGTCATCCAAGAAACAACGGTTCTCTGCGAAATCATCTACGGAGGTTAAGTATAAATCTGTTTCGGCGACAGCTTCGGAAGTTTGGTGGCTTACTTCTCTTCTTAGTGAGCTTGAGATCTCGTCCTCTAGTCCGACGGTCATTTATTGTGATAACGTTGGAGCAACGTATCTCTGTGCCAATCCGGTCTTCCACTCTCGCATGAAACACGTAGCCATCGACTATCATTTCATCCAAAGTCTTGTCATGGCCGGACTTCTTCGGGTGGCTCATGTCTCGTCCACGGACCAATTGGCGGATGCTCTTAACAAGCCGCTGCCTCGGACACGCTTTGATCTACTTCGGCTCAAGATTGGTCTCTCCACCGAGACTCATCTTGCGGGGGCATATTAGGAGAATATTATCAAATATTCTCCTAGATATCAATCTTCTTATATTTGTTAAGTTTCCTTATTTATTGGATCTTAATCTCTCTATGTTTGTTAAGTTTCTTTTCTTATAGAATCTTAATCTCCTATATATTTTGATGTATGTTCTTGGGGAAATTAAGAAAAAAATATTTAAAAACCCTATTTGCCTAAAGAAAGAAAGATTTGGGTTCACATATTAGGTTTTTTTACCAAGCGTCAACTTGGTTATTTTTTTTTAAAAAAAAAACCATGTCATCGACATTAATGGAAAAAAATTTATTTCGGTAAATTTACTTTCCACGAGGAACAATAAGAAAAATTTGTGTAGTTTATAGTTCATTTAAAAAAAGGTTTGAGTCTATATTTTAACTAAAAAAATTAAATTAATTCTCGTAGTTATCGATTTTAAGTTAATTATAAACAAATATTTTTTCACATATTAATATCCAATTAATCTAGTCATTAATAACAGTTAATGAATTTACAAACTGATTTTCTTATTACCGAGTTTCTTTAATAGATAATGATCTGATATCTATATTATTCATCATAAATATTAAAAAATAAAATAATTTATAAATTTTCAAATCAAATTTAAAAATATTTTAAAAATTCATTTTCTTCCTCTTTTCCTCTACTTAAAAGACTTTTCCACGAGTCAAACTGGAAGAATATCACATATACTCTCGTAGGGCTAAAACACTTCAAAAATACTCTCGTAAATCTAATGAAAAAAATTGGAGAAAAGATATATATGGTCTTATATTTTGTTAGTGAAAAACACATACGGAGGAGGGAAAGACAAATTTGAGAGGGAAAAGAAGTTGAGAGCAATTTCCTTCCATTTTTTAGCGATTTCCTTCCATTTTTTAGCGATTTCCTTCCATTTTCGAGCTATTTCCAGCAATTTTGAGCACTTTTCAGCAATTTTCGAGCGATTTCAACGATATTTTAGCAATTTTCAGTGATTTCCAGTGTTTTTCTATCATTTAAGCAATTTTCAGCAATTTTTAGCGATTTTCGGTGATTTTTAGCAATTTTTGGTAATTTGTGAGCGATTTCCGACGATTTCTGGTAATTTTCGATGATTTTCGGCGATTTTGGGTCGCACTGAGTCGCAAGGTCGAACTGGGTCGCAGGTTCACAGGGTCACAGGGTCGCATTGGGTCGCATGGTCAAACTGGGTCGCAGGGTCGCTGGTTCGGACTGGGTTGTAGGGTCATAGGGTCAAACTGGATCACAGGATCGTAGGGTCACACTGGGTCGTAGGGTCACACAGGATCACTGGATCGTAGGGTCGAACTGGATCGCAAGGGTATTTTTGGAATATTAATACTTATAAGGATATTTTTCAAGTTATTTTCTTCGAGAAAGATATTTTTGAATTGTTTTAATCCTACGAGGATATTTTTTAAGTTTCCTCAGTCAATCCAATACTAACCTTTAGTCAAAATATCAATCTACATGTTTGAGTGATTAAGTTTTGTCTTATCTCCCTGTTAGTTCTCACTACTTCAACATATATATAATTCATGCGTTCGTTGACACTGTTCTAAGCTTCTGAAGCTCTTCCTTGCTCATAAACGTACGTGTAATGTTAGATTTTTTGGCCCAGTCATGCCAGAGGGAGCAAACTTTGGAACAGGGGACATGTCCAAATGGAAATGGTCCTACAAAGTCCAAAAAATTCTGAATTTCAGTTTCCATGTAATTAAGACAAAAATGGAGACAGAAATAATGTTGCAACTCAAGCATCAACTCCAACACCGATATTTTTTGGACGGTTCCGAGTGAGCAATTTGTGATTTCCCAACCATCGTAATGTGTAATCTGTGTGTTAGTCTGCATGGAATTTCTATTAGGTTCTCACGTATCAAAAGATCTGACTCGGATAAAGAAATTGAGTTTGTACATTGGACCCGTGTTGTACCACCCCCATTTCGTAACCACTGCGGGATTAGGACCGTCCACCATCACCTCCAAGAGATGATCACATGTATCATCGCTTAAACACTTTTATATAATAAATATTATTTGAAATAAAAGTGTATCAAACCATATAGCGAAAGAAAATTCATAAAAACATAATCAAGATAAAGAATGGATAAATACGAAATGAAAAAAAAAACTTATTGAAACCTCTTACACGCCTCTCCTATCATTCTCCAGTGAGCTCTGATCATGCGACCCAACCTCATTGCTATTTTCACCATAACTTGTCCATCCAAAATAATCCTTAAATAGGATGAGCATGAAAAATGCACTCAATGAGACCAATACATATATTTTGTATCATGTATTCTCTCACTTGTAACTAAACAAATCAAAATACTTATCTATCATCACATTAAAGACATACAAACAAGTCTACCAAAATCGACCGAGTATCCTAAGTCTAAGACTAGTATCACACTAGATCAAAACTCACTAAGTCTACATGACTCTAGCTTGAGCATATGCTCACAAAGTCTAAAGGATCCAACCACACTGAAGAACTCGTAAGGTCTCAACAAGCCATGGCCATCAGTACAATATAATGCTTCATCGCTCGATAGGTTATGATGAGATCATCGGCACTAAGATGGGGAGTCCGAAAAAAGTACCAGTAGGAGATTACTCGTACCACATCTTAGTGCCGATGATCTCATCATAACCTACTGGTACTTTTTTCGGACTCCCCATCTTAGTGCCGATGATCTCATCATAACCTACTGGTACTATATGGCCCAGTAGGAGATTACTCGTACCGTTCGTTTTCGGATGGTCCTTTTTTGTTAAATTAAACTTAACTATATCTAAATTTCTTACATACGTATTATTATCATCCTATTGGGCCATATAGGCCTCCACTAGAATGACATTCGTCCTCAAATTCACATCTCTCATTCGGAGAATAACACATTACTACTCTTCAAATGACTTTGGATCTTCATTTATAATCTCCTCTCTGATTCCCATGTCACTCCTTCCATGCCGTGATGTTGCCATAAGAATTTCATCATCAGAATTTGCTTATGCCTTAACTGGTTCACTTGGTGATCCATGATGTGCACCTAAAACTATTTATAAGTTAATTCTTTCTTCAAATTTGGTGGTGGCTCTACCAGTATTTTCTCTAGTATTGATAAATATTTATGCAACAATGATACGTGAAACACATCATGTATCTCTAAGAGAAACTCCAACTGATAGCAGTACAAAAAAATATACCATTTCTAATGGCCAAATTCGCTGGAAATGGTAAATTTTCTGTTGAAAATGACCGTTTTCAATGGATTCCAACGGTAGTAGGAAATCGATCGTTGAAAAATAAAATTTGTCTCTGGTTGCAACGGTCTGTCAACATATTATATATGTTGATAAATATCAAGAGATTGTAACGAATATGTCTGTTGCAAATTTGCAATTGGCATCGTTGAACATGAATATGTGGGACTGCTGAAATTTTGCAACGAATAACCATTGGATATGATATGGCAGGAAATCTATACATTTGCAATGGATGTCTGTTAACAATTTTGGCAGAAAATAGAAACGGATGCTCGTTGGAAAATAATTGGTAGAAATTATGTAATTTTGCAACAAATGCCCTTAGAAAACTATGTTCAGTTATAAACGGGCATCTGTTGCTATCATAACGAATTTTAAAAAATAAAAAGATAAAATAAAAAAGATTTTTTATATATATAAAATTTAAAAAACGTTTTCGATACATTTCATCTAAACCATGGTCGAACTCTAATTTTGTTGAAGTGTTTATGAATATTTTTTAGAGAATTTGCCCATTGGAAATTGTGTCAGCTATACAGACACAATTAATTAACATGACTATTAGGTTTTCAATGAGCTTCCATTGGTATTTCTAACGGATTCCCGTTAGAAACTTGTGTTCCCGAGACAACGAGCGATATAAATGACTGTACGTCCTCTATCCAACAGGCATCCATTGAAAATTCCAGCGGATACCCGTTGGAAACCAGTGTCCGAATCTATCGAGTGTACTAGGCAGAGCATAGGCATCATGATCATTTCTAATGGATGCCCGTTGCAAGTTGAAAAACTTTTAAATTTTTCTAAGTGTCAGATAGTATTGAACGATTCAAAGGATTTTCGTTGCATTTTCCACTAGATGCCCGTTGAACGAGAAATATATGATGTATAAGTAACAAATTTTTATACTAAACGAACGAAATAAACAAACTAGTTCTTAACAATGAGACAAATGTTCCAGGAATCCAGTTTCACCACAAGACTACCGAAACCAACAAGCAACCTATCTATCATGCAATCCTAGTCAAGTTATCTAAGACAGACGAACCTAATATGATATCTACCCTCTCCAAGGCACAGACACGTGACCTAGTCAAGTTATCCCCTACTTTCATGGCTGACACCTTGAACTAAACCCATAAGATCTGTGATTCATCCGTTTTACCCTCAACCACTGCTACCCAACTTTCATGGCCTAACCTCGGTTGTTTTAAACCTGATCTTCTAGGACTAGAATTCTCCTTTCGTTCCTTCTCCTAACCCCTAAAACATGCATCTACTTGGCCTTCGTAAACACAAGTCATTCAAGCTCTCAAATAAAGAATAGATAAACGAAAACGGCAAGATGCATTCAAAGATAAATCAAAGTGGTTCCGGGATAGCCATGGGCTAATCCCTTCTCCTAGAACAAAACAAACTACTCGCTCATGCGTCCGTAAACAAACATAATTGAAGTAGAAAGTCTAAGGAACATGAAAACCAAACGAAACCGAAGTCTTGGGTTGATCTCCAATGCTCCTAGTACGTCTCCTTCGCAAGAATCTCCTTCTTCTCTCTACTCTCTCTCGTCGATCCAAAAACTCAAAACTCTCTCTAACTGAAGCTCTCTTTGACCCCTAGCTCATGTCCTTCCTTTTCCTTCTTCTATTCTTTCTTTATCTCCTCTCTTTTCCTTCTGGTCGTTCGTTCTTTTCCTTTTGTTACAGCAGCCACCGATTTTTCCTTTTCATGAGTTTTCCATTCTTCAATAAGTTGGGCAACGTTTCCATTACTTTCTCCAGCAAAATATCACTTATTCATCTTCTCTAAAGTCGTTTTCCCTATTTTATAAGTCCCCAACAAACTCCTATTCGTTTTAAGACAAATTAACTTATCAGAAGTTACAGGTGACGGACGCGACCCGCGCGGGCTGAGTGTGTAACCCGCTCGGGTGCGGCACGCATGATCGCACATGATCGCAATGGAAAATAGGGTGACCCGTTCGGGCTAGGGAGTGCCCCGGTCGGGCTGATGCATGACCTGATTTGGCTGGGATATGCCCTGGTCGGGCTGAAGTTGGTGGACAAACTTGCCGACTAAACGCCCCGTGCGGGCAAGGGTATTACCCGCGCGAGTTGAAGCTATTCCTTGCCGATTCTCGTCCCGTTTGTTCCGTGATGATCCTCGATGTTGGTGCTTTGTCTCGTGCATGTCCTTTAGCTCCAAAATGAACCAAATACGCATTAAAACCTGTAAGAACATGAAAACACGAAAACGAGTAAAACGGATACAAAATCATACAGAGCATGATCATTGGATAGTGCACATAATAAATTTGATCTGCTTGAACTATTGGAATGAATGGATCATACTTTCCATATTGTTGTGTTGGGTTGATGCCAATTCTTCCACATCTATTTTTCCGTGTACCACGTCCTACGATTGGGTCGAACCAATGACAGTTAAAAAGCATTACTTTCAATCCAACGAGACCAAGATATTCCACCTATAGGATTTAGTGAAAAATGTCGTAGAAATTATCATCATATATTTCACTATTAATGCAAACAATGTAAGTGTACTTACTTTTATGTTTTACATGCTCATAATTATGGTATGTGTAATCTCGAATAAACATAATTGGCCAACACAATACATTTTTTCTAGGTAGGATGTCTCTCATCGGAACATTTGACCTATATAATATAAAAATGTGATTATTATTATTATAACATAAATTATTTTATGTATTTATACGAAAATACGTGTACTTATATAATCTCTCAACCATGAGGCATAATGTTAAACTTTCATTTTAGTGAGTTCATTTGCGTTTAGATAAGGATATGTACCTATTACTTCTTCATCAAATATCACATAATTATCAAGAAGAATGGCCGCATCCCGCTCTCTTTTCTCAGATCGGTTCTCGCTCAGGTCACGTCCCGCACAGATCGCGTCCATCTCAGGTCACGTCCCACTGCGTCCTGCATCCTACGTCCTGCGTCCCAACATTCTATGTCCTGTGTCCTAGCGTCCTGCGTCCCGCGATCTGTTCAAGCCAATTATGACCTCTGCGGTATCCTATGCCTTGTTGACCGCTCCACCTCATGCATGTTTCATATAAACTTGTGCCTTGCATTTGTACTTGTATTTTCCTTGTTTTTCTCCCTTTCTACTTGTATTAATATGTACCTTTGGTTCTAAATAAATGCATAAGAGAATAGTTATTCTTATTCTCTCTAATTCTCTCGATCTTTCGCTCGCGCTTAATCTTTCTATCTTGCTTCCATTGATTCATCTTTGTTTTATAAAATCAACATGGTATCAGAGCGGTGATCGAATCTTGGGAACTTTTTTTATCGATTTTGTTTCTTTGAAATCTATTCTCTTTCAAAATTTATTTTTGGTTAATTTTTTTATCTCTATTTGTTTTTGTTTCCCTATGTTTTCTCGAATCTCTTGTCATGGACCCGACCAAAAGCATCTCAATCTCGTTCAATGGAAACAATTATTCCATTTGGACGAAGATTGCTAAGGAAAATCTTGGCATGCGAAGTCTTTAAGGTTTCGTGGTAGGATCGGATGTGAAACCAGTAGATTCAAGAGTCGGATCAGAAAAATGGAAAAAAATAATCTCACTGCCTTGGTTGTTTTACAAAATTCCCTCGAATCTCATATACTTTGTACATATGGGCACATAGAGTCTCCTAAAGATCTTTGGGATGAGCTGAAACAAGGTTTTAGCAATGAATCCAATCTTAATCGTGTGTATGAAGTAAAGAAAGACCTTAATAATCTAAGGCAAGAGGAAAAGCCTTTTAACCAGGTTTCGGGTGATTTTAAGGAATTATGGTCAGAACTCGATACTCTAAGGCCTTATATTGTGGATCCTATGGAAATAGCTCAGAGATCAAACCAGCATCAGGTCTTTTGCCTTTTATTCTCCGTCAATGACAAATACAATGACCTTATTCATCACATACTTCGCCAAAACGAGTTTCCCTCGTTTAACGAAGTTTGTATGATGATTAAAAGGGAGGAATGGGGAAACCGTCTTTTTAAAGGATTGACCGAGGATGCTAATGTCTCAAAAAGCACCTCTGGGCAAGCCACTACCATTAAGCCTTTCAATAATCAATTCTCTTGTGAGTATTGCAAAAAGAAAGATCATACAAAGGATCGTTGTTGGATCCTTCACCCCAATTTGAATAGAAATCGTGACGGCTAAGGTAAGGCTAATATGGCCTCTGCGTCTGAGTTTGTCACCAAGGCAGACCTCGAGGGATTTTACCAGATGATTATGGTAGGAAATCAAACAAGCAAAGCTGATAAAGAGGGAGATAATGATATCTTTGCTTTCTCTGTTTTCCGAAACCATATTATAATAGATTTCGGAGCTACAAATCATATGATTAATAATCATGATTTTCTTAAAGATATAAAACCTAATTGTGGCTCTATTTCTATTGCGAATGGGGAGAGTGTTCCAATTAAAGGAACATGGAAGCTTAAGCTTTTCGGTCATGATACAAGGGCTCGCTTCGTTCCAAAACTTTCTAATAATCTTAGCTTTGTCCAAAAGCTTGCAAAATACCTTAACTGCTATGTTTATTTCGATTCTAACTCATTTTGGATGCAAGATATTGAAAGCAAACAAGTAATTGGCAAAGGAAAGCTCCTCAATGGTCTTTATGTTCTCGAGTCTATGTATTGTGATCTTGAGTTCGTGTTTCTATCAAACTCAAAATTTACTAAAGTTTCTATGTGACATGCGAGACTTGGACACCCTCATAGAAAAGTTCTCAATATCATTTTTCTTGATACTAAAGATAAACATGGAGCATGTGAAGCTTGCATCTTAGGAAAGCACGTAAAATAAGTTCTTCCTAACTCTTTTTTCAGTTTATAAAAACGTTTTTGAACTAATCCATTCTGATGTTTGGATACCTCGATGTTTTTCTCGTGATCAAAAGAAATATTTTGTAACCTTCATCCATGAAAAATCAAAGTTTACTTGGTTTTATACTCTCTCATCTAAGAGTAGTGTTTATGATGTGTTTGTAAAGTTTTATAAGCATGTTTTAACTCAATATGATGCTAAAATAAAATTTCTAAGAATTGGAAATGGTGAAGAGTATACTAGTCTTCAGTTTCGCAGGTACCTTGAAGAACAAAGCATTACACGCCATACCTCGTGTCCCTTTACTCCGTAACAAAACGGAATGGCCGAAAGGAAGAATAGTCACCTAACGGAAGTCTTGAGAACTATCATGTTTGATCGAGATGTTTCTAAAAGGTTTTGGTCCGATGCGGTCATGACCATATGTCACATCATTAAGAGAATTCCAACAAAGGTTCAAAAGGACAAATCACCTTATGAGGTATTAAACTCTACAAAACCTAATCTTGAGTACTTTAGAATTTTTGGTTGTGTGTGTTTTTTTCTTATTCCCGAGTCACAACGAAACAAGTTGGAACCAAAGAGCACTAAAGCCATGTTCATCGGATACTCAAAATATAAAAAAGGCTACAAGTGTTTCGATAAAAAAACACAACATGTATTGGTGTCTCGAGATGTTTTGTTCCTCGAAGACCAGAGCTTTCATGATAAAATCTCTTGGGAAGAGACTAAAGGAATCTCAGAATAAAATGATATAGGTTTGTCCCTTAAAAACCTAGTAAATACTATTTCGGGAACTAACAATGAAACAGGTCCTCCGCCAAGTGTACATGTGCATCATGAAGACCAAAATGACCAAGAAATATCAGAAAATGAAGAACAAGAAAGCCATGATGAGATCATACCTTCTGAGTAAAATCATGAGGAGGAAACTAGGGCCTCAAATCATGAGAACGAAGAACAAAGCCATGATCACAACCAAAATGAGGATCATAACGTCGATGAAGTTGAAGGAAGGATTCTAAATGAGATAGTGCCTTGGAGAAGCAATAGAATAAGGCGACCAATCTCGGATTGGATTCATAATCATATTCAATGGCGTGGCAACCAAACACTCTATTTCAACGGCGTGACAACTAAGTACCCTATTCACAAGTTTTTCTCTTTAACATTTCTCTCTGTTGATCACAAAGCTTTTTTTAGTAAGATTGACAGGGTTATCGAGCCACAAACCTCTAGAGAAGCAGAAGGGAAGCCATAATGGAAGGAAGCCATGACTCAAGAGCTAGCAGCCTTAGAAAAGAATAAAACATGGGACCTTGTTCCTCTTCCTAAAGAAAAGAAACCCATAGGAAGCAAATGGGTATACAAAATAAAATATAAGAGTAATGGAGAGGTAGAACATTACAAGGCTCGCGTTGTAGTGCAAAATATGGGGAAAATTATACTGAGACTTTTGCCCCTCTTGCTAAAGTGAATTCTGTTCGCATTTTTTTCTGTTGCTATGAACCTTTATTGGAGTTTGTGACAGATGGATGATAAAACGCCTTCCTTCAAGGGGAAATAAAGGAAAATATCTATATGAAACCTCCCTCGGTCTCCAAGCAGAAAAAGGAATCGTCTGCAAACTAAAGGGAGCTTTCTATGGACTTAAACAGTCCGCACGAGCTTGGTACACTAGGCTCTATGATGTTGTGCGAAAGTATGGTATTAAGAGGAGTGAAGCTAATCATTCCATGTTCATCATTCGAAACAATTCCACTATCATCGTTCTTGATGTGTTATCAAAGTTAAATAAATAACCTAAACTACCCGCAAGTGCACGGCACGTGTGTAGTACTTCAGGTGTTGATCCCACAGAGACTATGCAACGCAACTTAAACTTGAACTACGAATCAAACTTGCTAATGAATGAAATATGGTTTTAAGAATGAAATACTAAAAGCAAATAAACAAACTAGTTCTTAAGAATGAGACAAACGTTCCAGGAATCCAATTTCACCACAAGACTACCGAAACCAACAATCAACCTATCTATCATGCAATCCCAGTCAAGTTATCTAAGCTAGACGATCCTAATATGATATCTAACCTCTCTCGAGGCATAGACACGTGATATAGTCAAGTTATCCCCTACTTTCGTGGCTGACACCTTGAACTAAACCCATAAGATCTGTGATTCATCCGTTTTACCCTCAACCGCTGCTACCCTACTTTCGTGGCCTAACCTCGGTTGTCCTAAACCTGATCTTCTAGGACTAGAATTCTCCTTTCGGTCCTTCTCCAAATCCCCTAAGACATGCATCTACGTGGCCATCGCAAACACAAGTAAATTAAGCACTATAAAGAATAGATAAACGAAAACAGGAAGATGCATTCAAAGATAAATCAAAAGTTGTTCCGGGATAGCCATGGGCTAATCCCTTCTCCTAGAACAAACAAACTACTCGCTCATGCGTCCGTAAACAAACATAAATTAAATAGAAGGTCTAATGAACATGAAAACCAAACGAAACCGAAGTGTAGGGTTGATCTCCAATGCTCCTTGTAAGTCTCCTTCGCAAGAACCTCCTCCTTCTCTCTACTCTCTCTCCTCGATCCTGAACTGAATACTGAGTGAATGAGCTCGACCTCTAACTCCTCTCCTCTTCTTTCCTTCCTATTTTCTTTCCTTTTCTCCCTTTCTTTCCTTATGGACGTTCAGTTATTCCTTATGTTGCAGCAACCATCGATTGTTATCTTTTCATGAGTTTCCATTATTGAATAAGTTGGGTGACGTTTCCATTAGTTCATTCAGCGAGATATCACTTATTCCTCTTCTCTAAAGTCGTTTTTCTTATTGTATAAGTCCCGAACAAACTCCCATTTATTTTAAGTCAAATTAACTTATTTGGAGTTGCAGGTGACGGTCGCGACCCGCGCGGGCAGGGTAAGTGACCCGCTCGGGTACGGCGCTTGTGCAAGAATGCGATGGAAAAGAGGCTGCCCGCTCAGGCTCAAGGGCTGCCCGCTCGGGCTCATGGTCTGCCCGCTCGGGCTCATGTGCTTCCCGCTCGGGCTCAAGTCTCGGGCATGGTATTTCTCGCCTGACTCGTGCTCAATTCGCTGGAAAAAATTGCCGTAACAAATGCTCGCTCGGGCTAGGGAGTTACCCGCGTAGGTAGTGGCTATTCCATGCCGATTCTCGTTGCGTTTGTCCCGTGATGATCCTCGATGTTGGTACTTTGTCTCGTTCCCGTCTTTTGGCTCCGAAATGAACTGAATACGCATGAAACCTGTAAGAACATGAAAACACGAAAACAAATAAACGGAATCATATGTAAAGCATCCATATATATATCATAAACATCTCTAAAATCGTACAAGAAATACGTATGAAAACGAGATGATCAATTCTCTTAGTTTATGTTGATGATATCATCATAACATGTGATGATAATAAAGGAATAGGAAGTGTTAAATGTTTTCTAAAAGAAACTTTTGATATAAAGGATCTAGGTGAACTTAAGTACTTTCTTGGAATTGAAGTAACTAGATCTAATGAAAATTTATTTCTTTCTCAATGAAAATATGCTTTAGATCTTTAGAATAAAACAGGTAAACTCGGATCTAAGCCGCCAAGACCCTCATCGAAGAAAAATTCAAAGACTTGTGTATGGGGGAACCATTTCATGATATAGAACAATACAGACGCCTTGTTGGTAAGCTAATATACCTCACGATAACAAGACCTGACTTGTGTTATGCTGTAAATTAGGTCAGTCAGCATATGCATGCCCCCAAGGAACAACATTGGAAAATGGTGGATTGAATCCTCTGATACATCAAAAACACTCCAGGGAAAGGTATACTAATGAGTAAAAACAATGATACTGGTCTAATTGGGTACTGTGATGCAGATTACACAGGTGACCGCAAAAAATGGAAATCAACGATGGGATTTTGTACCTTTGTCAGGGGAACCTCGTCACTTGGAGAAGCAAAAAGCAATCGCTGGTCTCTCGTTCCAGAGCTGAGGCCGAGTACCGAGCATGTGAGCTCATTTGGATCTGGGCTCTCCTCAAAGATCTTAGCCTCAAACCTTCGCAGGCCATGGTGCTTCATTGCAACAATCAGGCGGTAATTCATATTGCCTCCAACTCAGTGTTCAACGAATGAAAAAAATATATTGAAGTTGTCTGTCATTTTGTTCGAGAGAAGCTCAAAGATAGCATCATTGAGTTCATATACACAAGAAGCTCATATCAATTGGCCGATGTCTTCACCAAAGCCACAAGTGAAAAGGTATGCAAAGATCTCCATAATCGAATTGGCCTCGTAAATATCTTCAGTCCCAAGGCATCGAATTCAAGCTTAGTTAATCGTCCCTCGAGCTCATAAGTGGTTGAACTCTTTTTCCTTTGTCGGGTTTTTTGTCCCAAATGGTTTTTTCTCCGAAAAGGTTTTAATGAGGATCCACTTATATTGCTCTTGATCACCTAAGCTTGAGGGGGAATGTTAAGAATAATGGTCGTGTCCCGCTCTCTTTTCTCAGGCTGTGTCTCACTCAGGTCGCGTCCCGCTCAGGTCGTGTCTCGCTCTTCTCGCTCAGGTGGCGTCCCATTGCATCATGTTTCCTGGCGTCTTGCGTCCTACACGTGTGACCTGGCCAAGCCAATTTATAACCTCCACGGTCTCTTATGCCTTGTTGACCGCTCCACCTCATGCATGTTACATATAAACTTGTGCCTTGCATTTGTACTTGTATTTTCCTTGTTTTCTCCCTTTCTACTTGTATAAATATGTACCTTTGGTTCTAAAGAAATGCATAAGAGATAGTTATTCTTATTCTCTCTAATTGTCTGGATCTGTCGTTCGCTCTTAATCTTTGTATCTTACTTCTCCTGATTCATCTTTGTTTTACAAAATCAAAAGTCATGACAAGTACATTAACATATATATATATATGTAAATTAAAAGATTGATTGTCATGGTTTTGTACCTTTCAAAAGGTAGTAGCTCTTGATAATTTAATATATATATATATATATATATATGTGTGTGTGGACGAGATTATACTCCTCTAACGTTAGCCAATATTCTTCAGATTTCTCTCATGTATGTCCAATTGGTGTAACTATCTCCAAAATTGCGCCAAACTAGGATTATACTGATATAGATAGTTTGTATAATCATTTTTTGATCTTCTCTTTTTCGTTGAAATATGTGATTCGAAATAAAATGTGCTAAAATATATGATTTTTTTCCAACAAATATTGTTTAACAATACATCTTTCCACCACTTCTTTGTTTTTTTCCTTTTTCTTTAGATGAAAGAAAAACCTTTCAAAAGGATACATCCATCTGAATTAAATTGAGCCTCCAAATATTGCCTCATCTTTTAAATGTACTGGTTAATGTTCCATGACATCGAAGAAGGAAGACGGAGAAACTCTTTCCAAACAGCATAATACTTCTGAGATATTCTTTTTCAATAACACCAAGTCATCCCTTTTTAAATTTCTTACACATATATCTCTGAAAAATATGCTAATTTCGCATAGCACAGGGTGAACTTTTTGTGGTAATAGGTCAGCAAATACAATTAGAATAAGTCGTTGCATGAAAACGTGACAATCATGACTTTTGAAATAGCTCAGCAAATGCAATTGGAATAAGTCGTTGCATGAAATATGACATTCGTTACTTTTTAACCCATTCAGCCTCGAATCCTAAATAGCCCCACACCGAGCAATGTTCGATGCATATCCATCTGGAAATGTAACGTCTTCTTTTAAGTACCTCAATAATGTTGTTTTCCTTAGCCCACAATCTGAATATTGGGATAAGTGTCCTTCCATCTCTTAACTCCAACTCAGGTCTTCAACATATGCTCTACAAATCTTTTATTGATTGTATGTTATCCTTCATTTTCCCGTCAGATTCAAAAAAGTGTTGATGATGTTATCGAATAAGTTTTTTTCAATATGCATACCTGAACATCTCGTTTTCATACGTATTTCTTGCACGATTTTAGAGATGTTTACGATATAGATGCGATGTTTACGTATGATTCTGTATCCGTTTTATTCGTTTTCGTGTTTTCATGTTCTTACAGGTTTTAATGCGAATTCGGTTCATTTTGGAGCTAAAGGACGTACACGAGACAAAGTATCAACATCGAGGATCATCACAGAACAAAGGGACAAAAATCGGCGAAGAACACACACAACCCGCTCAGATACACCCCTTGCCCGCGCGGGCATTTTGTTCGGCAATTTTTTCCAGCAATTTGAGCACGACTCGGACAAGCAAGCAGCACAGACGGGGCATCAGCCCGAGCGGGCCACATCCTAGCCCGACCGGGACACTTCCTAGCCCGAGCGGGTCGCCCCCTTTTCCATCGTGATCATGCGCGATCATGCGCGCCGCACCCAAGCGCGATCATGCGTCACCTGCAACTCCAGATAAGTTAATTTGTCTGAAAAGGAATAGGAGTTTTTTTGGGAATTATACAATAAGGAAAAACGACTTTAGAGAAGAGGAATAAGTGATATTTTGCTGGAGAAAATAATGGAAACGTTGCCCAACTTATTCAAGAATGGAAAACTCATGAAAAGACAAATTCGGCGGCTGCTGCAAAAAAAGGAAAAGAACGAACGGAAAGAAGGAAAAGATAGGAGATAAGGAAAGAAAAGAAGAAGGAAAAGGAAGAACAGGAGCTAGGGGTCGGGAGGGCTTCAGTTGGAAAGTGAGTTTTGGAGAATTGACACGAGGAGAGAGAGTAGAGAGAAGGAGGAGATTCTTGCGAAGGAGACATACAAGGAGCATTGTAGATCAACCCAAGACTTTGGTTTTGTTTGGTTTTCATGTTCCTTAGACTTTCTACTTCAATTATGTTTGTTTACGGACGCATGAGCGAGTAGTTTATTTTGTTCTAGGAGAAGGGATTAGCCCATGGCTATCCCAGAACCACTTTGATTTATCTTTGAATGCATCTTCTCGTTTCGTTTATCTATTCTTTGTCTGAGAGCTTGAATGACTTGTGTTTACGAAGGCCAAGTAGATACATGTGCTAGGGATTAGAAGAAGGACCGAAAGGAGAATTCTAGTCCTAGAAGATCAGGTTTAGAAAAACCGAGGTTAGACCATGAAAGTAGAGTAGCAGCGGTTGAGGGTAAAACAGATGAATCACAAATCTTATGGGTTTAGTTCAAGGTGTCAACCACGAAAGTAGGGGATAACTTGACTAGATCACGTGTCTATACCTTGAGAGATGATAGATATCATATTAGGATTGTCTTTCTTAGATAACTTGACTAGGATTGCATGATAGATAGGTTGATTGTTGGTTTCGGTAGTCTTGTGATGAAACTGGATTCCTGAAACATTTGTCTCATTGTTAAGAACTAGTTTGTTTATTTCGTTCGTTTAGCATTTCATTCTCAATTCTCATATTTCATTCGTTTGCAAGTTTGATTCGTAGTTTGAGTTTAGGTTGTGTTGCATAGTCCCTGTGGGATCGACACCTAAAGTACTACACACGTGTCGTGCATTTGCGGGTAGTTTAGGTTAAAATTTTGTTTAACTTTGATAACGCATCAATAACATCCAAATTATGACACAACATGAGTAATCTCCAATATGGTAGTTTCTAAAAAATACTATGTTTATACCAGTTATGCCATTTAATTGGCCTTGTGGTTTTTGATGCCCACGATCTCCACAGTATTCTACCGATTCTTGTAAATCTCCCATCGTGTTTAATCTTTCGTAAAGGATTTGCATTAATGCTTGCATGCATGGTGCCTCCACTTTCGGTATCATGTTCTTTCGAAAATGTTTTTTTATCTTTTCTCAATGTATGTCCACGGGGAAAAATCTTCTATGACAATCGAAACAACAAGGTTTCTTTCCATGTACTAGTTGAAATGAACATGTATCCTCCATACAATATGGACATGCCAATCTCCCATGTGTGCTCATTCCCGATAACATTCCATAGGCAGGGCAGTCGTTAATTGTCCACAACAAGACCGTTTTCAATGTGAAATTTTGCTTTGTAATTACATCATAAGCAAGAATTCCATTTTCCACTAATCTCTGAATTGATGAATTAATGGCTGCAAAAAAATCGAAACTTTTCTTCGGATATTCTGGTCTTAGAATCAGCAACGTCAAAAACATTACTTTTCATTTCAAACAGATATCGAGAGGCAAATTATATGGAGAAAAAATCACTGGCCACAGTGAATATTGACTTCCAGATTGACTATATGGACTAAAACCATCGGTGCATAGATAAAGATAACATTTCTCGTTTTAAACGCGAACTTAGAAAATATTTCATTGAAATCTTTCCAGGCCTTACAATCCAATGGATATTGCATTATCCCGTCGCCCATGAATGTTCTGTGTGTCTTCTCATTGCCGCAATGGATTTTTTTATTCATATAACCTTCTCAACCTGTGTTCTACAGGCATATAGAACATCTTTTTGTACGGTACATAGTTTTCGTGAAGATGGTTTTTTTAGACAAAATCTGCTTGCACCGTAAAATTAACATTCCAACGGGTCTTTATCTTCTCCTTAAAACAACATGCAACTGTTTCTACAATTAATTTTTCATATGGAATTCCCAAATATTTTAGAACATTCTTTGTTTCATAATATATCTTAGGAGCTTGATTATTTTCCGCTAAATATTCATGCATGGTTTTGCAAAAGAAATCCATGCAATTTTCAACTACACTGTAGTATGTTTTTATACTCATCAATTTTGATGACAAAGATAAACCAGATTGACTTTCACAACAAGAACTTCTTAATTATGCATCTTTCACGGTATCTCTAACGTCATAATTTTCATCGTGAAATAACCAAATTTCAAAATTCTCTATGAAATCACTTGTAAAGGTGTTTCTAAACAATTTCTTGAACTTCGATACTTCTTGTTTTTGCATCTTTTAGAGGGACATAACATTGACACAAAGGTTGCATCAACGCAGAACTCATGAACTGCTTCAATCCGTGTAAAAATTATTGAGTAACTTCCTCGATTACGAGATCTTTTCTTCTATACATCCACTCTCTCGATCTATATATCTCTATTTGAAGAAGACGATATTGTTTGAAAATATATTTTGTGTTGGTGACTTGAGGGTAAACACTTTAGTTTTGATGTATAAATAGTGCATATTCCAACGATCATCCGTTAGAAATACCAACAGATCACCATTGGCAATACCAACAGATCACTATTGGCAATACCAACGAATGACCATTGAAAAACATGTTGGATAATTCCAACGGCAGACTCAAAATTCTAAATTTTCTAACGGACATCCGTTGTACGTATCAATGGATACTCATTTCTATTTGCAACGGTCAGAACATTGCCTCGTTGATAGTTTCCCAAAATGCATTGCAATCAATTGTAAAAAAATATCAACAAATAAATTTGGTGCCTCGTCCGTTGATAATCGTCTTTTTTTGTTGTGTAGGTGACTACTCCAATCTGCTCAATCACTTTAAATGGTTTTGTTACCCGTGGTGATATATTGTTCATCCGGCTTCCACTTGATTTCTCTCTCCTCATTTAAACTCCCAGATATACCATATATCTGATATTAAACTCAACATTTGTTCTTCTCAGACCAACGCAACTCTTCTGACGATTCTGAGCCACCTTCATTTTCATCTTAAAATTTTCTGTGTTTCCATAGTTTCATTATTAATTCTTCTCCAATGATAGATCGGTCTGCTAAATGAATCCAACATAAGGGTGTATGACATGTTCACCCAAATAATGCTTCATAAGGCAACATTCACATGCTAGTGTGATAGCTATTGTTGTATGCAAACTCATTAAATGGGAAATAATTTTTCGATCTACCAGACCACTACAATGCACATGCTTGTAATAGGTCATCGAGTATCTCCATAGTTCTCCCAGATTGTATATATGTCTATGCAATTTTATCCCTAACTCTTTTTAAAATGCCCGCAAAAGACGTGAGGTGAATGTCCCATCTTAATCTAACACAATGCTTGACGGTATCTATTGAATTTCACAATCTATAAAATCTTCTTTATCGAAATAAATGAGCGATTTAGTTAGTCGGTCCACGCCCACCCAAATGGCATCCTTGCCACTCTACGTCCTTGGAAGATCCATCACAAAATGTATGGTAATATGGTCCTGTATCCGTTCAAGAATTGTCATTTTTTGCAATTTTTCGCAATTTTTCGCTTGATACTTATTGCATTGCTTTGATTAATTGACACGTTGGACGTTTCGTTATCCATCGAGTGATGTCCTTCTTCATCCCTGACCATTAAAAGCTACCAGACATAGTGATACATCTACGTTGATCTAAGATGAATCGAAAACTTGGATTAGTGAGCTTGGTTTAGAACCTCTTTATGTTCCCTATATCCTTTGGTACATAAACTCGACCACTGATCATCATTAGACCGTATTCAAAAACTTGGTACCATTTGTACTTTGGGGCTTATGAATTACTATGTATATTCTTCAATCTCTCATTGGATAGTTGTGCTGCTCAAATTCTACTCAATAGATCTGCCAGATCTACTGCTTACAATAGGGGATTCTCTAACTCGGTCTGCACTGTCTCTAGTCTCAAAACACATATCTGACTAATCAAGTTATTGACCTCTTGAATAACCGCAATCTCAACCGTTTTGCAGCTCAAAACATCTACAACAATGTTTGCTTTCCTCATATGGTATATGATATCTATCTTGTAGTCTACAACAAACCCCATCCATCTTCTCTAACACAAATTCAACTATGGTTACGTGAATATGTACTTTTGACTTTTGCGGTATGTAAAATTCCCTTACACATGTTTTTCAGCCATCTCCTGCTCCAAAACTCTTTCAGCCTTTCCTAACTCATGCTTTTCCCAAGCTACGTTGGCGGATTTGTGGAGTTCTATGGACCATCTTTCGTACTCGGGTCGAATGGTATGGAGTCAAATCTCAACCCATATAAAATGTGCGTGTGTTTTCTCTCCTCTGATATCCAAACCAGAGTAGGAGGTTTAGATTCTTGGTAGACCAAGCTCTTTAAGGGACAACTCAAAGCTCGCTTCTTTTGGAATTCTCGCTCGCTATCGAGCTTCTTAAGTGGAGTTAACGGATCCATTGATAAGGAATTGAACCCAGTTCTAAAGACGAAAGATATTTGAAGAGAGACCAGAAGCATGTACAAAAGCCCGATTGGAACTAATATCTACACTGATATTTAGGGAAAAAACTCGATGTTGACTCGAAAAAGGGTTTTGCGACGATTGAGAAAAGAATCGGATGAAAGAAACAAAAACAAATGTTGATTTGAAACTTGTTTAAAAATATTATTTTATTTTTTAATTTAGTATGGTGCATGATTTAGATATGATATCATAATATTTTAATGTTAGTAAATATTTATTAATATGAAATAAATTTGTAAGTTGGTGTATAATATGTTATTACATTGAAAAAGTTAATAGAAAAAAATTTGTGTATAATGTGATAAAAAAGGGTAAATAAATTTAATATTTTATGATAAAATTTTATTGTATTTTGGTTAAAAATGTCGATTGAGATATTTGTCCTAGGTCGGACACGGGTACAGTATCCGAAATTTCTAAGGTGCCCGAATTTGAACTTAAATGGCTAGTGATTATTATTTGAATTCGAACACGTGAGATGGAGACATCCCTCGGATACCCGAACAATTAATCGGGTACCCCCAGTATCCGAACCCGAAGACATTACATGTCAAATTTCAAATTTTCTTCCCTTATGTATCACCAATACAACAACCAATCAGTTCATTTTCTCTTCTATTAACAAATCATGAACTTCAATACTTCCAATAACCAACTATTATCATTTCTCTTTAGATGGTATATAGAATAATGCAAAATAAATCAACCAAGAAAGGTGTTCAATAGTGTGGTTAATATTTTTTATATGAGGTTCTAACACGAGTCTTCTTCACTTTCTCATCTTTAGTCTTAATTTCTCACGTGGAGCTCGTGGATCTAAACTGCACAAACAAATTATTTTGAGGCTTTAAGTTTTATACAAACATTTTTTCAAACACCTTATGAATACATGAAATTAACCTTGCGGACATAAAAAATCAAGAGGACAAGAGTTATTCATATTATCTAAGGAAAAAAGGTTACAGAACGAAGATGTCTCCGACAAGGATAATGGGTAAAAATGTCGCTGACACCTCTAGTTAGTCGAGGTGTCTCATAGAGTCGATGGATGGAAAGAACACAATCAGAGATTCGACAAAGAAAGACGACAAGTACAAGCCAACAAAGAATGTTGCAACAGTCAACACACGCTGGAATGGATGGCGTGTGCTGGAACAACCGATGAATGTCAAAATGGTCGGTGTGAGTGAGAGGATAGTCAGGCGTGAGAGGCGTGAGAGAGAGAGAGGGAGGCGATTTTGGCTATGGTGTGTGAGATAGAGAGTATGAGATGATAATATATCTTTAATTGTAAATAATGTAAAAAGTATATATATATTAGTAATTTTATATATGTTTTTTATATTTAAATCTGAAATAAAAAATTCAAAGCCGAATTTCTACCGATAATAAGATTTTATTATTCGAATCTAAATCTATAAATTCGAATAATTTTTTATGGGTTCGAGATGAATTTCAAATGGCGGAATATCAAAAATACCCTTATAGGGTTGAACTGCTTCAAAAATACCCTTCCCTAAAATAATTATTAAATCGGAAAAAAAAAACTGAAGAAAAGACAAATTTGCCCTTAATGTTCGAACGTGAAAAAACCCACGTTCTGCAGTTTTTCGACGTGAAAAACTGTCAAAAGAGAGAAAGTCGAACAGTTTTTTGACGTGAAACCTGTTTAAAAGTTTAAAGCACGAAAGAATAAGTGATGTCAAACTTGAGAGGGATCGATTTGAAGTTGGTAAGAAGGAAAATGGCTAGAATCAGCAGCAGCAGTGAAGAACAGAGCACGAGTCAATCTTCAATGGCGTCAATAAGTGTAAGTAGATCGATTTCTAGGGGTTTGCAAGCTTTTGAGTCAAAAAATGGTTTATTGATTTGAAATGGGTGAGTGTCAGTGAGTCGGTTGGGTCGCAGGAATTGCATGACCATCTTCGACTCAGTGACTCGGTTGAGTCGCAAGGGTCGCAGGACTTGCATGACCATCTTCGACTCAGTGAGTCGGTTGTCTCAGTGAGTGGGATGGGTCGCAATGGTCGTTTGAGGGGCATGGGTCGTTTGAGTCTCAGTGAGTCGGTTGAGTGTCGCAGAGTGTCTGAGGGTCGTTTGAGTCGCATGGGTCGCACGGAAAGATTGAGTTGCACGGGTCGGTTGAGTTGCATGGGTTTCTTAAGTCGGTAGAAGTATAATGTATTCGTAATTGGTGATTTTGCAGGTGGCGCCAAAGCCGAAGTTTGTGTATGAATTCAAGCACATGGACAGAATGCCAAAAATCACCACCAAGTGTTATTCTCACAAGACAATAAGGACGCTGAGAGGAATCTTACATGAATACGAGTTGCATTACTTCGAGAAGGAGTCACAATTTAGGCATTTATTCCACTTACAATGTGACTCCACATTGACGAAGGTTCAAATGTCTATCCTACTAAATCACTCTGTGATTATACGGGACAAGACGGAGTTGTGGTTCGTCATAAACGGCATTCTCATCCGGTACTCTATAGTGGAGCACACACTAATTTCTGGATTGAAATGTGGACCATATCCCAAAGGATGGGAGTCTATAAGGGGTGTCACATTAAGGCTGAATAATTTCGAGCGTGGAAAGGTGACCCCCGAACAAGTTAGTGAAAAGTTTGTGAAGGCGAAGAATTCCAACGACCGGAAGAGGTTGGCAACTTTGATGTTGTTGGCGCAAAATATGGCTCACAAGCCATCAGCAGAAAACTCTATCAGCCATGATCTCATTGACATGGTTGATGACTTGGAATTTTGTGAAGGCTTTCCATGGGGTCGTTACACATACAAGAAGATTGTGGATACTTGCCGCAAGCACGTTAGCGGGGAATCACCGAAACCAAAAAGATATTGTGGCGGTTTCATGATCCCACTAATGGTAAGTTGTATATATTATTCGAATAACTTGAATGTTTTTTGTACTTTTTGCATTCTTATCATTTTGTTTTAATGTTTCGATTACTTCCATTCGAAACCATTCTTAGTTTGGACGGAAAGGGATGGTATGTTGAGGTTGTGGATGCGCATCGATCATGCCCAAGAATGTGTAAGAAGATGATTAAATCAAATTTTAACCCGAAGTATGTAGATGTGATAAGGCAGATTGGAGATTCTAAGGTAACAATTACACAAGGGTCATAAGAGAAACAAGGGTCACAGAGGGTAATAATGGTTATTTTTTGTTTTTCAGGATATTCTAAGTATTCTTCATGATGAACACGAAGAGGAAGCTTTACTTTCTGATCTGGAGGATTGCGAGGGATGTGACAATCCCGATGTTCAGATATGGATGGAATATCTTCGTAGAAATCCGAAGGGTATTTGTTGGGAGGATATCCGTAAGTAAGAACTGCTGACATGAAAAGCAGCTCTTGGTGATCAAAAAAAGGAGAAGGAAAAAGGGACTAAGAGGAAGGAGAGCGTGAGTGAAAAAATAATAGAGGTCGAAGATGATGCTGATGTTGCAGTCTCTCTGACACTGGAGCAGAAATTAATAAGAGAAATAAGGAAGTCGGAGAAGAGAATCATCAACGCCGTAAGAGACCTTCAAAGGGATGCCGGGATTCATATGCCTAATCCAAGATCAAAGTTTACCGAGAAAGTTGTGATCACCGAAAACCAATCTTCCGACACTGTTAGTGATTTTGGTTTTGAATACCTTCGACGCCTAAATCCAGTGTCAAGAAAAGAGCCAAGCGGTGATGGCTCAGAAGAGGATTTGGCAAACATTGCTCCTGATGGAGTTCCACCAAGTAAGTAATATTTAGTGAAAAGGTCATTTGAGTTTCAATTTCCATCGAGAGTCGGCATGGGTCGCAAGAGTCGGATCGGTCGTAGGGACATATAAATCGTAGGGTCACACAAGTCGCAGGGTTGTTAGAGCGCATGGGTCGCATGTGTTACATAATCAATGAAACGAACGATGAGTCTACTGAATGAAGTAATTTTATGCAGATGCTCCAGTGGGTCTTATCGAAGAGGTGCACACTAAAGATACTTTAGTGGGTCCGGTTGATGATGTCACCGACGAGGTTCCTGCCAAGGATACTCCAGCAGTGGGTCCTGTCCAAGAGGTCGTCGCTATTGTCGAAGTACCACCAAGTAAGTACGGTTATTTGAGGTCGCATAGGTCGCATGGGTCGCATAGTTCGCATGGGTCGCATAGGTTGCATAGGTCGCATGGGTCGCATGGGTCTCAATGGTCGCATGGGTCGCATAGGTCACATTGGTTGCCATATGTTTAATGAAGTAAATTTTATGAAGGTGTTGGACCTTTATCGAAGGTTCAAGAACCTGAAGGGGAAGAGGAGTTTATGTGGATTCCCAAGGGATTAGTAAAGGGCTTGATAAGCCGATTTCCTTCCTTCATTGATGTTAGTGGTGAAAAGTTGACTAATCTATATTGGTTCCTGAAGGCACCTCGACATGAGCGGTGGTGGAAATCTGAGCTAGATATTCCCCGGGGGCCAAAGTTTTTATTCCCAGGGGGCCAAAATTTTGGGAGATTATATTAAAGGCCAACGTATGACTTGAAGATGATGTAAGTTTTTTTAAACCCTTAGTCTCACGGAGTTTTGTGTCATATGTATTCCTGTTGTTAATTATTATTTTTTTTTTTTGCAGCAATTGGATGAGGCGTTGATGGTGCTGTCTTCTCGCTCGGCATTGAATCCCATCGTGAATCAAAACTATTACGTTTATCCTGTTGCTTTCATACAGACGCTTTCGTTGTGAGTGTACGAGGATATGGAAACTTTTTCGGAAATACTTAGTGATTTTTGAATGCCAAGTATCCATTCAGAAGTACGAAGACACCAATTGGTCATTATGAAGGTTTTGTTTCGGTTCTAAACATTCCATCGGAGAAAATTCGATGGGTAGTATGTCATTGGGTAGCCATCAAAGCGGATTTCAAAACCCGATGCATCACGGTATACGACTGTCAGATGAGGCTGAAGAAAACACATATCGATCCGGTGATTGAGAAGATAAGAAAAGTTGTCCCCAAGATACTCATTCTCGGAGGTTTCCTTATTTGGCTTCTGGAGAAGATGAATGGAAGTATGAGTATTTTGAAGGTCTATCACAGAACCAAAGCGGTAATGACTGTGGTGTTTTCTCCTACAAATTCATAGAAGCCTCGTTATTGAGTAGGAGGAATATGTTTCACTTAATTTGCGACGACAATGTTACTTCCATGCGTGAGAAGATGGAGGCTGATATATTTAGTAATGGAGAACGTATCTATTCACCCCAAGAAGAGGTACAAGGCTCGCACGGGTCCAAGGGTCACAGAGCCTCTTGCGACCCTTGCGACCCATGTGGACATTGCGACCCTTCCAGCCATTGTGAGCATTGCGACCTTTATGACCCATTTTTCCATTTTGACCCTTCGACTAGTCTTTTCAATGCCAAACTACTGGCTTTTCCAGGTGCTAGCTATGCTTTTTATTTTGCCAATGCCACATTCAAGACCATTGAGACACGTCTCTGTTACCCCTATATTAAAAGGTTCTTTAATAAGGTCAATACATGCACCTTGGTCATTCTTCATATTTAGTGTCTTTTTGGAATTTTAGGAGTCTTGTAGCATTTATTTTTCGTTAAATATGAGTTTATAAATAGAGGAGGAAAAACCAAAAAGCTACAACAATTTGTAGCACCGAATCATCTCTTGTTTCGAGTCTTTCATTATTTCTAAAGGGCGATTTCTAACATCTAACCCTAAATTCTCTGAAAAATCCTTGTTATATTTGTGACCGTTTTGACCTTCGTCATGAAGGTCACATGGTCGACCCAGGGCATCATGTTGTCTATTTGTTACTCAAGGTCTTGATAATCGTCGGACTCAGTCTGTATACAGATACACACAAGTACTTACAACGTAGATAGAGGACTTTGTGTTGTATCTGCACTACATAAGGTCTTGGTAATCGGCGAACTCAGACATCAAGTTGTATCGACATTACCTAAGGTCACGGTTGGAGGTCAACTTGGAGAAGGCATTGAGTCACACATGACTCTCCTTGCGGGGGAGGGCTCCGATGTATCTCTAAAGTCGGAAAATTTGACCTTTTTTTTCTTTCCTTTTTTTTCTTTAACTTCTTTTTGCCTTTTCTTTCTTGAACTTTTTTCTTGCCTTTTTTTCTTGAACTTCTTTTTGCATTTTTTTAACCGTTGTGACCTTTGAGACCTTATGTAACCTTATGTAACTTTTGTGACCTTTGTAACCTTTTGTGACCTTATGTAATCAATATTTAAACGTTGAAAATGTCTTATTTTGCATCTATTGTTCGTAAAATTATGACCCATCCGACTCATGCGGTCCAATATGACCCGTTATGCGACACTCAATCGGATTAAATTAGAATCAGGTTTAAACGGGAATCCACCCGACGCATGCGACCACATATGACCCTTGTACGACTTTAGAGACCACACATGAACCAAGTACGACTCATGCGACCACATATGACCCTTGTACGACTCATGCGACCACATATGACCCATTGTACGAATCATGCGACCCAATATGACCACATATGACCCATGGACGACTCATGCGACTTGTCGTTTTGCTGTCAGACTCCTGTCTTCCGACCCATGTGACCCTTCCGACCCATGTGACCCTTCCTACCCAAGTGACTTGTCGTTTTGCAGTCAAAATCCTTTCTTCTTACCCATGTGACTTGTTGTTTTGCCGTCAAACTCCTGTCTTCCGACCCATGTGACCCTTTCGACCCATGTATATAAGTTAACATCTACATCTCTTCTCTTAGTATGCGTATCTAACCCATATTTCTATGAAAAAAAGTTTTACCTTTGTGACCTGCGTGCCGCAGTCACCATTGTCGACACAGGGCATCGTGTTGTCTATGTGTTACTCAAGGTCTTGGTAATCGGCGGACTCAGGCTCTATGCAGTCACTGACGAGTTGCGGGGGTGACTTAGGTGACGGTGTTGGGTCACTCTTCAAATGTGACTGGAAGACGAAGTACATGGCAGGAGATGACTTAGGTGACGGTGTTGGGTCACTCTT
>CM071866.1:19736743-19762680 GCA_036759665.1 Gynandropsis gynandra
GACCCTCATTTGGCATTAATTAGTTTGAAGTTGTAAATGTATTATTTTGATTGGTTTTTATCATTTTATCATTATAAACTAGTAAATTCGTCGATTTCGCATCTATTCATCCATATATGCGACCAAGAGACCCATGCCATTATTAATATGTTTTAGTTGTAAATGTCTAATTTAGAATCAATATAGATAATAATATAAATAATATCGACATTTGAACAAAATGTTAAATGTATTGTTTAATCATCGGACGAGATCTTAAAACACTACTATCACTTCTGAAACACAGGCATTGGTTATACACAACTCAACTAGGTACATATGGGTCATAATCTGTCGTTTATTGACGTTGTAGATGTATTGTTTTGATTGGTTGTTGTCATTTTATCATCATAAACCCATAAATTCGTCGAGTTCGCATCTATTCATCAATATATACGACCAAGCGACCCATGCGACCCATGCGACCCTCATTTGGCATTTAATTAGTTTGATGTTGTAAATGTATTGTTGTGATTGGTTTTTGGCATTTTATCACTATAAACCTATAAATTGGTCGAGTTCGCATCTATTCATCCATATATGCGACCAAGCGACCCGTGCGCCCCATGTGACCCTCATTTGGCATTAATTAGTTTGATTTTTAAATGTATAGTTTTGATTGGTTTTTGGCATTTTATCATTAAAAACCTATAAATTCGTCGATTTCGCATATATGCGACCCATGCCACCCTCAATTTTGATTGGGTTTTGACATTTTATCATTTTCACCAAAATTCTCGCCGAACTTTTCACCAAAATTTGAAAAAACATTTCGAATTCCATCTGACGGCGATTCGATGTCAGGGTCATGTCTTTTCGTATTCCAGTCGTTTTCTTTTTTTCTAATAACGACACACACACTCTCTCTCTAACTCTCATCATCTTCCATCCATTTTTTTGCCGAAAATGCAACATTTCGTAGAAGCAGGGCCATCTTCTTCTGGTGAAAGGATTTTCACGGTACCAGTCACGCGTTTAAATCTGACCGTAGATGCAGTGGTAAGTTAACTCAAACCGATTTATCTGATTCATCAAATCTAGCCGTATATGCATTAGTTTGGCGTTTTTGTAAATTTATTTGGTTATCGCAGACACTTTCGATAGAGTTTGCGAGGTCGAATGGATTTTGCGGTAGACGAAGTAAGGTTGATCTGATAACCAATTACGTATGGATTTCGGAGACACATCTAAGGCCTGTGAAACGCGGTGGCGCTAGCATCACCAGGGGTTGGACAAAGTTTTGTCACGATAATTGCTTTAACGTGGGTTGTACCCTCAAAGTCGAACTGGACACCATTCTTGATGATGTACCTTGTCTACTGCTTGTCCCTATAATCATCATAGATTGAATTCCGTTGTATTTTGATTCCTTTGAACCTCATTTAAACAACAAAATTCATGTTTGTATTTGGTTGGTTTTTTTACTATTATTCAATAGAATATATTATTGTTAGTATCGATATTTTTGTGGATTTACTATTATTGTAATAAGGGTCGTAGAGGGTCCAAGGATCGCAGGGGACAAAGGGTCGCAGAGGTACAAGGGTCGAAGGGAGATAAGGGTCGCAGAGGATCCAAGGGTCGTAGGGGACAAAGGGTCGTAGGAGACAAAGGATCGCAGAGGTACAAGGTCGAAGGGAGATAAAGGTCGTAGTGGTCCAAGTGGTCGCAGAGGTCCAAGTGGTCGCAGAGGTACAAGGATCGAAGGGAGACAAGTGTTGGAGGGGGACAAGGGTCGCACGGTCCCAGGGTCTAAAAAAATGTTTACTCGTTGATTATGGAATATGTAATTTGGTACATCGTTCTTTTTTTAACTATTTATTTGTAACATAATTTTGGGAATGGATAATTCAGCTTTGTACATTGTAATTTTTTTCAATTATTCATATTATTTGTAAATAATTTTTTAATAATAAAGTGTAAAGGGTCGCAGGGGTCCAATGGTCGCAGAGGTACAAGGGTCGCACTATTTGTCCCTTGCGAACCTTTTACTCGTTCGACCCTTGACCCTTTTACCCATTCGCAGGGGTCTATTGGTCGCAGAGGTACAAGGGTCAAGTAGGATCGTTCCAAATTCACTGATGGATGGACATATTTCTACAACGACCAAAACATTCGTATTGAAGATGTCATACTTTTCCGTCACGAAGGTGACATGGTCTTTAACGTCACCAGAGCCACTCTTGATGATAGGGGTTTTATTGTACCAGTCACGGGTCCAAGAGTCGCGAGGGACAAGGGTCGCACGGGTCCAAGGATCGCGAATGTACAAGGCTCGTAGATATTTGAATCAATTATTTGTAAATAACTTGATAAATTATTATTTTCAAAATTTTATTCATATTATTTGTAAATAATTTATAAATAATAAATTATTTGACTATATAGTTTGTATCAATGTTTTTGTGGATTTAGTATTATTGTAACAATAGTTGTAGAGGGACAAGGGTCGCAGAGAAGGTCCAAGGTTTGAAGAGGTACAAGGGTCGCATGGGTCCTAGGGTCGAAGATATCCCTTTGTGACACTTGAACCTGTGCGACCCTTTTACCTCTTCGACCCTTGGACCCCTGCAATCCTTTTACCCTCTTCGACCCTTGGACCCCTGCGACCATATCCTAAACCATGCGATCTTTTGACCCCTTTGCGACCTTTTTATCCCTGTGATCCTTGGATCCCTAAGACTTTGTGACCCAGTGCAACAATTTTTCTGCGGAACCTACTTAATTGCAAGCTTCTTTGTTGACAACAAACGATTTCAACCTATTGGCAGCGAATCTGATGCCGATTTCAAGCTACTCTCGACGAATCTGTCGTGGTGTGGGAGATCAATTATTTTCGCGCCACGGTAGAGAGAAATCGAAGTGCTCTGGAAGAAAGAGAAAAAATTGTCGACAAAGGTAATATGAGACGACAAAGGTAATATGAGATTATCGATATCTTAAGGATAAATTTAAAGTTGAAATTTTTTTTAAGGAACTGGTATTTCTAAAGCACTGTAACCGTAAAGTTATTTTTGAAATTTTCATTTTCAAATTGGAATAAATTTTATAAATAATTTGTAAAATATGAAAAAGTTTAGAATGAAAAATTCCAAAATGTGACAGCAGGCCCACAAAAGATTATGGAGAAACGGGCGAGTGGGTCCGCTTTAATTTCATCACGTCACCTTCACTAATATTGCAATGGTACAAAGAGATTGATTCCTTTGCCTCAAACTATCTCGACAATCTCTGAACGTGGCGGTCCATCACATACACCGTATATATATATATATATTATTGTGAAGATACGGGAATATATACAAGGATTCGTATTTATAAATGTGTATACACATGCCATATATATATATATTTATTTATGTATAGACACGAGCATATATGTTTAAACTTGTGAGTGATTAGTGCCGATTATGTTGAGACGGAAAGTTATTTAAATGAGGATATTTGGTGGATCGGAATAAAACAAATAGATTTATAAACCTAAAACAAAATAACGAACAAAGTAGAATTATAAGGTGTTAAATAAATAAATTTGAGAAAACCTTATAAGAATATAAAAATTTATTAATATATTAAATTTTTATATAAACTATTTTTTATTTTTATAATGAATAATAGTATTATTTTTATAATAATATATGAATTACAACAATGTTTTTCAAATTAAATCGTTAATCTATATCAAATAAATATAAATATCACTTGCCAAATGTATGGTATAATAATAGTACAATTCGTGTAGAATTAATAAAAATAACTTTTATATGTAGTTCTAAAACTTTAAATAAATTCTTATTCTTATATTGTTTTGATATTTTTCAAAAACTTTCGAATGTTGAGTCAATAGCTTTATCATTAATCCATTAGGATAAATGGAGAAAGAGATTTATTAAAATATAATTTGTTATTTAAAGAAATAATAATGTAATTTTTTATTCGATAAAAGTATTATAAATTTTATATTCGAATAATCTTCATCTATTTATATTAGTTGAGATTTGGATATAAAAACATAAAAGATCGTTGATTTTTTTTAAAATATAAAAATTTTGAACAAAATATTCACATTTAAAAAATGAACTTTAAAATTATAGAATATTTAAATATTATAAAAAAATCAATAAATACAAATATCAAATAACTTGGTTGTTACAAGAAATACATTATTAGAAAATGAAAATTTAAGGATTGAAGAATCTATCCATGACACGTTTAGAGATAAACGGAAAATAATAATCCGTAAACGAGTATCGCCAAATCAATATCGTACGTAAATACGGACGAAAAACTAAGTCCCTAATCCGTCTGTAATTTCAGACTACATCGTCGTTCGCAAATCGACGGAAAAGGCGACTAATATGCAGATGTAAGGGTCGTCGGAGAACGTCGTAAATTTACAAACGGATCGCATCATGTCCGCAATATTTTTAAAAAAATATAAAAAATTGAAATATAATTTAATTTCATTTGATTTTAAATTTTTACAAATAACAGTAATTAAGTAAACTTTATACATAATTAATATATATTACAAATTTTTCGAAGGTATTTTCGAATTATCGTCATCAGAATCATCGTTCTCACATGCATCTCAATCGATGTTAGACATTTTTTCCTTGAGCATGCGCATCAGCCGTTGAACTCATCTTTATGATCGTTGAACTCGTCTTTCTGATTGTTGATGGCGTCTTTCAGATTCTTGTTGCGACTCGAGCAATTGCGATACAATATTTCGCATCTCGTGTTCTGTCGCTTTTGCTTTACCTTTTGAGGAACTTGAATGTTTTGATGACATTCTTCCAAGATAAAAAAATGTGACCTTTATACGATGTAACTTGTTGTAAAAAAAATATCGAGATTTAATTACAATTATAAGTAACAAAGTTATATTGAAATGTCATAAATTTAGCTCGAGATACAACTCGTTATATTCTTTCTGATTATGATAAGGTTGTGTTTTGTCTTCTATCGGTGAAATTTGGGACACTTGTTCCGATGCCATATTCTCAACATCGGTATACACACGTTTTGCCCTGGAATCTACCCACGAACCATCAGACTTCTTAATATGCATACATTCCAGCAATTCTACGTATGACGGTTCGGATCTCTTCTCTTTCGCCTAAAATAAATTTCAAATAGATATTTTTAATATTAATCAAATATCAATTGTATAAATGCTTAAACAATATTATAAAGTTTACCAAATCTTCGTATACTTCCGCAAAAGAACGAGAGCCAGCGGTATGTGCGCTCATCTCGTATCCTTCTATATCATAACGATTAGATTTACTTACTCGCTCGCTTCTTTGCTTAAATACGAGATCATCCGAATAAGCGCACATCTGCTCTCATACATCGTCTGCCATCCAAATGGGTTTTCCTTTCTTCTGTCGATATTTTTTTGCAATCGTTTACGAGAACTTTGAGATGAACTCCCCCAACCCATTCAAAATTCAGACTTTACTAGTCCGATAATCTCGGGATTCCAATAATTTTTTTCTGAAATATTTATTTTATCTAAACTATTATTTGAAATTTTGATAAAAATGAATATTATTAAAAACATATCACAAAAGATTTCCACCAACATTCCTTAATATCTAGGTCGGTCCGCGTCCAATTGCAATAAAGACGATCGTAATTAGCTTTCATCGTCTTTGTTATATGACGAGAAAATTGATTTCATAACCAAACCTATAAATCAAAACTAAGATAAATTAACACTTAATTAACTTTTTACCAATTGACATTTGAACCTAGTTAAAAGTACCATTGTGCATCGTTTTCACGATACGGGTCTAAACGAGAAAGTTTACGCTTTTTCTCATCCATTGATAAAATTTCCTTCACGGTTGGTTCGTGATGTGTCATTGGTTCGATCGATGGTGGCATATATTGGTAATACGGTATATATTGTGTTGATTGTATCGATTCAGTATTCTTGAAGAAATTCAGATTCATAAATTCCGTAAATCCCAAATCAGAATGTTGCGAATGAGATGATCCTTTAGCACTTTCCTCTTAATTAGAGTGGTTTCTCGTGTTAACGCCTATTCCAACTCGACGTGACATACTGAAATGTAAAATTAAAACATTAGAATCATTGTTAATTTAAAATTTTGATTCACTAATTTATTACGTTTAAATAATTAAATTTTCAACTTAACTTAATCCATAAACTTCTCAAGCTCTTTAAAAAATCTCAACAAATATTTTAACTACACATTACACATCTACCTAAACTTATTCCAAATCTAACTAAACTTATTCTAAATCTAACTAAGTATATTCAAAATCTTAGTAATCATGTTCCAAATCTAAAAATTATGTATATGTTAACCTAAAAATGGAAGTAGATAAGGTCGGACGAAATGAGACGGACAGTTGGAGAGGCGGACCGAGATAGACGGTCGGAGAGAGAAGGCGGACCGAGATAGACGGTCGGAGAGAGAAGGCGGACCAGTCGAACGGTAGATCAAGATGGACGGTTAGAAAAGAGACCTCGGGATGGATGATGTCAGAATGGAAGGTAGACCGAGGGACGGACGGTGTCGGGATACACGATAGACCGAGGGATTTACGGCTTCGAGATGTAGAGGAAAGGGGTGGGCGGGAGAGAGCGAGGTTGAAAAATGGGGAAAAGGAGCCAGAGATAATTTAAATCCCTTTGCAGACGGTCGAGAAAAACCGTCAGCAATTAAGGACGATGCAAAATTCCGTTTCTAATCCGTCCGCAAATGCGATCGGACTTGGTACAGTTTCATATTTATGCCTGCATTTCCAGACAAAACGAAAACGTTCGTCTGTAATTTCGGACGACCATGTACGTTCGGAATTACGGATGACCATGACAAGTCCGTCCACCTTTGCTAACCCGAGCCTTCTCTATCCGTGACCCGACACCATCCGTCCATCTGTATCTATCGTTTAACGCCTCATATTGTTCATTTTCAAATATTTAGAAATAGGATATTTACATTGAATAATATTAACTTATTAATTCCTCATATTATTTATTTTTAAATATTTTATGTTACAAAATATTAACACATAAACTGATTTAATAACTCAATAAGAAATAGAAATAATTCTTTTATTATTCTGAATATCCGATAACAAGGTTAAAATGAATTATCATCTTTAGAGTCATATAATTCTTCTGTCGACTCTTGTGTTTCTGGATCGGATTCAAATCCTTATTCTTCTCTTTCTTTTATCCCTTAATAAACATCATCTTCATTTGTTTCAATTTCTTCCATTTTACCATATGTAAGTGTTTCAAGAGTTACTTCGTCAATAGCAACAATCTAAATTATGTTATTGCATTAATAATTGTTGCTCTTTTGTGTTGTCGATAACCATCGATGCACCATCCGATGTTAGACGCATAACCATCAGGAAATTTCACGTCTTCCTTCAACCATTTCAACAATTTATATTTCTTATCATTCGACAATCTGAATATCGAAATTGTAACTTTATCGTCATCACTTAGATGTAACTCTTTTCGTGAGCAATACTTTTCTAGATCCTTGTGTGATTAATGTTATCTTTCGTTTTCCTGTGATATTTAGTATCGTATTGATGATATTATCGAAAAAATTTTCTCTATGTACATGACATCAAGATTAAGTCGAAACTTTAGATTTTTTCAATACGACATATACTAAAATATGTTCTTCTTGTACTAATTATGAGTAATTCCATAACCACCAATTCTCGGATGATTGTTCCCTCCGAAATCTATACTCCTAGGAACATCCAAAGTAAAAAATCATTCATACAAAATCTTTTCGCCGGTCAAAACTGGAGAAGGAGATTTTCGCATAACTATATTCCTTTTAAAATTTGTTTTATTACGTCGTATTGTATCATCAACAGGAAAAAAACGACGATGACAATCAAACCACCTTGTCTTTTTTTCATATTTCAATTGAAAAGAATCTGTTTCGCCCATGTAATATGGATAAGCCAATCGACCATGCGTTGTCCATCTAGATAACATACCATAAGCTGGAAAATCACTTATTGTCCATATAATAACACCTCGTACTATAAAATTTTATCGCCTCAAGACATCGTACGCTTGAAATCCCTTCCACGATTCTTTCAATTCTTCAATCAATGGTTGAAGAAATATATATCTAAACTTTTTTCGTATGATTAGGCCCAAAAATCAATATTGTTAAGAACAAAACTCTCTTTTCATGCACATATCAGGTGGTAAATTGTATGGTGTCATAATAACTGGCTACAAAGAATAATTCTTCCAAGACATCCCAAATGGATTAAAACCATTGTTACAAAGGCCTAAATAAATATTTTGACTCTCAACTGCAAAATTAGGATATACCTTGTTAAAGTGTTTCCACGCCTCACCATCTGAGGGATGACACATCTCTCCTTAACGACTTGAATATTCATCATTCCATCTTATGTCGCTTGAAATCTTCTCAGTTTAATACAATCTTTTTTATTCTATTTGTAATTGGTGAATACCACATACGATGATACGAAACCGATTTTCCATTCCTTTTCAAATGAAACCAAATCTTTCCACAAAATCGACAATTACTCAAATCTGATATCTTTTACTAATTGTGACATAGAATCCATTCAATTATCAGAAAGATTATTTCCATCTTCAAATTCATTAAACATGCAGATAGAGACAACTGTGAATGACCCATAAACTATTATAAAGTGGATGCTTAGCACTTTCTAATATTTCAAAACAACTTTTCGTTTCTTCATTTGGATCTTCTTCAATATTTTCTTTGTTTCTTTCACCGAATACATTTTGCACCATCTACACATGAGAGTTCATTTCTACATCTTGAAAAGTTTCAAAGACTTCATAATGTACAACACCGCTACTAAAATCTTCCACAATATTACTAGGTCGTGGTGCAAAATTCTCTCCATGAAATAACCACATGAAATAATTTGGAGTAAAACCTTTTAACAAATTTTTTATTTTTGCATTTGACACATGGATAAACCAACTTATCAGTTCTTTATAAACTTGTTGATTTGTCGCCATCGTCATAAAATGTGTAATACCTTCTATAAAATCCTTCGATACACCTTGAGTTTCTGGATCAATTCTTATGTACATCCATTGTCTAGAAACGAAAATATTCGATCTCGACGATGATGCCATTATAATCAGAAACAATAAGAAAATATGTAGTGAAATAGATGAGAATTGTGTATGGCTGGAGAGATTAAATAGATAATTTTTGGACTGATTAAGGACGAATTACGGACTAAGATAAATATTTGTCGATGAGCCGTCCTGAAGCCGGATTTGGTGGACGTCGTCCCTAATCCGCAACGTCCACCAAATCCATCTCCAATCCGTCCGCAAATACGGACGACTTATGGACTTTTTTTCCGTCTGGAAATTTGCGGATGGATTATGGACAAATTTATCTTCCCGTTCCTATTTCGTTCAGAATCCATCCGTAAATTTCCGCACAGATTGCTCCGTCCGTAAATTTCATTTGGAATGTTTAGATTTCTAGGAGTGATATTATATTACCACTATAACAGTAATATTGTTAACCTATACGAGTGTGGAGGTGTAAGTTTTATAAAATCTCTAATAAGTTTTTCCATCATTTTTTACACAAATCCACAAATATTTTGTTGAGAAGTGACTTGCCTCCACCATCGATGAAATATAAATTGTAAAGATATATAAATAATATATCTGAAAAAAAAATATTTGAGGTCTTTTTCTCATACATTTATATGCTCAAACCCTTGTTAAAGATTATTATAGTAATTTCGAGTGCAATATTAATACCAAGAACTTTAATTTAGAGATAAAATTTTTGAAGATATATATTTAACATTTCGTCGTATATGATGATAGAAAAATTCAGTTAAATTTGTTTTGTCTTTAAACTAAAACAAAATATTCAAACCTAAAATCAGCTAGTTTAATGGTTAGTTGATATGCAATTATACATCCAATATCGACTTTTAAAAAGAGTGTTTATTTGTTTTGGTTCCGCACCAAAAAGATGTAAAATGGGTTGAAAGTTAAAAAATGATTATAAAAAATTTAAAATGAAATAAAATGTTTCGATTATGATCATTTCAAATCTATGAGGTAGAACTATTCAAGGAATACGAAGTAGTTTATGTACATAAGATATTGGTAAATCATTGTGAAATTGACTAAATATTCCGATTAAATATTTTTGAAAGAATAGATTTGAACTTGAAGGGTTAAACATGTAGTTAGGAGAGAAGAGGGAGAAATATAATTGAATAGAGTTTGCTGATTAAAACCCACCTAATTAAGGTTGTTAAGGTTTTAGCATGTAAATCAAGAGGGATTAGATAAGCAGATTATCAATATAAAGTTAAAAAATAATGAATATCAGCAGTTTAACTCGTTGGCTAGATTTTCTAAAACAAAAAAGTATGAAATTAAATACTTTTAATGAATTTTCTTTACTTGAATGGTAATTATTGGCACCGCGTGGAAATTTTTGTTGGGTTGAAATGATTTTGTTGATATCCAAAAAAAAGGAGTAATACCAAAACTGTCGAAGTTTTCAGAATTACATTTTGTATTGCAAATGAAAAATTTCTATGTCACTAATGAAAGCAAGTGGGGAAAATTTTCAAAAAATGGTTGAAACGACGGGGCATGATAATGAGGAGAGGACCAATTCGGGCAACGAGAAGATCTACAAGATTTTCCTTAGAAATCAAACTATGATCCAAACACAGATGATAAACACACACATATATATATATGAGTGGTTGTACCAAGAAGATTTAGAGAGAATCTATGAGGAGAGAGAAAGGGAGAGACTTTCCTATTCCAAACCAGAAAAATTTCTCTCTCTCCGAGTTCTTTACATTCACTCTTCTTCAGCTACTTAATAGAAACGAATACTTTAAAGCTTGCACATCTCGCTCTCTCTCTCTCTCAGTTTCCACAGAGGATGGAGATAGAATCTGAAACCCAACAAGAAGAAGAAAAGAAGTACTTCCATATTTTGGCCGTCGATGATAGTTTCATCGACAGGAAACTGCTTGAGAATCTCCTCAGAGTTTCTTCTTACCATGGTGAGTGCGTTAGTGCTACTCGCTCTCTTAATTACACACTCAAGCTCATATTATATATATATATGGATGTATGCAGATCGTATTTCATGTCGTGCATTTAATGCAATATGTACGGCTACAATACACAAAAACAAAAACACAGACACTCACATACAGGTGTTGAAATAATGAGCCATGATATACATAAATACGTATACGGTTGTGCAGTGACATGTGTCGAGTCTGGTGATAAAGCATTGGAGTATTTGGGGCTTAATGGGATTAATGATATTAATTATGGCGTTGATAACCCTAATAGTGCCTCCTCTTCATCACCATCATCTCCAAAACACAAGGTGTGTCCGGTTACCATTTTATCTTATTTCTGGATCCATGCAGATTCTTAGAGGAAAGAAAGAAACATCTTTTTATTTTTTATATGAAAAGGAATATACCATAATATAACTGGTTTGGTGAGACAAAATAAAATAAGGTTATGGTTTTGATCAAGTAATTATTTTTATCCGCATGAAATTGCATGTCATCTTATGTGTTTAATCACATAATGTTTATTCTAGTTTTCTGACATTCATATAAAAATAATGAATTAATTTTGATGTTTTGGTAACGTGAAATATTGAAGGGAGTGAAGGTAAACCTGATCATGACAGATTACTGTATGCCCGGGATGAGCGGCTATGATTTGCTCAAAAGAGTCAAGGTCAACATTTTTCTAATTATTACTTCTTTTTTTAATAATATTATGTTATTAAATGAAATAGATTATAAACCGACAGGGTTCTTCATGGAAGGATGTGCCTGTTGTGATCATGTCATCAGAAGATGTACCCTCGAGAGTGACCATGTATGTATAAATTACCATCCAATCCCCTCATTTAATTACATGTATATATAAAAAATTATCGTGTAATATTTCCCGAATATAACATTATTTTAAATCCGCAATTTAGCATTATACTTATACACATATAATCATGGAGGTGAAAATGTTTTCTCTACTGTTACTATATGTGATTAGATTCTCTTCAGCTAAGGTGGGTTGTTGTCTTTGTAATTTATTGTGGGGTTTGGTTTGGATCGTGAAAACGACAACAGGTGCTTGGAAGGAGGAGCAGAAGAGTTTCTGCTGAAACCAGTTCAGTTGTCGGATATGAAGAAGATTCATCCTTGCATCCTCAGATCTCTCTCTCTCTCTTCAAAACCAGTAGTTGCAGCTTCTGAGAAGGACAATGACCAAACTAACGCCTCAGCAGATAACATTAGCCTTAATGACGATGATAATGGTCGCAAGAGGAAAGCTCTGTCTACCGTTCCACCTAAGAAGAGAGCCAAGAACGAGTTCACCGATATGGCTTTGCTTGTGTAGTAGACTCTCTCTCTCTCTCTCTCTCTCTCTCTCCTTTGGTTCCTTGACTTGTGTCTTGTAAACCCTTTTAAGATAACTATCGTGAGTGTGTCTGTCATCTAACAAGGCTTGTTCTGAGACGAGAAGTAGGGTTATAACATAATGTCAAGAACAAAATCACCATTATTCCTCCTTATTGGGGATATTCTATAAGTAAAAGATTTGGACCGACCCTTCTCTTAGAGTTCATCCTTTGACGGTTCTTCTGAGTCCTCTGACGATTCGACTTTGTCACGGTTTGTCTGGATGAACTTGATGATGTCATCTTTCGTTCTGTTTCCTTCATACTGAACTATCTTCCCACTGCCCGATTTGAAGTACAGGGTTGGGTAACCTTTCACTTCAAACTTGTCCAGAGGGAAATCATTTACAGTTGCATCCTGGATTTCGATGGTGAAAAGGGTGGAAGAGTTCAGTATCGGTGTATCATTAGCTACATGGATTAGAAAAGATCTTGGTTTAGATTCTTACGAGTTTCGCAATGATGACATCTGAGTCTGTCTGTAATGTGAGGGCGACTTCATCTAAGATTGGAGCTAGCTTCTTGCAGTGTCCACACCAAGGTGCATAGAACTCGAGCAGGACTGCATCAAAGAGATCTCATAATTGCACACTGTAAATAGTTCTGTAGACCATAAGGGTTCAAGATTCCTTCATCACTAACACTTGCCTAATTTTGTATTGAAGATATGTTGAAGATGTGAAGAGAAAATGATTTTAATTCAGGCATCCATTTCACATCAAAAGACTTCACCTGTTAAGCGATTTTGACAACAGTGAATACAGACTCATGATCATTGTGAGACGGCAATGTCGGAATATGAACAATAATACTAATATAAGACAGTGGGTTGGCCATATAACGTACCATTCTTTGGCGATTTGAGAACCATGTCATCCATACTGTCACCCACAATGACTTTCACGGGTTCGTCGTTCTCTGTTGGGATAGGTTCAGATTTCCTGAATGGTGGAACTTTGCCATCCTGCAGTTTTGTTCCTTGGTTCAGAAAGAATACATATCGGAAGCTCATCATAGAAAGTAACTTTCAATTTTGCAAGAAAAAGAAAACAGAGCTCAAAAAATACCATGAAAAGGATGTGGAATTGCAAATAGTAAAAAATTTATGTTTTGTCTAATGAACAATCACCTTAAAGTCCTTGACCCAAGATGCAAGTTGATCGGGCTCCAAATTAGGTTTCAGGTATTTCTCTCCATCCTTCTTTTGAATAATAATTAGAGGTACTTGCTCACCTCTCAGTCCAAAATACTGGCAGCATTTCAATATTTTGTTTTCAGAGACATAAAAGAAGAAATTGAGTTAGAGTTAACAATATTATTTAACATAATAAAACAGTGACCTGGAATGCTCCTTGGCTGTGCTCGACATCTCCCAATAGGAAGCTAATTCCTTCTCCCTTATATTGCTCAGCCAATTCACGGTACGTGGTTCTGAATTTGTTAGCTTCTTCTCCAGTGAAGTTCATGAACAACAATGCCTACAGATTCAAATATCACTTGATGAGATACTTGATCAAATATGTTCCATTTAAGAACAGTTACAGCTACAAGCAGCACATCGTATGGGGAAATGAACACCACAAGCACATGACCATAGACAGTTATAAGAAATATCCAGTTGTGGAGTCTGAGATCTAGGCAGTTACTTTCATAGTGCCCAAAAGTGAAGTCCGCGTTCTGTTATGCCACTTATGCATCATAATTGCAGCTTATGGAGATAAAGCTAGAAGAAAAAAAACAATGTTATAAGTTACCTTCGTGTTTGCAGAGTTGAAGAATTTTATAACGTATGGGTGGTTACTTGGATCTTTGTCAAAGACTGTCAGAATTGGAAGGCTAGACTCTTCTATGAACTTCTCCATAGCATCCACTTTGAAGTCCTGCAGGGGTGGCATGTGAGATATATGATCAACATTAAGAACAACACAAAACCCAAAACATAATGACCATTCCACCATACCTTAAAGTCAGCAAACAGTTCATCAAAGGGCTTGAAGAGCCTAACCAAAGGCCCACTCACAGAAGAATCCCCACGTGGAAGATGTTTGGCATCCAACGTATGACCAAACTCATAATCTGAGCGTAATTTCTCAGCAAGCACCATGAAGTTTTCAAACTCCTCACCAGAGAATTTCGGAAAGACTCCAACCTAAGAAGTCAAGAGGGAAATCAATGAAATGGATAAGAAGCGTGTAATCTCTCAGCAAGCACCAGCTACAAGTGAGACTTTGCAAGAACAATTGTATAAACATGAGAAAAGGAAGAAACAGATCTGAAGCACGTACAACAATTATCTTCTTCTCGCCTATGAAGTTGGTAGCATCTTCTGCTGATTTAATTTCAAATGAGGCAGGGCCGCTCTGCTTCTTTAAATAAGTGACAATTCCCTCCGCGTCACGGGGGCCTTTGTAGTCCTGGACGACCTTTCCTCCATCTCTCAAGATCTTGAGAGTCGGGTAACCTCTGACCTCATATTGGCTCGCTAGCCCTCTGTTCACTTCGTTATTTGCATCAACTTTAGCAAGAACAATTGGGGGGTCGTGGATGCTCAAAATAGAAGCAGCCTTTTCATACTGTCAAACAAACGGTAGTGCCATTAGCACAAACTACGTTGAAACTACAAATAGTTCAATTGACGAAAAGAAACACTTCGAATAACTTTATCAAAACAATAGGGAAACACAATTACCTCTGGAGCAAGGTTTTTACAGTGTCCACACCTAAATAATAGAAGAGCAAGATAAAATGAAAAAATATTTCAATTATGGTAGAGGATCCATACATTAATCACAGATAAATAACAACTCAATGGAACTTTAACACGAAGCAAAGTACAAACCATCAACGGAACCGAAATCGATAATTTAATATAACAAATACTAATCTTGCAAATTTACCCATTGCTTCAAAAAAATTAAGCCAGAAACCCGGTCCACATCCAGGTCGAATCCAATAAAATTGGTTATCTTTCGGCCAGCAAGGCAATAAATGCCTTCAATTAATCGCCGAATTTAAGAAACATCCATGACCGAAGAAACGACAGATCCAGGATCGAATATAAACAAACAATAACGATACCGACGAATGATCTTCATACCAAGGAGCGTAGAACTCGACGACGATGAAGTTGTGCTTGCTGATAACATCGCTGAAGTTGCCCTGACCAAGCGTCAAGACGTACTCCTTCGACTCGCCACCGTCTTCGGCCAAGATCGATGACACGATGAGAGAAAACACGAAGATGCAGAACCACATAGAAACCCTAGCCTCCGCCATATTTGCCATCTCCTCCTCCTTTGCACCACTCTCACTCTCTCTGTATTGTTAAATAATGGAATTTTCTTGTGAAGCCCGTGTCGGCCTATATGAGAGAAGCTTATATTAGCAGCAAAAAAGGATATTATTATATATATCGACTAAATAACAACTAGTCATTTTTTTTTAATTTGATATCTAAATTTAAAAATCGTTTAATTCGATCAAGTATAATTTATGGGTAAAACTCCTATATTCCCACACCCAAAGTTGGGTACTTTGCTTGTTCCCTCATCTATCACGCTCATCCTATTTCTTCTTCATGTATCACCCCTAATTTTATTTCATATTCAAGTTTTCTAATTCATCCTATTCCCCCACACTGTTTAAAATTCTGTCAAACCCTAAAAATTATCAATTTTGACCCGATTTTATACCCGATTTTGCCCCGACCCGACCAAAATTAAAATTGAATTAAATCTGGTTTACCCAATAATTAACCCGGTCCGGTTTAATATAATTTTGACCGGTTTACTGAATTTTGACCCAATTTATTATAATTTTGACCCGGTTTACTGAAATTTTGGCCCGGTTTTGGTGAAATTGACCCGGTTTCTCCCGATTTTGCTGGAATTTTTATCCGGTTTGCTGAAATTGATCCGGTTTTGATCCGGTTTTGTTGAAATTGACTTTTGTTCCTAAATAATATATATATATTCGAATATTCACGGGTAACCATATATTTTTTGGATACCCATAGTTCGAAATATAACTACTACTTGGCGCTTCTACAGATTTTCGGTTTCGGGTTCAAAATGTTTTTTAAATATATCGCGAATTTTATTTTCATAAATTATTATTTTTCATATTAATATATTAATTATAATATCGTATATATATATATATATTATATAAATATAAAATGATAAAAAATTTATATACAAAATATTATTACATGAATAGACATATTTAATCCGAATCCGACCTATTTCAGCAAACGTAATTCAATAGTGATAAAAATTCGAGCAAAACCGGGAAAAATCGAATCAATTTCAACAAAATGGAGTCAATTTCAACAAAACCGGGTCAAAACTGGATCAATTTCAGCAAATCGGATAAAAATTCCAGCAAAACCGGGAGAAAACCGGGTCAATTTCAACAAAACGGGGTCAATTTCAACAAAACCGGATCAATTTCAGGAAACCGGATAAAAATTCCAGCAAAATCGGGAGAAAACCGGGTCAATTTCAACAAAACGGGATCACTTACAACAAAACCGGGTCAAAACCGGATCAATTTTAACAAACCGGGTAAAAATTCCAGCAAAACCGGGAGAAACCGGGTCAATTTCACCAAAACCGGACCAAAATTTCAGTAAATCGGGTCAAAATTATAATAAATTGGGTCAAAATTCAGTAAACCGGTCAAAATTATATTAAACCGGACCGGGTTAATAAAATTATATTAAACCGGACCGAGTTAATAATTGGGTAAACCAGATTTAATTCAATTTTAATTTTGGTCGGGTCGGGTCAAAATTGGGTATAAAATCGGGTCAAAATTGATAGTTTTTTAGGGTTTGGGTCAAAATTCTGGTTATTTAACAGAATTTTAAACAGTATTGGGGAATATGATGAATTAAAAAACTTGAAAGGGGAATAGGATTAGGGGTGATACATGAGGGGGAAATAGGATGAATGTGATAGATGAAGGGAATAGGCAAAGTACCCAAACTTTGGGTGGGAATAGGAGTTTTACCCTAAATTTATTAAGAAATATAAAGAAGATACATTATTATAATTTTATTACAGATTATATAATATTTTATCTGTATACAATTTTACTAAAAAAATTATAATTCATTTAAATCCAATATATCCTATTTATAAATAAGTATAAGGCATGATAAATAATATTAAAACATTTGATATCATATAATATCATGAAATGATATGTTCTCAATCGTTAAAATTTGGAATGTGGTAGAATCATAAATTTTTAAAAGTTTAAAGCTATTTCTATTTTAATATGACTTTAATCGTTTTGCCCTTATATATACATTAAGTTATTAACTAGTATAGATGATACATCCCGTCGTTTTGCTCCTTATATATATATATATATCAACTAGTATAGATGATAGATCCCGTGCTTGGCACGGGCTTTTTGAATTTAGTTTAAATATAAAATTGAACAAATAAAAACTAAAAATTGAACAAATAAAAACTATGCCAGAAAGAGACGGTAGATTATCAAAAATATCCCTATAAGTTAAAAGATCCTTCTTAAGAAAAATTCGTTTAAAAAATATTTTTACAAATACTAAAATTTCTAAAATACTCCCTGTGATTTTTCTATTCAGTTTGACTCAGTTTGACTCTGTGACCCAGTGATCCAGTACGACCATGCGACTCAGCGATCCAGTCCGACCCACCGACCCAGTCCGACCCTAATAAAAAAATTATTATTTATATTTATATAATATTTAAATTTTTAACCGTTTTTTTGCGTAGTTTTTATTTTTCTAAATGTATTTGACCTTTTAGAAATTTAATTAATTTTACATGTTTAAATTAAATTGGTAATTATTAACGGTTAAAATTTAATCTGAACATTATTTTTTAAATTGTTTTGTTAATAAGGTTTCTATATTTTAATTTATTTTTGAAGAAACCATAAAAAAATTACTTTGAATTTTTTTACATTTTCATAATTAAATTGAATTTATTAAAATAGATTAATTATAAATGTTTTTAGTATTTCTTTAAATTCCCTAATATAATTTTAATTAATTTATAATTTTAAATGTCAAGAATAATTGTATTCGTGCGATCATTTAAAAAAATTACTTTTAAAATTGATTTTTGAGTCTTATGTAGGACTAGACAAAATATTCGTATCCGATTCGTAATCGATTCGTATTCGAACCGAAAATTCAAATATCCTCTAACACAAATACAAATACAAATATTAGAAATCAGATATTTGATAAATTATATATATAAAAGTTGTTGCATAAGGAGACTTCTCAGCACTCCACGTCAGTGACAATTTTTAATTTTCTTTTCACACTAAAATTACAAAAATATTAAAAAAATATTTTAATTTCTCATTGATATCAAATTGATCGGAAGTCTCTTCCTCTTCCCTTTCTTTCATTCTTCTCATTGCTTAATTTTCTTTTCACATTAAAATTACAAAAATATTAAAAAAATAATTTAATTTCTCATTGATATCAAATTGATCGGAAGTCTCTTCCTCTTCCCTTTCTTTTAATCTTCCCATTGCTTAATGGCTTCCATGTTCACATTAAAAACTCCTTAAATTCTTGAAACTGTTCACTAACCTACATATATCGTCTCCTTAAATTGATCTAAGAAGAGAAGGATTTAGACATTCTGATGTTGCGATTGACCCATATGTATTGCTTCTCATGAGGCAGCTAGCGTTCTCAGGTAGGCAGGCCGACAGACAACAACACGACCAGCAGCTCGGTCGATAGGGTGGCGGCCAAAACTACGACCATCAGCATGGGGATCTGCAGTGCGGCCGCCAGCAACACCACCAGCACCACGATCAACGGACAACACAACAGGCAGAACGGCTACTGGCGTGGAAGCATCGGCGAATGACCATCGGGAAGTAATGGCCAGCGAGGAGTAGCGGCCAACGAGGAGCAACGACAGATCTGGAAGAAGAACAGACCGACAACGGTAAGGCAAGGACAAATGCCAGATCCGAGAAAATGAGCTCGGCGGTAGTCAGCACAAAGGAAAGAAGCTCTTCGGTGGCGAGCACAGAGGCGTGCATAGAGGAGGATAGCCTGTCGGCGGCAGGTATGGAGGCCAGCTCGGCGACGAGCTACTCCGAGAAGAAGGATGTGGCGCGAAGAGAGGAGAAAGCCACGACGTGTAGAGAGGCGGTCAAATCGGTGGATGGCTCGACGACGGTCAGCTCGACGGACGTAGAAAGAAGAAGCAGATCGACGGTTGCAGAGGCAAGAAGAAGGCAACAAACATAAAGGAGAGAGAGGAAACACATGGGTCTGGGAAGCGGGTGGCTTTGCAGGCGAGTCGGATCTGAGGGAGGGGAGGAGGGGTGGGAGAAGAGTTGGCGGTGACGGGAGGCTGGTGGTCGTGGTGGTGATAGGAGTTAGACATGGAAAAGAATAAGAAGAAGGAGAGGAGGAGGAGAAGGGAGGACATGGCTAAAACGAAGAAGCAGCAACAACGGGAGGGAGAGCTTTTCCGGTGAGACTTGACGGCGGAGGGGGCGAAGGGAGAAGCGGAGGAAGAAAAGAGGGAATGCGGGAGTTTCGGAGAAGCCATCGGAGGAGAAGGGGGTTTATATATATATATATACACGTAGGCAAGAATTAAATGAAATGAAGAATTAGGAAGAATTAGTATTGTATTTAAGTATGCATATTCTTTATCGTATTAAATTTTATTTTAGATTTTCTTATACTAGGGAATCAATTCTTTCATTCTGCTATATTGGATGTTAAAGATTGATCATTATGTATATTAAATTCCAAAGATTCATTCTCATATATAAATATTAGAACTAAAAAATCTCTTAAAATATATCTATAAGATTCCAAAAATCAATTGTTATATGTTCATTTGATCATTAATATGTCTTGTCATGTAGACATCGATATTAAAATTTAAAGGACATAGTAGTTTTATATAAAAATTTATGATTGAAATACAATATAGGATTTCAAAGATATTTTGATTCGATAAAAGAAAATATATGATGTTTAGATAAATCAACAATTAATATAGAATATAAATATATATATGTGTATATATATAATCATTTAACAATGTTATTTTTTCATTTGGCATTGTATATATGTGTATATATATAATCGTTTAACTGGGTTGGATAATACCATAGAGACATTAAAATATATTTGATGATTATTGGTTTTTAGTTTTAATCTTAGTTTTAATGCGATTTGAATTTTAGTTTTAGATTATATTTGATTATTAATGGTTTTTCTATTAAAAATTTTTATAATATATTTTATACGTTAAAAAATTTAGGTTCAGATATGAATATCCGTATATCCGACGAATATTCATATTTATAAATATCCGAATTTACAAATACAAATACAATAATAAATTTGGATATTCATTAAATATAAATATAAATAATCAGATATTCGTAAATATTCGTTATTTTCTGAGTCCTGCTATTAATTGAGAAAGACAAACTTTTATTTATTTTATTTTTAATCAATTTATTATTAATTAATATTATCCATTTACTATCTTACCCCTCATAATCCTAAACCAATTGTTTCTCTCTCCTGTCGCTCTCCCTTCTTCCATTTTTTCATTTGGCATTGTATATATGTGTATATATATAATCGTTTAACAAGTGATCCAAAGGTCTTTTCATTTGGCATCTTCTTTTCGTATAAAATGGGAGAATATCATAAATGCCCTTCTAGGGCTAAAACACTTCAAAACTACCCTCCTAAATCTGATAAAAAAAATTTTGGAGAAAAGACATATGTGTCGTTAATGAAAAACACATACAAAGGAGGGAAAGACAAATATGAGATGAGGGAAAACAAAAATTGAGAGGAGGGAAACAAAGTAGATAGCTATTTCCTTTCATTTTCAAGTGTTTTCCTTCTATTTTCAAATGATTTCCTTCGATTTTTGAGTGATTTCTTCCCATTCTCGAGTGATTTCCTTCCATTTTGAGCGTTTTGTAGCAATTTTCGAGCGATTTTCAACAATATTTCAGCCATTTTCAGTGATTTCCACCAATTTCCAGCGGTTTTTAGCGATTTTCCGGTGATTTTTGGCGATTTCCGGTGATTTGTAGGTGACTTTCAGCGATTTCGACCGTTTTTCGTCGATTTCTGGCATTTTTCGGCGTTTCTGGCAATTTCCGGCGATTTCTGGCAGTTTCCAGCGATTTCTGGTAGTTTCCGTCGATTTCTGGCAGTTTCCGGCGGTTGCACTAGGTCACAAGGTCGAACAGGGTCACAGGGTCGAACTGGGTCGGACTGGGTCGCTGGGTCGCAGGATCGCAGGGTCGCAGGGTCGGACAGGGTCGCAGGGTCGGACAGGGTCGCTGGGTTACAGGGTCGCAGGGTCGAACTGGGTCGGACTGGGTCGCAGGATCGGACAGGGTCGCTGGGTCACAGGGTCGGACTGGGTCGATGGGTCGGACTGGGTCGCTGGGTCGCAGGGTCGCACTGGGTAACTGGGTCGCAGGGTCAAACTGGGTCAAACTTGGTAGAAGGGTCGTAAGGGGTATTTTGGAAATTTTAAGATTTATAAGGGTATTTTTGAAACGAATTTTTTTTTCGAGAAGGGTATTTTTGAAGTCTTTTAGCCCTACAAGAGTATTTTTGAAGTTATCCCGTATAAAATATATAGATGTTTTAATAAGCATATCTATACAGTGTATTTCATTTAAAACATTTAATATATACATGTTTAATTTAATATAAATAAAATAGTTGTATATATATATATATTTATATTGATGTTTTGTTTATAACAATGTTCGTGCCAAAATATAATTTCGTGTGTATTCTCATTACGTCTAAACCATAGTTTAAATAAACATTACAAAACCCTAATACGACTTTACATATTTACGAAACTACCCTCAACGTAAATAACCCTAATACGCCTCCTCAAGTTGGAGCATTAAGATCTCGAATGCCCAACTTGGAACGCAAATAAAGAAAGGAATTCTATCACAACGCCTTGGTGAAGATATCGGCAACCTGTTCTGACGAACGAACATGAGATGTCTGAATGGTGTCGTCCTGAACCGCGTCTCGAATGAAATGACAGTCTATCTCGATGTGTTTCATATGCTCATGAAACACAAAATTTGCAGCAATGTGCAAAGCAGCCTGATTGTCACAGAAAAGTCGTATAGGAGCCGAAGGAAGAATGCCAAAATCCCGAAGTAGAGCTCTCAACCATATGAGCTCACTCGTAAGATGTGCCATAGATCAATATTCTGCCTCAGCCGAAGAACGTGAAACAGTAGCTTGTTTCTTGGTTTTCCACGCAATAGGTGAATGACCAAGAAACACAATATATCCTCCAACCGATCGTCGAGTAAGCCGACAAGAGGCCGCACTCTCGGAAACGATGTCTGTCGCATACTTACGCTGCGACAAGTAAATCCCATCGGAGGTTCTTGCAATCTCAATTCCCAAAAAATATTTGAGAACCCCAAGATCCTTCATATGAAAATAGTGCCGAAGATATGTCTTGAAAACCTCCATCATGTCAACATCATTCCCACCGATCAAAAGATCATCAACATAAACAAGAACATGAAGATGTCGCGTACCTCGAACCAACGAAAACAAGGATGAGTCGGACCGGGATTGAAGAAAACCATACGCAAGGAGTGCGGTAGCAAGCTTGTCAAACCAACAATGAGGAGCTTGTCGTAAACCATAGAGAGACTTCTTCAGTTTGCAAACAAGAGTCGGGTCATCACACGATAGACCAGGAGGAACCTTCATGTAAATATCTTCATGTAGATCACCATGTAAAAAGGCGTTGTGAACATCCATTTGATGAATCACCCATTGTTTTGCGGAAGCAATGGCCAAGAATGTGTGAACGGTCGTCATCTTCACAACGGGAGCAAAAGTCTCCTCGAAATCAATGCCTTCAGTTTGTCGATTGCCAAGAACAACTAGTCGAGCTTTGTAGCGTTCAATACTCCCATCAGATTTGTACTTGATCTTGTAAACCCATCGGCATCCAATGGTATTCTTCCCCGGTGGCAAAGTAGTCAAACTCCAAAGTGTCATTGTGCGCCAAAGCACTAAGCTCCTGTTGCACAGCCTCGTTCCAATAAGGAGTCGCGGCGGCCTCAAAGTAAGAACGGGGCTCGGTTCCAATATCAATAGCTGCAAGGAAAGCTCGATGTCGCGAAGTAAAGTTAGCATTATTAACGTAATTCGCTATGGGATACGAGACAGTACATGAGGACAATGAAGAGGGCGGAGAACGAATGCGAATGGGATCTTCAAGACAATGAACAGAGTACATGACATAATCCCGAAGTTTAACTGAATAAAACTTAGTACGATGACCACGACCAAGTGCCTCAACGGTAGATAACCCTGAACCATCATCTGGAGGAGAATCGGGGTTTGATGAGTTCCCGAGTGTAGGATCATCATGAGATGAAGACGGCTCAGGCGATGATTCCTCAGGTGGAGGATCACCATGGGGCAAACCATCGGAGGCAACATCAGACCGCCCCCTGTCAGAAGCACCTGATACCGGTGGGAGATGGAACATATCCGGTGATCATAAAAAACCGAAGGATGAAGAGTCGGATGTGTGGGAGACGATTCTCGCGAAGATAAGCCTGTAGAACTATCCGCATATGGAAAAATACGCTAAAAAAATACCACGTCACGAGAGATGAAGAACTCACGAGTTTCAATGTCAAACACCTTCCATTCTTTTTGTCCAAACGAAAATCCAATCAAGATACACTTGTGGCCTCGAGAAGCAAACTTATTCGTCTCTTTCTTCCCTCTATGTGCATAACACAGACATCCAAAGGTGCGAAGACGATCATAAGATGGTGGAGATCCATACAAGACCTCATACGGAGTCTTCCCTTGAAGTAACGTAGACGGAGTCCGATTTATCAAGTATGATGCGGCCAAAATACATTCCCCCAAAAATTCGCAGGCAGATGAGCTTGAAACATAATGGCGCGGACAACATTAAGGATGTGGCTATGTTTGCGCTCAACACGACCATTCTAATGAGGAGTGTACACGCACGAGGTTTGGTGAAGGATGCCATGCGTTTGGAAGTATTGTCGGAGGCCAATGAATTCGGCCCCGTTGTCTGTCCGAACAACCTTAACACAACTAGAAAATTGACGTTTCACCATTTTACTAAAATTAGGAACAAGATCCTTGACTTCTGACTTAGAACTCATCAAATAAACCCAAACAGCTCGGGAATGATCATCCACTAACGTGAGAAAGTAGACAACCCCAGTTGTAGCATGCACATTATATGGTCCCCAAATATCGGAATGAATTAAATCAAAGCAAAGTGTAGCATTGGACTCACTAGAAGAAAACATAGCACGTGTTTGTTTGGCTCAAAAACAAATATCGCAAGGAGCCTTATTCTTATTCTGTTTTGAAATGCCAAAAACCGTAGGCAAAAACAAATATCGCAAGGAGCCTTATTCTTATTCTGTTTTGAAATGCCAAAAACCGTAGGCAAAAAATCTAAAACCTTATCAGACGGATGTCCAAGCCGATGATGCCACAAATCTCGAGAAACCAGTGTGCTAGCATGAAAGGCTCTAGGTCCAACTGTTCCCCAAAGCTTGTAAACCCCATCACATTCTTCACCCGTTCCAATTAGGGTCCTCGCGATATGGTCCTGAATCACATAAAAGCGATTAGTAAACATCACAATACAATTATTACTTTACAACAAACGTGATATGGAGATCAAGTTGCATGTAAGTGATGGCACATAAAGCATATGATGAAGAAAAAACGAGTTTCCCAACAACAAATCACCCGTATGCATAGGCATAGTATAATCACCATTAGGCAAACCAATAGGACACGGCGTGATTGGCGAAACATTGACTAAGGAATGTAAATTTCCCGTCAAAAGGTGAGATGCGCCTGAGTCCAAAATATATTCAGTGTAATCTGTCTTACCGGATTGGGTGTCATCAGACCCGTGTGGTTTCAACTTGAGCAATGTCAGCAAAGTAGACCACTGCTCATATTGAAACCTGGCATAGCACCACGATCAAGATCATGGTCGGGCTTCGAGTCTGGGGCTGTTTCCATGACACGAGCCGCATTCGCACGTACAGGAGGAGGACGTCTGATGTGCGTTATATCAAGTAATAAATTACCTAGACTAACGCTTCCGCAAGAATACGGATCGTGTAGCAACTAGGGTCGAACACAAGGAATTGATGCGGCTTATAAGCTATTAGACTAATGAATAAAACGTGATGAATCAAATAGTGATGGAATGCAAATGCAAATGCACTGATTTGGGCATCTTGTCAACGTCCCAATTGTGTGCTGGACGTTGGGTGTAGCTTTGC
>CM071866.1:19764623-19784595 GCA_036759665.1 Gynandropsis gynandra
CCCGAGCGGGCACAGCTTGTACCCGCTCGTGCAGGCTTTGTGCCCGACCGTGTGCACCCTTTTACGCCCGAACGGGCACCTATGCCGAGTGTGTTCCTCTTCAGCCCGAGTCTTGCAAAGCTACGGCGCATCTTGATGACAATTAACCTGAGAGGGCACTCCAATTCCACCCGATCGGGCACACATGCCCGATCATATTCCTTGAGCACCCGAGTCGTGCAAAGCTACGGGGTTGTCTTGGCATCAATTACCCGAGCGGGCACACTTCCAATGCCCGAGCGGGCATGTACTAAAATGTCGTTTCCGCTCCCTTCGCTCGGTGTTTGAATGTTCACTTCGATCTATGGCCTTGCACAAGTTGAACCTTGTCACTCAACTACGTTTTCGGGGTTAAAATGCCATCATATCTCTTGTTTCTCCTCATATCTTCGTTTCCTACACAAAACACGAAATGTAGATGAAATCCTCGAATGAACTCGATAAATGAATGAAATCTAATAAATCTACTCGAAACTAGACCTAAGAATGATATAAAAACTACAACGGATTACGTGTTATCAACGTCCACCACGATTAGTAGAATGCTCCTGCCGGGAGCGAGCATTCCTCCTAGTGCGTTTTGGAAATCGGATGATAAGGTAGCAAGTGGAGACATCATGACCAGGTTTGTGACAATGAGAACAAACGATGGTCTTGTCTCGTACTGCAGTCGAAGGGGCGGGCGAGGAAACCGGCAAAGAGGACATTGCGGAGAACCCTACAACCGATCCACGATCATCGCGGTCGCGGGTAATCAATCGGTGACGTTCTTCATGCACAAATTTGTAATGAACTTGATTGAGGCTCGGAAGTGGGTCGGATCCAATGACTTGCGACCGAACGGTTCCGAAAACAGCATCATCAAGTCCCATGAGGAATTGATGGATCTTCTCCTCTTCACGATCGCAAATGAGCTCGGCATTGAGAACAATGGCATGTGACGTACCACATCCACATGTACGGATAGGTTGATATGCGTCCAATTCCTCCCAAAGTTTCTTCAACCTACCAAAGAAAACTTGAACACTTTGATTTTGCTGTGAGCAACGAGCAAGCTCCGCACGTATCTGATGAACTCGTGCGACATTCCCAAAGCGTCCGCACGTCGCCAACAATGGAGATATTGGTACGTAATTGCGGATCAATGATATTGAACAACCACTCGATCAACATCGAGTTGACAAGATCCCATTCTTCACGGTCAGGAGAATTGAACAACGGCACAACAATTGTACCGTTGAGAAACCCAAGCTTCCTTTTCGTGCGAAGGTCATGTCTGATGTGTTTGGCCCATTCTTCGTAGTTAGAATCACCACGAAGTTGAACCGATGTTATCACAGTTCCCGGCCCCTCCGACGGATGCAAGTAATAAGGAGATCCAAAATTGCAAGTGGCACGGATGGACGGGGCGACATGCGGCTATTGGGCGACGTACGGCTGCTGCTGGGCAACGTACGCCTGCTGCTGTGCGGCGTGCGTCTGCTGGGCGGACGACTGGGCAACGTGCGGCTGCTCGGGGGATGGCTGGGCAGCGGGCGCACCGGACGACTGGGCAACGTGCGGCTGCTGGGCGAACGGCTGGGCAGCGGGCGCACCTAACTGAAAGGCGGACGAAGAGCGGCGAGTGTAAAAAGGGGACGACAGCGGCGGCTAAATGCGGCGGCGGTCGGACAAATAGCACACGTTCGACGGCTACGAGCGAGGCTCTGATACAATGCCAAAATATAATTTTGTGTGTATTCTCATTAGGTCTAAACCATAGTTTAAATAAACATTACAAAAACCTAATACGACTTTACATATTTACGAAACTACCCTAAACGTTAATAACCCTAATAATTCGTGTTTATTAAAAATTATAATACAAAAATATGTTTATTTGAAAGAATGGTTCTAAAGTTATTATTTTTATAAATAAATAATTAAAACAATATCATTTTATTCATTTAAAATTTTTAAAAAAGTCTTTCACAAATTCTAAGAAGGATAACTATTCTTTTAATTGATATTTTGATTAAAACTTAATCCGACGTATTAATCATTTTATTTGATCAGTATGAAATTTCAATTTCTTAAAAAAATTATATTGAACCATATATACATGTATATGTATTAATATTTTAATTTATTACAAAATAAAACGTTAAGTTTTTGAAAGCAATCTTTTAAAAGAATATTTTTCAAAATTATTTCATTCAATAAAAAATTAAATAATATAAACATATATAAAAAGATATAATTTTACTTTTAAATTTTTTATAAAAGTTTCCAAATTAGAATGATTAATTGTTTTTTTATGGTTTTCGTTAAACTTTTCAATCACATGATATAATTTTGGAAAAACATAACTAAATTTATTTGCATCTGCATCATGAAACAATATGTTAACCACTTCAATATTATTTTTTATATTTTTGCGGCGAAATTTTCATTTCATAGATACATATTTTTTACTGTAAAGATTATAGCGTAGTATAATTTAAAAGTCAATAAATTTAAATTGTAATTGTCATCATAGATTTACCATTATGAAACCCAATTGCACGAGAGTTCTAGATTCAATATAATCATGATCATCTCGTTTTCGTAGACGGATCTCATATGATTTTAGAGATGTTCGTGATGATAATTGAGATGATTTCGTGTGATTCTGTATCCGTTTTACTTGTTTTCGTGTTCACATATCCCTGCAGATTTTGAGGTATAATTGGTTCATTTCAGAGCTAAAGAATATACACGAGATGAAATACGAGTGTCGAGGATCACAACGGAGCAAACATGATGAGAAACAGACAAGAAATGAGTAAGATATGGTGTTAACTAGCTGACCAAGAAACTGCCAAGACGGGAAACAATACACGGCCGAACTCCCTCCTCTATGCACGACCAAACACGATGAAGCCATGGAGCACGATCAGGCAGAAAGATAGCACGGTCAGGCGCTGAAATGAGACGATTATCCCCGAAGAAGAAATTTGGCTCGGGCGCATGCAATGCACGACCGATCACCTCTCATCAAGAACATGCACGACCCAGCATGTCAATACGCACGATCGGGCACACGTACAACAGCACGATCGGTTGAATGGAAAGAAGAGAGCTCGGACAACTAAATTCTAGAGCCGGACCGAGCACCTTGGACAACCCAATCGGGCTCACCAACCAGAACATGCCCCGAAGAGAATGCATGGCCCTAGCAACTCCAAAGCCCGGGCGATCCCTTTTGAAGATAAGTGCCCGACTGAGCTGTTTGTTGTGCTCGGTCAGACGCATAAACCTAAAACGAAAAGAAATAAAAGTGCAGTTTGGGCGGTGCGCCGCTTGAAGAGAAAAGAAAATGATGGGCACGGTTTGTACAAAAAGGAAAGGAGAGGTAGCTCGGTCGGACATTTTGCCAAGCCCGGTCGGGCACAGTAAGGAAACTAGTTTCCTTTTCCGATCAAACTCATTTTTCAAGGGAAGTCCCTAAAGAAATTGTTACAGAAGAGGAGGGGTTATTCTCTCAGATTTTTTAGATCTTAGGAGCAATCTTACCAATGAGACATTCGGGGAGCATTGGAAAATCAATCCGAACCTCGTTCTGTTTGATTTCTATGCTCTCTAGACTATTTATTTCTTTCATGATGTTTTGTTTCGAATTCATGTCTGAGTAGTAGCCTTGTTCTAGGAGAAGGGATTAGCCCTTGGCAATCCCGAAACTTCTTTTGATTGATTTATGATTGCAATTCCTCATTTTGGTTTTTCTATTTTATGTTTGAATATTTGAATGTCGTGTATTTGCGAAGCAAAATAGATGTATGTTTTAGGGTTTTAGGGTTTTAGGAGAAGGACTAAAAGGAGAATTCTGATCTTGGACATTTAGACTTAGAACAACCAAGACTAGGTCACGAAAGTAGAGTAGTAACAGTTGAGGATTTGAAATCGGATGAATCACAGAACTTTATGGGTTTAGGTTAAGGGATCAACCGCGAAAGTATGGGGTAATTTGACTAAATCATGTTTTATTCCTTGAAAGAGGGTAGAAACCATATTAGGATCATTCGCCTTAGATGCCTTGATTGGGAATGCGTTATTAGATTGATTGATTGTTGGTTCTGGAGAGCCTTGTGGTGAAACCATATCCTAGAGCCTTTGCTTCACTACTGAGAACTCGTTTGTTTACTGCATTTAGTTATTTGATCTCAAAACCATATTCATTCGTAGAAAGTTGATTCGTTTGTTTGAGTTTAGTTTGTGTTGCGTAGTCTCTATAGGATCGACACCTAGAGTACTACATGTTAAGGAAACTGAATTTTAGCATATCTCTCATATTAGGAAGCTCATGAAGAAAGGGAACATGCCTTATTCAAATCATATTGTCTAAGGAAAGCTCCAGAATCTTCCCTTTGCAACAGCTGTGAGATCTTCTGCAATCACGACTCCCCTCTTTCTTTTTCCTTTGTACAGTAGTTTCCTTTCTATTCTTATTTCCATGTTATAGCTTTCCTTGTATTATCTATATAATGCATCACGTGTAGTCATTGTATAATACAAGAGAAGAATTCCTTCTCATCTCTTGGTTCAATTCTACTCTATTTTCAATCATTATCTCTTATTATTCTTTATCATATTCTTCTAGAAATCTATATGGTATCAGAGCTGAAGTGTCAGCCATTCTCAGTCTTCCGCAAATTTTTATTCAATCGTTTCGACCCCAGATTATTCTTCTCCGTTTGACAATCATGGAAGGATTTAATCAGAAGGTCATTCCCATTGTGCTCACCGGTGACAATTACACTGTTTGGTCCAGCCTCGCAAAAACTGCTATCAGTAGTCGTGGGTTGTGGAGTCATATCGCCGGTATGCCGCCAACGAAGGAGAAGTCGAGTTCTGACAAAAAATCTGAAAAATGGTATCAAGAGGATCAAACCGTTATCTCCATAATTTAGAGCTCTCTAGAGCAGTCAATTCTAATCTCATATCACAAAGCTGCTACGACAAAGGATCTGTGGAACACACTTGAACGTGTGTATGGCAACCGCTCCAATCTCAATCGAATCTTTGAGATTCAAAAGCAACTCAGATATGTCCAGCAGGAGGAAACATCACCAAAAACTTTGTTCGGTACTCTGCAAGCATTGTGGACAGAATTAGACGAGCTTCGTCCAACCACGGTGGATCCACAAGAGATTGTGGCTCGAAAGGACCAAGACAGAGTCCTTACTCTCTTCTCTACACTTAATGGTTCTTACAACGACCTCATTCATCACATCCTTCGATACGAGAAGCTTCCCTCCCTTGAAGATGTGTTCATGTAGATTCAAAAGGATGAGGGCTCTCAGCGACTGTTCAAAAACACCTCCGAACTTGCCCACTTCAGCAAGGACACCGGCGGTCTCGGAGGACCTAACAATCCAAAAGGTGACAAGAAAACATATTTTTGTGATCATTGTCAGAGGAAGGGTCACTCCAAAGATCGTTGTTGGATTCTCCATCCCCATCTCCGGGCAAAAGGAAAGCACTCATCAGTTTCTTTGGAGACGGCTCATCAAGCATCTCAGCCAACATATGTTACAATGGAAGCCCTTGAGCAGATGTTCAACAAAGTCATTCAAATGACGGATCAATCAAAAACTGAGATTAAAGATCCCGGTAACATTGCTTCTTTTGCTAACATTAAACATCACATTATAGTTGATTCAGGTGCAAGAACACACATGATTAAAGATAAAAATCTCATTGCTAATATGAATATTTCGGCTGGAAGTGTGACTATAGCGGATGGTAATCACATACCCATCAAAGGCATAGTTAAGTTTAAGTTACTTGATAAACACTTTACTACTCTCTATGTTCCTAATTTTGCCAATAATCTTTTATCCATTCACAAACTCGCGCGTGATCTCAATTGTCTTGTTTGCTTTGATTCTAACAAATTTTGGATGCAGGATATTGAAACAAAAGTATCACCGGACAAGGAACCCTCAAGAATGCCCTTTACATTCTCGAAGAGCTCCATGGATCACCTTTACCTCTTTCGTCTAGTCATTCGGCTTTATCATCTATCTCTAATAAAATCGATGCATCGGTTTGGCATGCTAGACTAGGACATCCTCATGCTAAAGTTCTTCAAATTTTATTTTCGAATTTGCTATATGATCATGAAAAGTGTGAGACATGTATTCTAGGAAAGCATTGTAGAACCGTGTTTCCCATCTCGAATTCTATTTATAATAAAACCTTTGATCTAGATCATTCCGATGTTTGGACTGCTTCGTGTGCTTCTCGGGATCAAAAGAAATATTTTTTGAGCTTCATCGATGAAAAATCAAAGTATACATGGCTTTATTTGCTCGATTCTAAGACGACCCATAATAAAACCTTTGATCTAGTTCATTCCGATTTTTGGACTGCCCCATGTGCTTCTCGGGATCAAAAGAAATATTTTTTGAGCTTCATCGATGAAAAATCAAAGTATACATGGCTTTATTTTCTCGATCGTAAGATGGTCGTATTTGATGCTTTTGTCAAATTTTTCAGACACATACAAACTCAATATGACGCAAGAATCAAGTGCCTATGCACCGATAACGGAGGAGAATATAAAAACCATCAATTCCACAAGTTTCTTGACTATGAAGGCATAGTTCATCAAACTTCGTGTCCTCACACTCTCCAACAAAATGGAGTCGCAGAACGCAAAAATCGTCATTTAATGAAAGTTTCCCGCACAATAATGTTTACGAAAAATGTTCCTAAACATTTTTGGGGAGATGCAGTTCTAGCGGCTTGTCACATTATCAACCGCTTACCGACGAGAGGACTTCACGACAAATCTCCTTATGAGGTACTAAATGGATCAAAACCTGACCTTAGCTATCTTAGAACGTTTGGATGCGTGTGTTACGTCTTTCTTGTAGACAACCAACGTACCAAACTTGACCCTAAGAGCGTGAAGTGCATGCTTCTCGGGTACATCCCTACACAAAAAGGGTATAAATGCTTTCAGCCCGAATCTCGACGTATCCTAGTCTCCCGAGATGTCAAATTTGATGAGACGAGAGCATTTTACGATACACTGAACTGGTTAGAACTTCAAAACTTATCTACTCCTCAGGATTTTAGTAGCTCTCTTCGCTATTTTGTCTCTCACTTGCAGCATAGAGATCAGTCATCCGAGGGTAGGTACCCCACCGAGAAAAATTCTTTGACGCCTCCACGACTCGCGGAGAACACGACACAGTCAATCGAAGCTGCAAATTATTAGCCGATCTCTGTCGTCGATGTTATCTTAAACCCAACCATAGCGCCAGTTCCAACGGAGCTCCCTCCCTCCTCAACATGTGCTCCCGAAACTGTGCTTCCTGCTCCAGCTGCAGACTCATCCGAACACCTCACTTCGAACCCCATTGGTATGGCTGAATCAAATGACACCATGACTAACCCTTGTTTTGCAGATGATGAATACACTGGTGATGAAAACCAGTCTATGGAAGCTATCATTGAAAAAGAACAGTATGCAGCCGTGCTTCCTCGTCGAAGCACCCGCACTCGCACTCCGACCACCGATTGGATTAACAAAAAATTCTGCTACAATGGTCTGGCTGTGGCCCATCCGATTCAATAATACTGTGACTTATCTCAACTCTCGTCCCATCATCAAGCCTTCCTAAGCAAACTCGAGCTAGCCCTCGAACCAAGGACATACGAAGAAGCCAAAAACCATCTCGAATGGAAACATGCTATGGCGGATGAGTTCACAGCTCTTGAAAAGAATGAAACTTGGGATATAGTTCCTCTCCCACAAAACAAAAAGACAGTGGGGTGTAGATGGATCTTCAAGATCAAGTATAACAGCGACGGCTCCATAGAACGACATAAGGCTCGACTCGTGGCCAAAGGTTTCAACCAAACATTCTGTGAAGATTACACCGAGACTTTCGCTCCTGTTGCCAAACTTCACACGGTACGTATTCTGTTGCTATCAATCTCCAATGGGATTGATGGAAGATGGACGTCAAAAATGCGTTCCTCCAAGGCGATCTTGACGAGGAGATCTACATGCAACCACCGCCGGGATACTCCGCTGACAAAGGCGTTGTCTACAAACTCAAGAAGGCCATTTACGGTCTTAAGCAATCTCCACGTGCATGGTACCATAAGCTACGTGATGCCCTGACTAACCACGGGTTCAAGCGGAGTGAGGCTGATCACTCGCTGTTTTCAATTCAGGGGGAAACAGGTACCATTGTTCTACTTGTCTATGTTGATGATATAATCATAACGGGTGACAATCAGATTGGAATTGAAAACACCAAGAAGTTTCTCAAGCAAAATTTTGATATAAAAGATTTGGGAGAACTAAAACACTTTCTTGGTATTGAAGTTACTCGTACTACTAACGGTTTGTTCTTGTCCCAAAGGAAATATACTCTCGATCTTTTGAGTGAGACAGGAAAATTGGGAGCCAAACCAGCCAAAACTCCGATAGAAGAGAAGTTTAAAGATCATCGTGAGGGAGAATTAATTGCCAATGTGTCTCAGTATCAGCAGCTCGTGGGGAAGCTCATCTACTTAACCATCACAAGACCGGATCTTAGTTTTGCTGTTGGACAAGATAGCCAACATATGCATGCTCCTAGGAAGCATCATTGGATTATGGTAGAAAGGCTCCTAAAATACTTGAAAGGATCACCGGGCAAAGGCGTTTGGATGGAATGCAATGGAGACATCACAATAGTCGGTGACTGCGATGCCGATTGGGCAGGAGATAGAATAGATCGCAAGTTGACGTCTGGGTACTGCACATTCGTGGGAGGAAACCTGGTCACATGGAAGAGCAAGAAGCAGAATGTGGTGGCAAGATCTAGTGCTGAAGCAGAATATCAAAGTATGGCGAACACTACGTGTGAGTTGATCTGGTTGCGAGCCATTCTTCGAGACTTGGGGATCAAAACCACGGAACCTATAATTTTACATTGTGACAACCAATCGGCCATTCACATTGCCAAGAATTCAGTTTTTCATGAAAGGATGAAACACATTGAAGTGGATTGTCATTTCATTCGTGAGAAGATAAAGCTCGGGATTATAGCAATGACATACACCAAAAGCTCCGACCAATTGGTCGACCTGTTTACCAAAGCCACCAATGACAAGATTTGCAAGAATCTACAACAACGGATTGGCTTGATCGACTTACACAAGCCTTCCAAGAGTCCAAGTTCGACTAATCACACTTTCGAGCATGATTTGTGATAGTACTCTTTTTCCTTCACCAAGTTTTGTCCCACTGGGTTTTCTTGGTAAGGTTTTAACGAGGCTTCACTCATGTCTCTTCATCCGTGTCGAACTTGAGGGGGAATGTTAAGGAAACTGAATTTTAGCATATCTCTCATATTAGGAAGCTCATGAAGAAAGGGATCATGCCTTATTCAAATCGTATTGTCTAAGGAAAGCTCCAGATTCTTCCCTTTGCAACAGTTGTGAGATCTTCTGCAATCACGACAATTTATTCCTCTCTTTCCTTTTCCTTTGTACATTAGTTTCCTTTCTATTCTTATTTCCATGTTATACCTTTCCTTGTATTATCTATATAATGCATCACATATAGTCATTGTATAATACAAGAGAAGAATTCCTTCTCATCTTTTGGTTCAATTCTACTCTATTTTCAATCATTATCTCTTATTATTCTTCATCATATTCTTCTGGAAATCTATACTACACACGCGTTGTGTACTTGCAGATAGTTTAGGTTAATTTGTTTAACTTGAACGTAATATCAAGTATGTGATCCAAACCTTCTACAATGGGATCTCAGATGAGCAAAGAACGACGTTCGAAAATGCTGCTAGAGGATCATTCATGGACCAGAGTGTAGAGGAGGCATATGAGCTTATCGATAACCTTGCCATGAACCACACTATGTGGTCCACACCGAGTATACCGAACAAGACAAGGGGTCTCTACGAGGTGACCCAGCGCAAAGCAATAGGGAATGCAAATTCCATGTTATGTGTAAACTGCGGAGATACAAAGCACGTACCATACCAATGCACAGTAGAAGAGGATATGGAGCAGATGAGTTATGCCAGTAGTAGGGAAATATGCAATTCGGGAACACCTACAACCCGAACTGGAGGAACCACCCGAACTTCTCTTATCGGACGACTCCACCGGTTAAGTTTTCGGGTTTTCAACAGAAGCCATAAGGTATGCAGTCGTACTAATAACGTCTATTTTGTTAAAGTATTTTCGTCCATTTTTATAGTTAGATTCACCATTCGTTTAGATTTTACCGATTATTAAGCATCATTTAGCCCTCTTCTAGCGAATTCTCGTGTATTTGTAGGAAATGAAGATATCAGATAATAACATGAGCAAATGTCACAAAACTAAGAAAAATCATTATCCACTCAGCCATGCACGGTCAACATCCATGAATTATAAACCGAAGAGGAGAAATGGAAGCTAGCCAGCTGGAATGCACATGGACACACGACTGGAGTAAAATGGAAACTTGCTGGCCCCTGAAGTAAAATGGAAATCTTCGGTTGGAGCAATGCTTGGAGGGACACGTCTCACCTAAAATGGAAACTTGTTGGAGCAGAAAAGGCAGTACGGTGAGCAATAAAAAGTAAATCCAACCGCAACAACAAAAAGAAAATCCAGCCGCTGTAACAAAAAGGAAATCCAGCCGCCTACATAAGAAAATGTAAACTACAACCACTGGATAAGAATGGAAGTGCACGGTCAAAGAGAAAAGAAAGAGAAAAAGAAAATAAAATAAGAGGAAAAAAAGACGAAGGGGTCAAGAGGACAAGATCAACTTTGGACAGAACACACAATTGACACACAACAACACACGCACGAAGCAAGAGAGAGAAAGCAAAATACCGAGAGGCAAGAGACAAGGCGACAAACTCGGAACGTGAAGGAACTATTGAAGACGACAATATTAGAATATGGAGGGATCTCGTTCTATATATATGTTTAAGATAGTTTTCATTCGTATTTTGTGTTTGGAACCCATGTCCGAGTAGTTCTATAGCTACGGGTTAGAGTTTTGCTAATATGTAATGAAGTTGTATGCTTAATGCTTGGTTATAATATTTCATCGTTTTCGATTTGATTGGTTGTTCTTAATGATTTTATTCTTGCTAGATGCTTGAATGAATCATTATAAAAGTCTAATTGCATTGAAAGATGAATTAAATTTTGGAACATAGCCATGATTTGGAGTCTCAATTGATTTAGAACCTTGGTTAGTCGGTTAATTGACCATAGAAATCAGGATAGTGATCTTAATGCATCTAGTACGTGAGATTACGCAATTGGGAGATTGGTAGTATGCATGCTTGATAGCAGGTTTAGGCGTTAGGAGACTCATTCCCTAGGAAAGAGCTTGAATTCCTCGAATATGTAATGATATCTATAACCATGATCTTGTTAGCACTTCATTACATCATCGTGCATCTCTCGAAACATGTGGTGTTTAGTTTATTAAGTTTATCACCGTTAGAGTAGTTTAGTCTTTACTTTGTATTTCACTCAATTAATTCACACGTCCTATTCATTAGTCTATTAGCTATATAGTTGCATCAATTCCCTAGTGTTTGACCCTAGTACTACACGATCAGTATTCTTGCACAAATGTTAGTCTAGGTATTTATTACTTGAGATTAGCCCAATCAATTTTTTGGCGATGTTGCCATGGAATTGATTACGACTTTAGAGTTAGGATACTTTTGAATTAAGATATATTTCTTTCCGGAATCTGTATTTATTTTTCGTATTTTTTTCTTTTGTTTTCTTTCTTTTTGAGTCAATTTCTTTTACCTTTTAGAGCTCATACGATTTTCTTTGTGTTGTCGTTTTTGTGCAACTCACTAGTGCATGAGAAGTGTCAGAAGCGATGATCTGGTTTACGATCTAGGAATCGATAAAATGGTTAAGGGATTGAGAAAGAAATCGAAACCTAGTACAAGCCAACCAATAAACGATACACCGACGAACTTAGACAGCGAGCTCGAGGAGGTAATCGAACCAAAACTTGCAGACGAGGGCGAAGAAGAATAGATGGCGGAACGCATCGACCCAAACGCACCACATCTTATTGCACCGCAAATTTCAGCCGCACTAACCTATGGATCATACACGGTTCCTAGGCATACACAACTCTTTGTCACGTATCACTAGAAGGAACGCTCAAGTCGAATTACAACCAGCATTCATTCAAATACTTAGCACGCAACGTTCAGAGGGAGACTCGTCGAGGTCCAAATGAGCATCTTACCGATTTCAAGATTCTTTGCAAAACTACTAGAGCGGGAGAAGTAGTTTCAAATGAAGATGTTATGCTGGCTGTCTTCCTATTTTAAGTGAAAGATGAGGTGCAAGATTGGTTGTATTCCCAACCAGCAAATTCTATACGATCATGGGAACAACTAGAGGAGAAATTCATGACGCGGTTCTTCTTTCAAAGTAAAGCTTAGCTTGCCAAAAATCAGATTAACACGTTCGTGCAAGGAGCAGCTGAGAGCTTATACGAAGCGTGGGAACGATTTAAAGGCTATTAACGCCTTTGCCCACATCATGACATGGATCAAAGTTACCTCATACACAATTTTCTGCAAGGACTTATGAACAACACGAGGATTTTGATCATAGCCGCTGCTGGAGGTTCCTTGAGTAACCTTAAGTTTCTACAACTTGAAGATTTGATAGATCGAATGGCCGAAGAAGGAAGCAACCCTGCTGGAGAATAAAGTCGCAAAACTCCAACAAAATTAGCCCATGTTAATTGGACACACGCCTTATTGCCAACATAACTGAAGTAAAAGATCAAGTTGCGGTAATTTACAGTATGATGTTCGAAATGCATCGTGCACAATACTGAGAGCAGTCGGGAGAACAAGGAATTCAAGGGTATGAAGAGGTGAATTACGTGAACAACAATCAGCCTCTAGGTAACACTTATAATCTTGGATGGAGAAATCACCCCAACCTTTATATAAGAACTCAGACAGTGCGTTTAACGCACAACAACTATCGGGGAATTCAAACCGTGAGTGCTGCAACAAAATTAAAACTTTCAGCCAAGGATGTTGCGCCAAACTCAAAATTATCAGTCACATGCATCCCAGCCACAACCAACTCAATACGAAGCAGCCCCCGACATCAATGCTATGTTCGCCTCTTTCCTCCAAGTACAACAAAATCAAAGCAACTTGTTGATGGAAGTGTAACAAAATCAGAATAATTTGTTAAGAGAAGTGAAAGTGGAACAAGAGAGCACCAAGAAGAAGATAAGGAATTTTAAACTCACCTTAGACACTTGGAGACGCAAGTTGCACAACTAGCACAATGTGCAGGACGTCCGCAAGGAGTTCTACCGGGGAGACTCGAAGTGAAACCCCGTGAGCACGTCAATGCCATTTGTCTAAGGAGTTGTAAAATGGTGGATCAGCCTGCTCTTTCGATGTTTGAAAGGAGTGAAGCATATGTCACAACAGTAGAACAGGTTGTCAAGAAGATTAAGGAGAAGCCCAAGGAGGAAGAGGAGCCAAAGTACGTAAAACCAGCCCCGAGGCCGCCTCCTTTGCCGTTTCCACAACGTCAATGCAAGAAAATGGTAGATCAGCCCACTCCTTCAATATTTAAAAAGGGTGAAACGTCTAGTGTATCAATGGAAAATGGAAAAAACATTGAAGAGCACAAGAAGAAAACCGAGGAGGAGGAGGAGGAGCCAAAATACGTAAGACCCGATCCAAGACCACCTCCTTTGCCGTTTCCCCAATGTAAGAGCAAGAAGAACGAGGATGTTCAATTTGCTATGTTTTCTGAGATGTTGAAGAAGATGCATATCACCATTCCATTCCACGAAGCGTTGAAGAAGATGTCTTCATACGCTAAATTCTTGAAGAGGTGCTTACGAACAAACGAGACATGGAGATAGAAATCGTAATGTTAACAAACTCAATGCTGCAACCAAATCTACCAAAGAAGATGCCCAATCCAGGTATATTCGTGATCCCTTGCAAAATAGGTGATTATGAAATTAACCATGTACTAATCAATGTCGGAGCAAGTGTAAGCGTGCTGTCATTTTCGTTATACAAGAAGTTGGATCTTAGGGGTAGGACGGATCTTCAACCTATACGAATGACGCTTACCATGGCTGATCGAAGTGTGAGAATCCCCAAGGGCTTGCTGGAAGACGTACCATTACAAATTGGGAAGTTCTTCGTTCCGGTTGATTTCGTCGTCTTAGACATGAAGGAAAATGAGAAAATCCCGATCATCCTTAGAAGATCGTTTCTTAACACCGCAAAACAGTCATACATTGTGCGGAAGGACAACTAACACTGAAGTTTGGCGATGAAGAAGTGGAGTTTGATCTGAACGACACATTCGAGCAGCCATGTATGGTGGATTCGTTGTTTTACATCGACGTCCTAGAGAAACTAGCCGAAGAGGTTCTTGAAGTGTTTGAAAATATAATTTCCTTTGATATGCCTTTCTTAGAAGCTGGAAAAGATGTATATAAAGATCCAAACGATGTAACATACTATAAAAGCTGCTGGACAAACTAAAAGAGGAGGAACTGACCGACGACAAGTCAAACGAGATGCGGGTAGAATTCCGTACGGCTCGTGCGCTACAGATCGCATCCCGAACACAATGGAACGAAATTCAAACTAATGGAAGAGACTCGGACCACTTACTCCAAAATAAGTGTTCAGATCACACACACATGATGTTGCTCGAGTGGACTTGAATTTGGACCAAGAATTCGCTGCAGAACAGTCCATGAACTCCAACGCGACCCGAGCAGATTCTACTACAATCCAAATTGCAAGCAGTGCGGATCAGTACAAAAACACTCCCACCGAGAAACCACTCCAAACGCCCAACATCCAATTGTTTGGAGCATCGATAAGGCATCCAAGGTGAAGATGAAGCCTTCACTACAAGGGCTCACGCACCAACAAATTCTGGAAAATTTGAAAGAAATGAGAGATGAACGTCCAACTAGTTTCATGGAGTGCACAACCGGACTTACAGACAATACAATCTAGCTATTTGGACTGCACAATCGGGCCCCAACTTAGGGAACAATACGATCGAACTTAGAGAGGATATGACTGATTATGCAAGGAGCCTGACCGATTTTCATGCTATACTTGAATAGGCGTCCTATGAACGCGAGATGCTACGTACACGACGAGGACGAGGACGTCCACCTATTGCATGAAGCATCTTGGTCAGGCTCGTGACCTTAAACAAGCGCTTCTCGGGAGGTAACCGGGGCCTTGTATCCTTTTATATTTGTTTTTTTTTCATAATTCAACTCTTATTCGTTTCACACGCATGCACTCTACTAGCAGCCTTGATGTATCAGACTCTCTCTTTCGGATTTTGTGACTTTTTATTCCAGGTTTTCCATTTCAACATCATCCACAACAAAGGAGAGATACATATATCCTGCTGCATCAACTCGAGACATCAAGAACACACCAAGTGCACACGTTCCTATCTTCTTTATTTTCTCCCGAGTTTTGGCATTCGAGCCCTTTCTCTTAGGTTTTGAACACCGAGACGGTGTTCTGTTCAAGTTTGGGGGGAGGGTGGGTACTCTTCCAGTTTCATGATTGTGATTAGAATTAGATGCTTAGTTATTTGTTTTATTTTAGCAGTTATGTTATTTTCGTTAGGATTAGATGAACGAATATCTAGTACAAAAATTTTGAACTTTCGCCATCTTTGTGCAACTTTGTCGAATCGGAAATAAAAATCTAGGCTTGCTGAAAAATACCTTTAGATATCGATTAGTCTAGTAGTTGCACATGAATCCATAGCCTATAGTTGTATTCTACCCCCTAGATTTCAATCCTAAGTACTTATATCTCCGAGTATACCGTTTATTCTTTTATTTGCTTTGATTGTTATATTTTCACGCACTTACACTCCGTTGTCAATATAATAAGTTCTTTAACTATTTCAGCCATACATTGACATGAGTGCATTGATTTTGATGGTTTTGGGTCTAAGTGGTGGGTCGAGGCTGTTTTTTACATCCTAAAGGTTAGAGTTGATGCATAATCGCAATAGTTTAGTCAAAAGAAAAAAAAAATCTGCAATGATGCAACATCTTCACTCTGCTAAGGTTACAAGATCTTATGAGTGTGCCAATCGGCAACCTGGGTGTAAGTAGAAGACTGTCTTTTTCAACTCTGACGTCCTAGAAACCGAGTGCGAATTTTCGAAAAAGGCGTGGAAACCGAAAAGAAGAAAAAGAGAATCGAAAAAGAAAAAATGAATGTCTTCAGAATGGTATCTCAAGGGAGCATATTAGAATAGGTATGGAGATCTCTTGGATGCCGTGTATGGGTTAGTAAAATGAACATATGATATGTGTAGGATTGCACGGCTAGTGGTGTTCGGTGGATAGAGGTCAAAACTAGGAACGTTTAGATCTCTGTTCGTGTGACGCGTTGTTGTGCATGATAATTTTTGGAATTTTTTATGCTAGTATTCGGTTGTTGTCTAACTCTTGTCAAGCTTAGTTCTAGTCTTGCTCGAGGAAAAGCAAAGGTTCAAGTCTAGGGGAGTTTGATAACGTCTCTTTTGTTATAGTACTTTCGTCCATTTTTATAGTTAGATTCATCATTCGTCTAGACTTTACCGAGCATTAAGCATTATTTAGCCCTCTTTTTGCAACTTCTCGTGTATTTGTAAGAAACGAAGATATAAGATAATAACATGAGCAAATGTCAAAAAACTAAGAAAAATCATTATCGACTTAGCCATGCACGGTCAACATCCAAGAATCATAAACCGAAGAAGAGAAATGGAAGCTAGCCAGCTGGAATACACATGGACACACGGCTGGAGTAAAATGGAAACTTGTTGGCCGTTGGAGTAAAATGGAAACCTTCGGCTTGAGCAATGCTTGGAGGGATATGACTCACCTAAAATGGAAAATTTTTGGATCTAAAGAGGCAGCACAGTGAGCAAGTAAAAAGGAAATCCAGCCACTGCAAAAAAAAAACAAAGAAAATCCAGCTGCCTACACAAGAAAATGTAAACTACAGCCGCTGGACAAGAATGGAATTGCATGGTCAAAGAGGAAAGAATGAGAAAAGGAAAAGAAGAGAAGACGAAAGAAATACGAAAGAGCCAAGAGGACAAGATAAATTTCGGACCGAATAGACAATTGGCACACAACAACACACACACTGAGCAAGAGAGAGAGCAGAACACCGAGAGGCAAGAGACGCGGTGACAAACTCGGAACACGGAGGAATTGTTGCAGATGACAGTATTAGAATAGGGAGGGATCTCTTTCTATATCTATGTTTAAGATAGTTTTTATTCATATTTTTGGTTTGGATCCCATGTCCGAGTAGTTCCATAGCCACGGGTTAGAGTTTTGTCGATATGTAATGAAGTTGTATGCTTAATGCTTGGTTATAATATTTGATCGTTTTGGAATTGATTGGCTGTTCTTAATGCTTTTATTCCTGTTGGCCACTTGAATGGATGATTATAAAAGTCTGATTGCATTGGGAGATGAATTAGATTTTGAAACGTAGTCATGATTTGAAGTCTCAATTGATTTAGAACCTTGGTCGGTCGGTTAATTGAACTTAGGAATTAGAATAACGATCTTAATGCATATAGTATGTGAGATTACGTATTTGAGAGATTGGTAGTACGCATGTTAGATAGTGGGTTTAGACATCGGGAGATTCATTCCTTAGGAAAGATCTTGAATTCCCCGAATACGTAATGATATCTATAACCATGATCTTATTAGCACTTTATTACATCATCGTGTATCTTTCGAAACTTGTGGTATTTAGTTTATTGAGTTTAACATCGTTTAGAGTAGTTTAGTCTTTACTTTGCACTTCTCTCAATTAATTCACATGTCCTATTCATTAGTCTATTAGCTTTATAGTTGCATCAATTCCCTAGTGTTCGACCCTGGTACTACACGATCCGTATTCTTGCAGAAATGTTAGTCTAGGTATTTATTACTTGAGACTAACCCAATAACGTACCAACAAGGTACTCAAAATTCTAGAAAGCTCCTCAACCTCCTCAGGCTCCTTCATTAAGCCTTGAGGCGGTAATGCTTGAGTTCATCAAGGAGCAAAGGCAACATCAATCGACTCAAGCCAATGTTAATGCAGATATGGGAGCAACGATTAATGAGTTTAAAACTCAGATGGAATCTGTGAGCACACATGTGAAGATGCTAGAGAATTATATAGCGCAACAGGCTGCCTCATCCTCTCTATATCTCGGATAACTCTTTGGGAATCCCGATCTCATTGAAAGAATTCGTTTTAAACTTTATACAAATTCTAAATCCTAATTTTCTATTGCGATTTACATCAAAAATTGAACAGAAGATCGTGATAAATACCTGTATCCATAGAAATATGTAACACAGCGGAATTGATCTTCTGGTTCTATGTGTAATCGCCGGATTCGACACACGGATGGGATGTGTGAAGAACAAATGAGAGTTTGGTAACTTTTTTAAGTGTTGGTAACAAAATGAATCCACACAAAAAAAAACTTAAATCTCATCTTTATATACACGTGAACCAGGGATCATAAACCGAGAGTTAATCGGTTAATTATCCGGTACTCAATATATCGTTTAATTCCGCCCATCATGAAATTAACGATATAACCAAAGGTCTCTACACATATAACCTCCCACATTTAATTCAATACCGAAGTCCGATCAATTAAACTTAAATCCGATCACATTTAATTTGGACTAACCGGATGACAACACTTATTCCAAAATTATTCACATATATAGGTCCATAAATATAAGATTAAACCAAAAATCTTATAATCTCCCACTTGGACCATATATGTGACCATAAAACTATGGAATAACCTTAAGAGCACTCATCAATTGTTGTCATCAAACCAGTATTGACACCAATCTCGTCCATCAACCATATCAACGTAGAACCAAAGAGATTTAACCACAATATATACATAGTTAGACCACATTTGATTACTTACGTAATACAGAAGAATGACATAGATTAATATTGTCACAAAGGACAATACCCATACGAGCAATATGCTCCTGAAATACTTTAGGTATAACACCCTTAGTCAGCGGATCCACAACCATGGAGTTTGTACCTATATGCCCTATCGAAATGATCCCACTCTGTATTCTCTCACGAACAACAAGATACTTAATATCAATGTGCTTTGACTTCGTAGTACTCTTGTTGTTGTTAGAGTATAAAAGTGCAGAACGATTGTCACAATAAAGTTTTAGCGGTCTATCCTCACCCACCATAAATGTGCAGCCCTGTGACAAGATTCCACAACCATAAAGCTTGATTGGATGCCTCATAACATACTACATACTCTGCCTCCATTGTGGACGCTGCCACGAGCTTTTGCTCGGCACTACGCCAAGAAATAGCCCCACCAGCAAGAAGAAATACATAGCCTGAAGTGGATCGAAGACTATCGAGGCACCCAGTATAATCTGAATCTGAATAACGAGTGATATCGAGCTGGTCTGATCGTCTGTACACGAGCATATGATCCTTTGTTTTCTGAAGATATCGCATCACCTGTTTGGCTGCCTTCAAATGATCAATCTCGAGGTTACTTAAGTATCTTCCCAAAATGCCAACAATGTATGCTAAATCAGGTCATGTGCAAACCTGTGGATACATTAGACTCCCTATAGCCGAAGCATAAGGAATCTTACGCATTTCCTGAATTTCCAGTTCAGTCTGTGGGCACTGTCTAAGGCTGAATTTATCACCCTTAGAAATAGGGGTATCCATACCTGTACATCCTTTCATGTTGAATCGCTCAAGAACTTTATCGATGTAACTCTTTTGTGATAAACCTAATATACCACGAGAGCGGTCTCGGTGTATTTTTATAC
>CM071866.1:19784657-19796451 GCA_036759665.1 Gynandropsis gynandra
ACGTAAAGGATTATTAAAATAATTTTCTCCCACTGATCTTGTGATATACACAATCATCTACCTGATTCACCTCAAAACCATATGAGATGTTATACGATGAAACTTGCGATATACACAATCATTGACGAGACGCTTGCTTCAAACCATAGATGGATTTCCTTAATTTGCAAACCATTTTCTTTGGATCTCCGACCACAAAGTGTTCTGGTTGCACCATATAGATAGTCTCGTCAATGTCACCATTGAGAAAGGCTGTCTTAACGTCCATCTGATGCAACTTTAAATAATAATGAGATGTTAGTGCCATTAATACTCTTAAAGAGTCTTTCGATGGAACCGGAGAGAAAGTCTCTTTGTAGTCTATGCCTTCCTTTTGAGTAAATCCTTTGGCGACTAAACGTGTTTTATACCTTTATACATTGCCTTGTGAATTCCGTTTGGTTTTGAATATCCATTTACATCCAACAGGTTTCGCACCTTCAGGCAAAGGTACAAGTTCCCAAAAGCCATTGTCATCCATAGATTTAATCTCTTCTATCATGGCATCGGTCCAATTTTGAGAGTTAACACTTTGAATGGCTTGACGGACGTTAACTGGATCATCTTCTGTCAATCCAATTCCATCCTCATGTTCTTGAAGAAATACTATATAGTCATCAGAAATAGCACTTCTCCTCTTTCGAGTAGACCTTCGTGGCACAATTTCCTGATGTAACTGTTCTTGAGGTTCATGAACTTGTTCTTCATGAATTTCAGGAACGACATTTGGAGTATCTTGATTTGTAGCTCGAACAATATGATCCAAATCATTGCTAGCTACAATAATTGAAATAGGAATCATTATCTTTTGTGAAACAAAAGTTTCATCCTTATCCTCTCCAAAACAAAATTCATCGTCCCTTTTCCCAGGTTCGATGTCCTCAAAGAACGTCGCTAATCCCGTCTCAAAGATTGTCTTCGTCTTTTTGGTGGGATCATAAAACTTATACCCCTTAGATCTTTCCGAGTATCCAACAAAGTAACAACTCACAGTTTTGGAATCCAGCTTCTTTTCATCGGGTCGATAAGATCGAGCCTCTGCTGGACATCCCCAAATGTGAAAATGCCTTAAGCTAGGACGTCTACCCATCCATAATTCGTAAGGCGTCTTAATTGTTGCTTTAGTTGGTACTCTGTTCAGGATATAAATCGCTGTCTTTAATGCCTCACTCCGCAGAGATTTTGGGAGAGTAGAGAACGATATCATACTTCTCACCATTTCCTGAAGTGTTCAGTTTCGTCTCTCCGCAATACCATTCATGGTAGGTGTACCCGACATTGTGTATTGGGGAACGATTCCACACTCCTCGAGGTACCTGGCAAACGGTCCTAGACATTGTTCACCCGATCCGTCATTTCTACCGTAGTATTCATCACCACGATCAGAACGAACGACCTTAACGCGTTTATTAAGTTGAAGTTCAACTTCAGCCTTAAACGCTTTGAAAACATCTAAAACCTCCGACTTCTCATGAATAAGATAAAGATAACCATATCGACTGTAATCATCTATGAATGATACAAAGTAATGTTGACCATTCCAAGAAGCATTAGGAAGCGATCCACATACATCCGTATGTATCAATTGCAAAGTCTCTGAAGTTCGATATGTACCTTTACCTACTTTGTTTGTCTGCTTCTCCTTGATACAATTGACACAGTGGTCCAAATCCGAAAAATCAAGAGTTTCAATTATTCCGTCTGACACAATTCGTTCCATTCTCGATTTCGAGATATGTCCTAATCGTTTATGCCATAAAACAACAGAATTTTCATTCATCAATTTACGCTTCACACCACGTGAACCAACATGCAAGATTTCATTATATGAAGGGATAATATCGAGCATATAAAGATTATCTGAAATAGATAAAGAACCAGTTCCAATAACATCCGAATGAAATGAAAGGGTAAACTTAAGGTCTCCAAATGAACAAAAAAATCCTAATTTGTCCAATGTAGAAACTGAAATCAAGTTTCGTCTAAAAGACGGTACAACGAAAACACCCTTCAAATCAAGAAATTAACCAGTCTTCATCAAAAGTCTAAATTGCCCGATTGCTTCCACTTCCACCCTTTTATCATCGCCCACATAGATGTATCTTTCACCATCAATCGGCTTTCGGTAATGGAGGCAACCCTGCATAGTAATACTTACGTGAGTTGTAGCACCAGAATCAACCCACAAAGTATGACTTGGTACAGAAGCTAAATTAATCTCAAAACAAACCAAAGTGAGAGTCAAACCTTTATCCGCACGCCACGTATGATACTTCGTGCAAGATTTCTTCATATGACCAGTTTTGTGGCAAAAGAAACATTTTTGCACCTTAAACTGATCTGCATGATGTTTCTTTTACACATTAGTTGTTCCCGAATAAGCGGTTTCATAACCCTTTTTCCTTTTCTCGACCTTGCCCCTTGAGGTGGTAGCGGAAAAAGCACTATGTGTCTTTCCATGCCTCAATCTCTGTTCCTCTTGCACACAGTGGGAAATAAGCTCATTAAGAGTCCATTTGTCCCTCTGACAGTTATAACTAACCTTAAAATGACGGTATTGTGCAGGGAGAGAGATCAAAATCAAGCACACTAGGACGTCTTCCGACAACTCAAGTCTAAGTTTGATCATCTCGTTTTCATACGTATTTCTTGCATGATTTAGGAGACGTTTTTGATACATATATGATGTTTTACGTATGATTCCGTATCCGCTTTACTTGCTTTCGTACTTTTCATGTTCTTACAGGTTTTTACGCGTATTTGGACCATTTTGGAGCTAAAGGAACATGCACGGAAATTGAATGCTTGATGATCATCAAACACGTGCGGTTCGAGGTTTCCCAGCGTTCGAGTTTGTTACGATCCTCAACAGAACTCGATTCCACTATCGCTGGACAAACCTCCCTAATCGCAAGGTCGTGACCCATCAAAGCAAGCACGATCAATAAGTGCTCCTTCCATTTAGAAAAGTTCAACCCATTCAACATAGGGATCGAGCTGATGTTGGCAGAGATACTTGATGTCGATTGCACAACTGTAAAACAAAAGATAACTCGTGTTAGACAAATATTCAATAAAACCTTAATTGAATGATAAGACAAGATCTTATCCCATCACAAGACATCTGTGCAACATCAAAATTTAGTCTTTGGACATTAATTTTGACTTGCAATAGACGACTCATCGCATTAATAAATAGTGTAAATTAAACATCTCATGTAGTGGTCAACCTTTGGGCATACCCATCACATTTATGTCATACCAAAAATAAACACTAAATATTAATGTACACACAATATAATACTGTCAAACCATGATTCACCTTTGGGTTTATCAAAGTTCGCATGAATTATATTATGTACCTTCTCAACGTAATTGAAATAATTATTTTTCTCAAGATTGCCTACTTTGGTAGGATGTTAAAAAATGTTAATTAAATCGCATACATTGATCAAAGGATATAATAATCATCATAATAATTCAGTGAATAATTTTTATCAAAAATCTATGATATACCTTATAATTACACTATCTATATGTGTAATTAATCATAGTAAACTAAATTCACCGCAATTATCATATGATATATATATAAACAATTTTCGTGCCAATTCTTATCCAAATGAATTGCACAAATTAATTGAAATATATAAACCCATCCTTTTGTGTATTAATCAGCGGGTTCGACTCAAAATTTACCGAAATATTTTTGCAGTTAGACCTTAAAACCGAATGCTCCAAGATAACCTGAGAGAGCTATCGGAATAGTTGGCAGAGAATTGCCCTTATAATGAGCAGTTCTCGTTCGAATCATCTACCGAAGAACAATTTGTTCCTTTGTTTTAATGGGCCCCTTTTTTTTCTTTAAAATGGGCCGTCCCTTTTTTTATCAATTAAACGGGCTTGTATCCAGTTTTATTTTATCAAAAATTTCTCAAAGCCCAAATATAAAAAACGAGCCCATATTTTTTAAAATTAAAAAAAACTTCAACCGGAATCTTTTTATTTTTTAATAAAAAAATAATAATGGTGGTTTTGACCGTGTAATGTGCACGATCCCACATAATCCTCAGTTAGTTTCTCTCTTTTTTTTATTAAATAAAAAAAATACACAATTTTTTTTTCTTCCCCACCATTCCACCGTGAAGTTTCATCAACTTTTCTTTAATTTTACTCAAAATTTTGCTTAATTTACCATATTCAAAGCCAAATTTAATATAAACACATTAAATCTTCTTGAATTGATGTAAATACAATAGATTAGGCTATGATACCAATTAAAAGAATTCGTTTTAAACTTTATATGAATTCTAAATCCTAATTTTCGATTGCGATTTACATCAAAAATTGAATAGAAGATCGTGATAAATACCTGTATCCATAGAAATACGTAACGCAGCAGAATTGATCTTTCGGTTCTACGTGTAATCACCGGATTCGACACACGGATGGGATGTGTGAAGAACAAATGAGAGTTCGGTAATTTTTTTAGTGGGCCAATAATTTTCAATTTTGTTGGGCCGCATCAATTTTATTTATAAAAAAAATTCTTTAAAAGCCCAAACAAATCCAAATTTTTTTAAATAAATTCTACCAAAATTATTTATTTATTTATTTATTTATTTATTTATTTATTTTTAATAGAAGAATAATTTGACCGTGCAAGTGCATGATCCATAATATATGGGGTAGTTAGTTTCTTTAATTTTTTTTAAAAAAAATAATAAACAAAAATTGTTCTTCACCGCGGGGTTTCATCAAATGAAATCGGTTTGTATCAATCGATGGGGAACTAATATCTAATCCTCTACCTAGGATATCAAAATCGCTCATCTCCCGATGTAGTGCGGAACGTCTAGACGCGTTAAGAACCGTAGGGAACTCTACCCCTAATGCTAGAAATGACTCTCCCAAGCCTAAATCTCCTACCTAGAAAATCAGCGTCACCCATATCCCTATGTAGTGCGAAACTTCTAGATGCATGAAGAACGATGGGAATTCAACCTCTAATGCCGGATGGGAACTCGACCTCTATAAAAGGAAGTGACTCTCCCAAGCCTAAATCCTCTATCTAGGAAATTAATGTCACTCATATCCCTATGTAGTGCAGAACTTCTAAATGTATAACGAACAATGGGAATTCTACCTCGATTATTACCGTTCCTAAATAGATTAATCTGATTCGAAGGTTCATTCATGAGACTGAAATCTGACTCTCCCAAGCCTAGATGAATCTCTAATCTCCATCAAACATGCCTAATCTCAGTAGAATAGATCTAGTCTTATCCAAAGTTGAAATCAACAACTTATGAAGGCATTACGCACAAAACTATAGCCTATCAAACCATTCAATTGGGCAAAACCGAAATCAAGCATTAATAACTCAAACAATCTATTACAATGGCATCCCTAACCCATGGCAACGAGAAATACTCAGAATACATAGAGAAGCAAACAAAAACGAAGTAGATGTTCATCTTCCCTATCCTCCGAGCGTAACCTCCGACGAATCCTTCGGTTCCCCGAAGTCTCATTCTTCGGTCGTGCTCTCTCTCTTCTCCTTTGGCCTGCTAGTCCCCTTGTTCTCTTGCCTTTTCCCAGTCTTTTCTTGGCTTCCCCCTTCTGTTCCTTTTAAATTCAGCCCGTTCAAAATTCAATCTAGGTTGTTGAGAAAAAAGGTGGACCCGCGCGGACACACTTTGCACCCGCTCGTGCACAAGGTCAACCCGTTAGTGCACCATACTCAGCCCGATCGGGCTCTCCTGCCCGTGCGTGTGAATTACCAGCCTGGAGTCGGGCTTGGTTTCGGGGAATTTTCAGTCTAATTACGCGACCTCAGCCCGAGTGGGCTTACTTCTCAGCCCGAGCGTGCACATTCAATTGCTGTTTCCGCTCTTTACGCTCGATGCTTGAGTGTTTGATTTGGATCCGTGGTCGTGCACATGTTATATCTTGAAATTCAATTACATTTTCGGGGTGGAATTGTCGTAATCACTCGTGTTTTACTTCATGTCTTCGTTTCCTACACAAAACACGAAATGGTAGATGAAATCCTCGAATAAACTCAATAAATCGGTAAAGTCCAAGAAATCTAATCAAAACTAAACTTAATAAACATGTAAATACTACGACGGATTACATGTTATCAAACTGGGATTGTTTTAGGCCATATATGGCTTTCTTAAGTTTGCAAACTTGGTTGGTACCTTTGACATACCTCGGTGGACAGTGCATGTAAATCTCCTCGTCAAAATCTCCTTGAAGGAACACATTCTTGACGTCCATCTGCCATTGGTCCCAGTTAAGGTTAACAACCATTGATAATAAGATATGTACCCTATGGAGTTTAGCTACTGGAGCAAATGTCTCGGTGTAGTCCTCTCCGTAAGTCTGTGTATAGCCTTTTGCTACAAGACGGGCTTTGTTGCATTCAATTGACCCTTCATTTCTATACTTGATTTTGAATATCCATCTACAACCCATGACTTTCTTATCCTTTGGTAGGTCTACAAGATCCCACATCAGATTTTTCATAAGGGCACATATTTTTCGTTCATGGAAGACTCCCACTTCGGATGATTCATGGTCTTAGTGTAAGAATTAGGTTTGTGTGCTTGATCAATTTTCCTTAAGAAGGTACAATGGTGAGTTGGTAAGAGAGAAATATCACAATAATGTTGTGTTGGATGAGAGATAGCAAGACTTGTGTAGTACTCTCCCTTGTACAACCAGTCCAAGACCGATGTTTGAATCCTAGTACTGCATCGAGGGAAGATAACATCATGATGCTCTTGAACAATTGCATCTTCGAGAGTCTCATTCTCCTCTTCTGGAGGATGGAGCTCCAGAGTGTGATCTCCCAAGACATCAACAATCTGACTAGTTATAGGATCATAATCATTTTTCATGCAATCATTTCTGATCAAGTGATAAGGAATTCTTATCAAATGTTCTGCTTAGTCTCCTATGTCATCGAACATACCAGCCAAACACTCATCCAATCCCGCAGTAAACACAGTCTCGTTTGTATTCTGGACGGACGTACATGGGCGATCAGTTGGTAGTTGAACCTGTTCATCTGTAGGTCGGGGTTCTGCTATCGGTTAATGTGATCCTGCATCAACTCGCTTTTCCAGTTGAGTAACAAAAAACATAGAGAATAATTCAAATCTTGTGATACCGAAAGATTTTCAAGATAAGTCCAACTTTGTTTTTCGTAAACCCGTGTTCCTCATAGAAGTGGACTTCACGGGACACAATAATCCGTCTTGAGTCGGGATGGTAGCATTGGCGAGTTTGGACTATATCTTCAAACATGCACTTCATACTTTTTTGGATCAATATTAGTTCGTTAATGTTCTATAAGAAATACATAACAAACACACCCGAAAACACGAAGATAATCAATATTAGGTTTTAGTTTGTTAAGTACCTCATATGAAGATTTGTCTCCGAGGCATTTGGTCGTTAGGCAATTGATAAGGTGACAAGTTGTGGTAACATCATACCCTAGGAAAAACTTTGGAACTTTGCGATCGAACATGATGATTCAAGAGAATTCCATCAAATATCGGTTCTTTCATTCTGTTACATCGTTTTGTTGTGGGTGTATGGACATGAGATTTGGCCAACTATCCCATGATGGCCGAGAAACGATTCGAGTTTATGATTGATAAATACACCACCGTTATCTATACGAAGACACTTAACTTTATTTCATATTGAGTTAGAACATGGTTATAAAACTTAACAAAACACTCAAAGACCACATATTTAGATTCAAGGAGGTATAACTATGTAAACTTGGATAATATGGAGTCGTCCAGACATCAGAGTGAATCAAGTCAAAGCATTTATCATATTTTTTTAGACTGGAAAAACAGTTCTACAATGCTTACCCAAGATGCAAGATTGACACTTTTCATTATCAAACGCAATATGAGGAAACACATGCTTGAGAGCTTGAAAATAAGGGTGTCTTAGTCTAGCATACCATAGTCTAGAGGAAACCTTTTTCTTATTATAATAAAGAGATAACGCTGATAATGCATGAGGCAAAGAATTTAAGGAAGCATGAAGCTCTTCGAGAACATAGAGACCATTTCTTAGAGAACGAGCCATGTTTACTATGAGCCTTGAGGTGAGGATGAAGGAACCAACATCTCTCTTGAACTTTCTTCCTATGATGATCACAATAGTAAATTTTTTTATCTGTTGGGAGCTTAAAATTGTTATTGAAACCTTTGTGTTGCTTGCTAAGATGTGATATCTCTCTGGACCCTTTGAAAAGTCGATTCAACCCTTCTTCCTTCTTAATAAGCATGCACACGACATTAAGGGTCGGAAAATCCAGTTGATGAAGAATATGGTTGATAAGGTCGTGGTAGGATGCATCAAGGATGGACAGGAGATAAAAGACTTTGTCTTGATTATGACGATTTGCTATCTCTTTTGGATCGGTGGTCTCTAGACATGGTCATATACGACTTTCAGCTCGTCTCACAAGTCCTTAGGCTTTCGAACGTGGCCATAGGCCTGAAGAATACGAACTTCTAGAGAATTCTAGATGAGAACAAGAGTTGTGGATTCATATCGGGCCTTCTTTGCTGGACTCACACTCGCATCGGCTACTTCTCTTTCTTCGGGGTGGATGTAGTTCCATAAACAATAGCGTCGAAGGTTCACTTTGAGAATTCTGGACCAGATTGTGTAGTTTTCTCTATTGAGCAAAATCAGAATGTGCTTTGCAGCATCCATTGATATGTGGAGAATAACAAGATGGAAAAATTTGGTCATTACAGCTCATGTCAATATGACTTTAGGCCTAACTAATCTAAAAAACTAGCTCTAGAGTTTAGGTTTGTCCAATACCATATATAAGATTCCAAAGTTCATGTCCTAGTCGATGTGGGACAACTTATCATAACACTCCCCTCACGTCCAGACTCGGTCCTAGAGCGTGGACATCGTAATCGGGGGTCCAACATGTGAATGGTAATTTCGAATTGTATTCAATCAAAAGCCTTAAACGGCTATATGTACAAGAGGTTAAGGATTTAACCTAATTAGGGAATAGAAAATTACAATAATACCCTTAATACAATAATATGCTAATATCCTTCATACGCCTCCGCAAGATGAATCACCCAAGGTGATTCCAATCTTGGAACACAACTCGTGGAATTGTAACCGCGCTAGAGGTTTGGTGAGGATGTCGGCGAGTTGGTCTTTGGAGTGCACGTGAGAGACTCGAAGAGTACCAGCTTCAATTTGGCCACAGACAAAGAAGTAATCAAGTGCGAGGTGTTTCATACGGGAGTGAAAAACCGGATTGGCGCTGAGATAAGTAGCTCCAATATTATCACAATAAATAGTTGGAGCCGACGTGAGGGTGACACCAAATTCCATGAGAAGATTGCCTAGCCAACAAATTTCGGCCGAGGTGTTGGCAACGGACCGATATTCCGCCTCGGTGGATGATCGTGAGTGGCCATTTTGTTTCTTGGAGGACCACAATATCGGATGCTTGCCAAGATAAACAATGTATGCTCCCGTGGATTTGAAGTCAGATGAGTCTCCAGCCCAATCCGCATCGCTGAAAGCATGAAGAGACAAAGTGTTTTGAGCTGCAAGAAAGATACCTTGTGCACGAGAGCCAGCAAGATAACGAAGCACACGTTTGGCGCATAGCCAATACTCATCCGTCGGTTGATGCATGAACTGAGAAAATTTGTTGACAGCATAGCTCACGTCCGGCCGCGTGAGGGCAAGATATTGTAGGCTCCCAATACTTGTCGGAATTCGGTTGGATCGGAAAGAGGTGAGCCCAAGGAAATGGTGAGCCGTGAGGTCGATGGCAACGGTGTAGAGATAGGCTTCGCCTCATTCATGTTTGTTCGAATTAGAAGATCCGTGATATACTTCCGCTGCGACAAGTGGAGACCTTGTGATGTCCTCGTGGCTTCAATTCCTAGAAAGAAGGTGAGAGCACCGAGGTCTTTAATGGAGAACCGAGACGCCAACAAAGTGATGAAGGTCTAAATGTGAGTGGAGGAAGAGCCCGTGATGATCATATCATCGACATAGATGAGAACATAAAGTTTCATGGTTGGCGTGTTGAGTACAAAGAGTGAAGCATCCGCAAGAGAATTCTTGAAGCCATTGCCAAGCAAAAAAGTCCGTAATTCAGAGTACCATGCACAAGGTGCCTGCTTGAGACCATAGATAGCTTTCCGAAGTTTGCAAACGTGAAGAGGATGATCCTTGTCAATAAATCCAGGTGGTTGCTCCATGTATACATCTTCGGTGAGTTTGCCTTGAAGGAAGGCATTGTTGACATCAAGCTGATTTATATGCCATCCGTAGGAGACCGCAAGGCTGAGCACGGTATGGATGGTTGCGGGCTTGACCACTGGACTGAAAGTCTCGTGAAAATCCACTCCCGGACGTTGATGAAAGCCTTTAGCAACCAAGCAAGCCTTGTAGCGATCAATTGAACCATCGGGGTTTCGTTTGATACGGAAAACCCATTTGCATCCAACAACATTGTTTGCGGTTTGAGGAGATACAAGGTCCCATGTCTCGTTGCGGAGAAGGGCATTGAATTCATCACTCATGGCTTGTCTCCATTTGGTGATGCGGAGGGCTTGTGTTGCTGTTGCGGGTTAGATTTTGTCAAGAGAACCTGTACACACATTCGAAAATGGAGGATGAGATCGAATGACATTAGCCTTGCTGTAGGTCACCATTGGATGCACATTGTGAGTGGCTGGTACCGCAACGGTAGGAGCACGGGCCGTGGCCGAAGGCGGTGCTGGAGTGGAGGAAGGAGAGGAGTCCGCAGCGTGGCTAGTGTCCGTGTCACTCGCAACATTGATCATGGAAGAATCTAGTCTTGGGGGAAGCGGTGGAGGAAATGGAGTGTGTGACAAGGTAAAGGGCTGGATGGGTGATAGAGAAGGACCATTGGAGGATGGGGAGGCGACGAGTATGTCAGGATAGGTGACGTATTTGGAAAGGTTAGCGAAGGGAAATAGGGATTCATGGAAAACAACATGACGAGAGACGAAGACACGGAGTTTGGATAGGTCAAGACAAAGATACGCACTTTGGGTGTTGGAGTAGCCAAGGAAGACACAAGGAGCGAATCTAGGGTCTAGTTTGTGAGAAGCATAAGGACGTAGCCAAGGGTAGCACAAACAGCCAAAGATTTTAAGTTTATGGAGGTTCGGTGGTGTTTGGAAGAGGGTTTCGTAGGGCGAGGCATAGGAGAGAAGAGGAATTGGCATTCAGTTTATAAGATAAACCGCGACCGTGAAGGCATAGGACCAATAGGGTAGTGGTAGGGAGGCATGCATAAGAAGAGATAATCCGGTCTCGAAAATGTGACGATGTCGGCGTTCGGATATCCCATTATGCTCGGGGGTGTGTGGAGGGGTTGTGTAGTGTGAGATGCCATTCTCCGAAAGGAAAGATGCTAGGGCTATGTATTCCCCACCGTTATCAATGTAAAGATTGACGATTTTAGTGTTAAACTTGGTTTTGACAAGAGATTTAAAAGCAATAAAAGTTGCTCGAACTTGTGATTTTTGTTTGAGCGGATAAAGCCAAGAATTACGAGTTTTTTCTTCAACATCGACTCTAATCTTTAAAAAGAGCGTATTCATTAGGGAAGACTTATTAGGGAAGACTTATTTTATCTTTATTTTGAAAATATTCTCTTTCCTTGGATTTGAAATATGTTAAATTCCTTTAT
>CM071866.1:19796587-19856292 GCA_036759665.1 Gynandropsis gynandra
CACATAAACTCCATCCTTAGTGTTTCCTTGAAGAATCGGTGCCCCCGTGATTAGATCCTTCAACTGAAACATATGAGGAAAGAATTCAACGGAAACACCATTAGACTTGCATAAACGATGAACCGAGACTAAGTTCTTGTGCATTGAGGGAACACAAAGCACACTATCAAGTAATAGTGAACGATTTGGTAAGGATAGCAAAAAAGAACCCGTATGAGTGATGGGTTGTCCAGAGCCATCGGCTATGGTGACTTCCTCGCCTCCTTGATATGGACTGTGGAGTGACAGGCTCTGCAAGTCGGAAGTGATGTGATGCAAGACACCACTGTCAAGAAGCCAACTCGAGGTATCATATGTAGGATACGTAGCAACGTGAGCAGCAGGCGGCCACGGACGTTGAGGGGGTGTCCACCGTTGTTGAATCGGATCCGAGGATGAGTTCATGGATATGAGTCGGAATTGTTTGCAGAACTTCGCACTGTATCCTTGAGTTCCGCAAGCTTGACATCGGCCTCGATAACCTCCCGTGGAGCTCCTGTTATTGTTGTGACTCCATTGAGAATTAGGGTTTCCTGGTTTAGGACGGGCAACGGCAAGGTGAGCCGTGATCGGTAGGGCAGTGACTGGTAGAGCGAGTTCCACGGCCAATTTCGCCTCATGATTGAGGAGTTTTTCGTGCAGCTCTTCAATGGAAATTGCGGTGTCTTTTGCATTGATCACATCAGCCACAGGTTTGTACTCCTCCGGCAGTCCATCAAGGATGGCTTCAAGAACATCCTCGTGATCCATCGGTTTTCCGAGGAATGAGAGTTCGTCCGTTTTGGTGGTGATGAACCGTAGGTATTCTTCCACCGATTGAGATCCTTTGAAACAGCGTTTGATTTGATCTCGTAGTTGTTTGACATGACCACGAGAGGCTTTGCCATAGATGTTGGCTAGGGTTCGCCAAGCTTCTCGAACGGAAGTGGCTCGAGCGATGACCGGTTGAAGCGGGAGGGAGAGTGCGCCGAGCAAGGAACTGAAGAGCAATCTGCCCTGGTGTTTCCACGGGCTGAAGGCGGGATTGGATTGCTGAATTCCGTCGATGTGAATCGTGGTTGGCGGCACAACGGAGTCTTCGGTGATGAAGCACTCGAGATTGTAGCCTTCGAGGAGGGAACGGATCTGGACGCTCCAAGTGAGGTAATTCGTCGGTGTGAGTTTTGTAACGCTTGACATGTTAAAGCGAAGAGGAGTTTCTGTGGTTGTTGGGATCGAACATGCTCACAAACTCGGTGCGATTCGATGGCTCCGGGATGTGCGACATGGATGCAGGACGCGGCGCGATAAATCAGCAAGCGGTTGAGGCAGGACGCGGCGCGAGAATTGTGCGGACGGTTGGGGCGGCTCATGCGTGCGATCTCTGGATCGACGGGGCAAGGCGGGTCGATGGGATTCCATGCTGGTGAGGCGACAGAATGGCAGCGGAACCGACGGTCGAAAAAAAAAGAGGTTAGGCGGCTAGGGTTACGTCGTGAGACGATTTCCGCTCTGATACCATGTGAATGGTAATTTCGAATTTTATTCAATCAAAAGCCTTAAACGGCTATATGTACAAGAGGTTAAGGATTTAACCTAATTAGGGAATAGAAAATTACAATAATACCTTTAATACAATAATATGCTAATATCCTTCATACAACGTTGGTATATTTAAATGAGGACAAACATGACTCTAATACCACATCAAATATAGGTTTGGACCTAACTAATCTAAAAAACTAGCTCTAGAATTTAGGTTTGTCCAGTACCATATATAGGAGTTTACAATTCATGTTCTAATCGATGTGGGACAACTTATCATAACAAATTGGACCTAAATAACATATTTCATTTCCCCTAACCTTTATGTATATAGATTAACTTAAAATGTGGTTATCGTTAAACTTAATATATTACAGTTTGGATACTTGTTTTACACACTAAATTTACTTTTCTTGTGCTGTAATTTCTTTTAAAAATCTGATTTTTTTCACATCCATTTGTTAAAATTCTAGGTTGTAACACGTCATCAAAACCAAAATGTTTAATAAAAAAAGTTTAGATCAAAGAAATAGATCTTCTAGTTACTGAAATACCCATAAATTTTTAATTATTAATAAAAATTTTGCAATCAAAATATCCTATTCTATCTAAATCATATATATCAATAATAAAAAAATTATCATTAAAATATCCAAATTCATATGAAAGTTTATATATCTTATGTTCTACAATGAAAATTTATTAAACTAAAATCTATATATTGTAATTCATTGAAAAAACATCATAACTAAAATATTTAATTTTATGTTATAATTTTATCTAAATATTACATGAAACACACATAAATTATTTTAACACAACTCATGTCGTCGTGGTTAAGAGTGTTAGTAGATAAGGGCAAACCACTCGCATGTGACAATTTTTTTCTTTTTTTATTGAAACCACCCTCATGAGAGAACGTTGTTGATGCAACTCTCGCATGGGGTTGGTTGAAGTTCAACGTGCAAAATTGTGATTGGTGGATATCTTTCACTAATTGATTTCTTGAGTTCAAGTGTGACGCGTTCTTGTTGAGATTTAGTTTTGTTTTTGAAAAAAAAAAGTGATGATCCAATTGATATCGGTACATTGGAACATAATGAGCCTAGAAAGGGACCAAACCATTGTCTTTTTACCGTCAAGAGCAGGAGCTGGTCGATGCTCTGTCTAGTGCGGTGCCCCGCTCTAAGAAATATATCACCCAGAACCTTCAATTAAACCACGTGTTTCAACTTTTAGTTTACAATATATTACACATTTAATCCATATAATATTTTGTGATGTTGTATTTTCATTTTCATTAATCTAGCTACAAGTGGTAATTATGATTAATCTTCATAATCATCATAACAAGATTATTTTGTTGTATCAAGTAACTCGTAAAACTTATTAGTTTCAGTATTATACAATTCTTCGTTAATGTGTCCATCATGGATATTAATTTGATGTTTGAGAAAAACATCCCTAATCATTTTTATATCATGAGAAGTATATCATCAAATCTGCTTTCATTTGTAATGGGTGCATAATTATAAATATCATCTTCTACAACATGTTTATAAATGTAATAGTTTTTTACAGAACATTTCTTCAATAAGATTTTTTTTATAAACCTACAATGGAGTTACAATTGTGTTACCCCAACCAAAAAGCACATTAGTATTTGCAACCTGGTCAATAAAGAGGCTCCAAGGTGGATAAAAATTGGATTTTAAGTTATCGCTACAGAGGTGACCTACAAATGTCATAAAACTCGAGAAAATGGTCATATAGAGCGTGTCAGTGTTAATGTGGGTATGTGTGCGCACGTGTCTGTGTTTTTGCACACGTACTATTGATGCATGTGTGTGTTTGGATGTCACTGCTTGCATGTGACACGATGATATTTTGGGGTGAGGTTGAATTGTTGGAATAGTTGTAATAATTCGAAAAGTGTTGAGTGAGGAATAAAACTTGGTTGGGTAGTTACTATTGATCCTCTTAAGTTTCAAAAGGGATATTAAAGTGTCAGGGTTAGGCCAATAGTCTCGAATTTAATTTAAAATCACGTGTAATTACACTTGCGTCAGATTAGCGTTGCAAAATATCATCAACACAAAATAGCGTTGGCCTTTACGTTGGTCACGAAATGGGTTTTGTTAATAAAATTTCATATCGAAAAAAACCTCAAGTTAAGCATTCTGCTCGAATGAAAAATACTTGGCCAATCATTTTGCCCAAGAAGAAAAATTCAATCAGCATGAACAAGTTTTTTAGAATTCCAAAGTTCTCCCAAATTCTTAAGATTTTCATCGTATTCTTCATTGAAGTGCTTGATTAAAGAGGTAGAGTTCTTGGTTGAGCACTGTAACAAAAAATGCAAGTGCCAAAAAGCTTTGCTTTCCGATGAAACTCCACTCCAACATTTAAGAGTCATCTCCTTTTCATTCCTAGGCACTAAATTCACTCTCAATACACAACAAAACCTATTGTATGAACACAATAGCTATATCTTCGAAACTTCTTCAATCGTACAAAACTTTCAGTTCTATGTTATACATCTCCGATTATGAATTTCTATGACTTTTATAGTGTATGTACATCGTTTTAATATATCACACGATTTAATGGGAACAATATGGAACATAAACATGAAAATTATCTAACTCAAGGAAATTTCTCAGCTCCGTTCGTTTCGATGGTTAAACGACGATTGACGATGGTGACTGAACACTTTATCTGGCTCTGCATAACAGATGAACGAATATCAGCTCTCTTTTCTTACTCATTTTATCCTGATGTTCTCCCTTCCTTATTCCTTTATTCTTTTATCATTTCCTCCCATTTCTTTTTTTATCCTTTATTGATTTAATGTAATATGTTATGTTTATATACTCTGCAATTCTTTAACCCCTGTGATCCCTGGATTCTTGTGACCATTAGACCTCTGCAACCCTTGTGACTGTTGAGATATTAATAAAATTTAAAAATAATAAAAATAATTTATTATTTACAAATCAAATTATTTACAAATAATATGAATCAAATTTTAAAAATAATAATTTATCAAGCTATTTACAAATAAATATGACTAAAATCTCTGCGACCCTTGTTTCTCTATGACCTTTGGACCCGTGAGACCCTTGTACATCTGCGACCCTTGGACCCTGCGACCTGTGTGCCCCTCTGCCACCTTTTGACCCCTACGACCCTTGGACCCCTACGATCCTCGTACCTCTACTACCGTTATGACTGTTGCGATATGAATCAAATTTAAAAAATATTTACAAATCAAATTATTTCATAATAATATGAATCAATTTAAAAAATAATAATTTATTAAGTTATTTACAAATAAATATGACACAAATCTCTGCGACCCTTGTTCCTCTACGACCCTTGGACCCTTATAACTTTTGGACCCTATGACCCTTGTACCTCTGTGACTCTTGTACCTCTACGACCCTTGTCCCTCTGTGACTCTTGGACCCCTGTGACCCTTGTCCCTCTACGAATTTTGGACCCCTGCGACCCTTGTTACAATAATAGTAAATCCACAAAAACAACGATACTAACAATAATACTAACTCCATAATAATAGTTAAAAAACAACCAAATACAGATATGAAGTTCAAGTTCAAGAGAATGTTGTTGTTCAAAGGAGGTTCAAAGTAATCAAAATACAACTGAAATTAAACTATGTTTTTGTTAGGCCCTTGTTGAGGGACAAACCAAAGCACAAGTGTAGCTCCATTAGAGACTTGTTCAACTTTGAGGGAACAACACTCTTACAGTCCATTTTCGTGAAAAAAATTTCTCGAAATCCCTCTGATGCTAGCACCACCACGAGTCACGGGCCTTAAATCTGCCGACCACACCTTTCCAAAATCAATTATCAACAGTATCTTAGTTTGTCTACCACAAAGAACGCTCAACCTCGCAAAGCCTATCAAAAGTGTGTGCGACATCACCCAAGTTAAATCAGTATAAATGAATAAAAAAACGAATAAATAACCAAGGTGATATATGATGAATTGGTTTGAGGTTACATGCCAATACATCTACGACTAGATTTGAACGCGTAAGTGATGTCGTGAAAATTCTCTAAGCAGCCGAGGTCACGGTGACGTCAAAAACCATGACACCTTTGTGACGGAAACTACGAAATCCCCAATACGAAATTCATGGTCGTTGGAGAAATCTTTCCATCCATCAGTGAATTTGGAGCCATCCAAGTTGACTTCCCATGTTTTGTTAGACACATTAGATTTAATCGTTGTCGTGTTGTTGTCCCTCGTTTTCTCGTTGATATGCTCATCGAAGAAGATCTTCATAATGTTCTGTAACAAAAAACGAAAAAGAAAGTCAAATATGTACATTCTCTACATGTAACATACCAGCAATGAGACAGATGAAGGAGATTACAAGGTAGTTCTCCAGATAGCTCGGAAGAATGAATTGGACAAAATGAAGGAAATGTGACATTAATGGGTAGAAGATGATGAAAGTTAGAGAGACAGTGTGTCGTCATTCGAAAAAACGAAATGGCTGGAATTCAAAAAGAGATGACCCTAACATCGAATCGACACCAGATGAAATTCGAAAAGACATGACCACTCGGTTATGTTTTTCAAATTTTGGTGAAACGTTCGGTGGGAATTTTGGTGAAAATAATACATTTACAAATCCAAACTAATTTATGGGTTGCATGGGTCGTATGGTTAAAATAATACATTTCCAGCGTTGCATGGGTCGTTTGGTCGCATGAGTCCAATGGTGAAAATACATTTACAGTGTCGCATGGGTCGCTTGATGGCATGGGTCGCATGGCGAACTCGACGAATTTATGGATTTAAAATGATAAAAGGAAAAAATCCAATCAAAATAATACATTTAAAACGTCAAACTAATTAATGCCAACTAAGGATCGCATAGATCACATGGGTCATTTGGTTGCATATATAGATCAATAGATACGAACTCGACAAATTTATGTATTTAAAATGATAATAGGACAAAACCAATCAAAACAATACATTTACAACTTCAAACTAATTAATGCGAATTGAGGGTCGCATGGGTCGCACAAGTCGCTTGGTCGCATATATGGATCAATAGATGCTAACTCGACAAATGTTTGGATTAAAAATTTAAAAGGACAAAACCAATCAAAATAATACATTTACAACGTCAAGCTAGTTAATGCCAACTGAGGGTCACATAGGTCGCATGGGTCGCATATATGGATCAATAGATATGAACTCGACGAATTTATGTATGTAAAATGATAAAAGGAGAAAATCCAATCAAAACAATACATTTACAACGCCACTAATTAATGCCAATTGAGGGTTGCGCATAGGACGCTTGGTCATATATATGGATCAATAGATGCTAACTTGATTAATTTATGGATTAAAAGGATAAAAAGAAAAACCAATCAAAATAAAACATTTACAACGTCAAAATAATTAATGCCAACTGAGGGTCGCATGGGTCGCTTGGTCACATATATGGATCAATAGATGCAAACGATGAATTTATGGATTTATAAGGATTAAATGATAAAAACCAATCAAAATAATACATTTACAACGTCAATCAATAGTTAAAACAGATTATGACCCATGTGTCCCAAGTTCTGTAGAACGAATACCTGTGTTTCAAAAGTGATAGTAGTGTTTTAAGAACTCGTCGGAAGAGTTTGAGAAAATTTCAAAAAATATACATTTAACATTTTATTCAAATGTCGATATTATTGATATTATTGTCTACATTAATTCTAAATTAGTCATATACAACTCAAATATATTGATAATGACATTTTGAAAAAGAAACGCATGAGTCGCATGGGTCGTTTGGTCGTATATATGGATCAATAGATGCGAACTCGATGAATTTACAGATTTATAATAATAAAATGAAACAAACCAATCAAAACAATACATTTACAATGTCAAACTAATTAATGTCAACTAAGGGTCTCATAGGTCGCATGGGTCGCTTGGTCGCATATATGGATCAATATATGCGAACTCAACAAAATTATGGATTTATAAGGATTAAATGATAAAAACCAATCAAAATAATACATTTACAGCGACAATCAATGGTTAAAACAGATTATGACCCATGTGTCCCAAGTTCTGTAGAACGAATACTTGTGTTTCAAAAGTGATAGTAGTGTTTTAAGAACTCGTCGGATAAGTTTGAGAAAATTTCAAAAAATACATTTAACATTTTATTCAAATGTCGATATTATTGATATTATTATCTACATTGATTATAAACTAGTCATATACAACTCAAATATATTGATAATGACATTTTTAAAATGAAACGCATGGGTCGCATGAGTCGTTTGGTCGTATATATGGGTAAACAAATGCGAACTCGACGAATTTATGGAATTATAATGATAAAATGACAAAAACCAATCAAAACAATACATTTACAATGTCAAATTAATTAAAGCCAACTGAGGGTCCAAAGGTCGCATGGGTCGCTTGGTCGCATATATGGATCAATAGATGCGAACTCAACAAATTCATAGATTTTTAAAGATTAAATGACAAAAACCAATGAAAATAATATATTTACAACGACAATCAATGGTTAAACAGATTATGACCCATGTGTCCCAAGTTGTGTAGAAAGAGTGCATGTGTTTAAAAGTGATAGTAGTGTTTTAAGAACTCGTCGGATAAGTTTGAGAAAATTTCAAAAAATACATTTAACATTTTATTCAAATGTCGATATTATTGATATTATTATCTATATTGATTCTAAATTAGTCATATACAACTCAAATATATTGATAATGACATTTTTAAAAAGAAACGCATGGGTCGCATGGGTCGTTTGGTCGTATATATGGATCAACAAATACGAACTCGACGAATTTATGGATTTATAATGATAAGATGACAAAAACCAACCAAAACAATACATTTAAAATTTCAAATTAATTAAAGCCAACTGAGGGTCCAAAGGTCGCATGGATCGCTTGGTCGCATATATGGATCAATTGATGCGAACTCAACAAATTTATGGATTTTTAAGGATTAAATGACAAAAACCAATGACAATAATACATTTACAACGACAATCAATGGTTAAACAGATTATAACCCATGTGTCCCAAGTTGTGTAGAAAGAGCGCGTGTGTTTCAAAAGTGATAGTAGTGTTTTAAGAACTCGTCGGATAAGTTTGAGAAAATTTCAAAAAATACATTTAACATTTTATTCAAATATCGATATTATTGATATTATTATCTACATTGATTCTAAATTAGTCATATACAACTCAAATATATTGATAATGACATTTTTAAAAAGAAACGCTTGGGTCGCATGGGTCGTTTGGACGTATATATGGATCAACAAATGCGAACTCGAGGAATTTATGGATTTATAATGATAGAATGACAAAAACAATTCAAAACAATACATTTACAATGTGAAACTAATTACTGCCAACTGAGGGTCGCATAGGTCGCATGGGTCGTTTGGTCGCATATATGGATCAATAGATGCGAACTCAACAAATTTATGGATTTTTAAGGATTAAATGACAAAAACCAATTAAAACAATACATTTACAACGTCAATCAATGGTTAAAATAGATTATGACCCATGTGTTCTAAGTTGTGTAGAACGAATGCTTGTGTTTCAATAGTGATAATAGTGTTTTATAAGAACCCGTCGGATGAGTTTGAGAAAATTTCTAAAATACATTTAACATTTTGTTTAAATGTCGATATTATTGATTTTATTGTCTACATTGATTCTAAATTAAACCTATATAACTCAAATATATTGAAAATGGCATTTTTTAAAAAAGTGCATGGGTCGCATGGGTCGTTTGGTTGGATATATGGATTAATAGATGTGAACTCGACGAATTTATTGAGTTATAAGGATTACATGAAAAAAACGAATCAAAATAACACATTTAAACGTCCAACTAGTTAAAGCTAACTGAGGGTCGTATAGGTCGCTTGGTCAATCAATAGTTAAAACGGATTATGATCCATGTGTCCCAAGTAGTGTAGAACGAATGCTTGTGTTTCAAAAGTGATAGTTATCTCTTGCTATGTACTCCGTCTTCCAATCTTTTGCATTTTTTCTTGTTTGGTATTGTAGTCTAGAGTTATCTCCTGCCATGTACTTTTTCTTCTAGTCACATTTCAAGAGTGACCCAACACCGTCACCTAGGTCACCCCCACAACTCGTCAGTGACTGCATAGAGACCAAATCCGTCGATTACCAAGACCTTTAGTAACACATAGACATCACAATGCCTTGCGTCCACCAGGTCACCTTCGTCACGAAGGTCTTAAAGGTCAAAAATACTTTTCATAGAATTGGTGCTAGATGCGTAAACTAAGAGATGAGATGTAAACGTTAACTTATAGACATGGATCGAAAGGGTTACATGGATAGGAAGGGTCACATGGATTGGAAGGGTCACATGGGTCGCAAGACGAGAGTCTGACAAGACACATGAGTCGTATAGGTAGGAGTCTCACATCGAAACGACGAGTTACAATAGTCACATGGGGCCGCATGAGTCGCATGAGTCGCACAAGGGTCATATGTGGTCGCATTGGCTCAGATAGATTTTCGTTTAAACTTGATTCTAATTAATCGAATTGGGGGTCACACAAGGCTCATATTTGGTCACATGAGTCAGATGGATTCCCGTTTAAACTTGATTATAATTTAATCCAATTGAGGGTCGCATAAGGGTCATATTGGGTCGCACGAGTCCGATGGGTTCCTGTTTAAACTTGATTGTAATTTATTCCAATTGAGCGTCGACTTTTTTTATGAATTTCACATAATTACGAACAATAGATGCAAAATAAGATATTTTCAACGTATAAATAATGATTTATTTACAATGATTGGCAAAGATCACAAAGGTCTCAAAGGTCACAAAGGTTACAAAAAAGGAAAGAAAAAAGAAGATTTCAAAAGTTAAAAAAAGAAAGAAAAAGGTTACATAAGGTCACAAAGATAAAGAGAGACGTGTGTGACTCAATGCATCTTCAAGTTCACCTCTAACCGTGACCTTAAGTACCGTGGATACAGAACAATGTATGAGTCCACCGACTACCAAGACCTTATGTTGTGCAGATACAACTCAGTGTCCTTCATCCACGTTGTAATGACTTGTGTGTATCTGCATAGAGACTGAATCCGACGATTACCAAGACCTTGAGTAACACATACACAGTACGATGCCCTACATCCACCATGTGACCTTCGTGACGAAGGTCAGTAAGGTGACAAAGGTAACAAAGATTTTTCAGATAATTTAAGGTTAGATACTTACACGAAAAGAGGATAGAGATAGGATTCTCCCAATTCAATCTCATCTCAAATAGGTTTGATGGTGAGACTTATAGAATTTGATAAAACTTTTAATATAGGGATAACAGAGATTGATGGACAGAAAGTTTCGAAAAGACATAAGTCTGACATCGAAATGACGTGTCGCAAGGGTCTTGAGTGTGTAGCATTCATAAAAAAAGCATAGCTGGTATTGGAAAATCCAGGAGTCTGACATCGAAACGACTAGTTGCAAGGGTCACGTGGGTCCCATGGGTCTCAATGGCAACATGGGTCGCAATGGTCGCACAAGCCGCAAAGGTCGCACGGGCCGCAATGGTCGCACATGCCGCAATGGTCGCACGGGCCGCAAGGTCACATGGGTCAAATTATAATGAAGAATTTATCGAATTATCATGATGAAAGTCACAAAGGTTTAGTCCAAAATAATACAAATAATACAAATAATATAATATTACAAACTAATAATACAAATAATATAATATTACACACTAACAAACCTTTCTTTTTTTTTGAAGTTGGTGTTGTCTCGATTGTCGTGTTCCAAACACTGTCAGTGATGTTGGCATTTGAATTCGTTTGTCTCGATAAAGATGGGGTTTGTCTCGATGAAGATGGGGTATTTCTACGAGCCTCACCGGGTCCAGGATGATGATTCTCTTTAGGCCTCCCACTTTGCCTTTTCTCAGCCAGCATATAGGAGGTAGAACCGTAACTTCAGAATATTGAGAAGGAATGTTCCAATCACTGCAATCAGGAACCGGATACACAGTTTCTTGGTAAGCCAACCATGTCTCCCAAAGGTAGTATATTGAACATAATTCTAGTATCTGGTGACCTTTACCAACCTTATGTGCAACCGCAGTTGCGTGACTGCATGGATACTTATCCATATCAAATATTTTGCAGTCGCACGTTCTTTTTTGAAAACTCACTACAAATCTTCTACCCATCTCATTTCTCACCTCTTACTCACCATTCAGCATGTTCAATTCAGTAACCTCATACTTGGATGTTTGTCTAAACCGCTCATGTAACATTTTCTCAATATAAGGTGTTAATTTTTTAGAATCATCACCGATAGTTGCTTTCAACCTTTACCAATTGAACCATTCCACTGTCTTTCCCAAAAAAATATCTAAAAGCCCAAGGATCGAAAACGTTTTTTACTTCTTCAACATTGAATTTATTGACTCAACCCAATTAGTGATTAATAAGTTGTAACTTTCGCTTTTAAATTTGCATCTTGGCCACTTAACAGGATCAAGTCCCTCTTTCTCTAAATACTTTGCAACATTAGGATACATGCACAAATGTCATAAAGGTCAAAATGGTCACAACAGTCACGAGGGTCGTAGAGGGGTCAAAGGGTTACAGAGGTACAAGGGTCGCTGAGGCGTACAAGCGTCGTAGAGGTACAAGGGTCGCAGAGGTACAAGGGTCACAAAGGTATAAGGGTCGCAGGGGTACAAGGGACGCAGAGGTACAAGGGTCGCAAATGGGTCAAAGGGTCGTAGAGGTACAAGGGTCGCAAAGGTACAAGGGTCGCAGAGGTACAAGGGTCGCAAATGTCAAAATGGATACAAAGGCCACAATAGTCACAAAAGTCATATTTATACATGGCCTTCAAATCATTTAATAGCACTTCAAATTCGTTGACTTTGTAAGCTACTGCACATTTGAAGAACACTTCCATCACAGTATCACCCTTTGAGGTCTTTCTACCGTACCCTTTATTGATGTAGCTCTCTATATTTTGCGATATATGATGCGCACAAAAACCATGATCAGCTTGTTTATATATTTGTTTGACTACTTTGATCAAGCTTTTATGGTGATCAGATATCACAACAACATCACATCCATCCAATATCACCCCTTTCAACCTTAACATAAACCACACCCATGATTCGTCCATCTCTCTATCGACTATTCCCCATGCAATAGGATATTAGTTATGTTCACCATCATGCGCGATCGCCACAATCAATGCTCCCTATACACTCCTGTTAGAAATGTTGCATCCACAAAAAACATTTTACACATGTATTTCCATCCTCTTATAGCCGCTTTGACAACCATAAAAAGATATGAAGCTTTTTCCATCACTGTCGAGTTGAATATTTGCGACAAATCCGAGATTTCTTTCTGTAAACATGTGCAACAACCCTGGAAGCCTCCAATAATGTTCAAAGTCATCACCACAATCTCCTTTTGAGCACTGCATTTTCCTCTTATACCATTAAATACGATACATTGGCATTTTACTTTGCTTTTACACGAGCCATCAATTCTTTTTTGTTGGAGGTGTTTCATATATCTCGGAATATTCCTCATTCAAATAATCCGAAACCAATTGTGTTGTACCCTTTGTAGCTTCTGTCGATTTAGTTACATGTGAACAATTATGAATGGGATAATGTGTTCTCATACTAAACCGTTTGGAATTTAGGATTGCTGCCACGCGTAATTTCCATTTACAACCACTTCTGACAAACTTTCATCGTACTTCCCACAACTTCGAATCAGATCTCAATGTTCTATATCTAAAACAAGCTTCAATTGAACCCTTCCTTACAAATTCCCGTACATCCTTCTTGCTATCAAACTCTTGCCTAATTTTAAGATGCAATCCATCTTCGAACTCGAAGATATTATTTTCATTGTTGTTCTCGTGAACTACCATTTCCAAGTTGTTCTCACCATCACCATCTTTATGCTATGTTGGCACGTCAAAATCAACTTTATTAATGTCATAAACAACTTCATAAACTACCACATTCATGACACACCCACCATCTTCTCTAGCAAAATTATCCGAATCCAAAATATTTATTATTTCTGTCATATTACTCCCAACTCTATTTTTGTTATTAGGATCCAAAATAACACAATCATCATAACCTACAACACATCCGTCCTCACCTTCTCTAGAAATGCTTCCAAAAGCAAGAATTAGAGGTTCAACTTCCCTCTCAATTTCCATTTCACACTTGCTGATTCTATCTCCACACACAACATGATCGAATTCCTCTTACATGATCGAACATATAACAAATAAGATTCTTGTCATTCATTATATATGTCGGCTTCCTATTTTCACAAATATTGGACAAATAGCTTAACTTCAACTTCGTTGTATTTTTTCCCACCATAATCTCTGCGCATAACTCATTAATAAGTTGTTGGTATGTCAGACTAACCGGAGGACAATAGAAAAATATTCTCTGGTTTTCTTGAACTCTACCAACCCATTCAGATTCTCCATTTAGGTTTTTTTCCCATTTACTATCCTACAAAAAATAAATCAGTATGATTTTTTCATCTACCGAATCCATTACACCTGTAATAAAAATATAAAAAATGGGTAAATTTGTGACCCACTGCAACTATATGTTTCAAATTCACAATGATCTAGTGCGACAGTGCGACTCGATGAGACTCTGTGACCCAGTGTGACCGTGCGACTCGATGAGAATCTGTGATCCAGTGCGACCGTGCGACTCGTTGAGACTCTATGACCCATTGCGACCGTGCGACTCGATGAGACTCTGTGACCCAGTGCGACTGTGCGACCCTTTAACCCCTTTTCGACCCTTTAACCCCTTTGAGACCCTTGTACCCATGCGATCCTTTGACCCCTTTGCGGCCCTTGTACCTATGCGACCCTTGTACCCCTACAACCCTTGGACCCCTTTGCAACCCTTGCACCTGTGTGACCCTTTGACCCCTTTGTGACCCTTGTACCTCTACGACCCTTGTACCGCTGCGACCCTTTGACCCCTTCGCGACCATTGTACCTCTGCGAGTGTTGTACCCCTACGACCCTTGTACCCTTGCGACGCTTTGATCTTTGATCCCTTTGACCCCTCGATGAGACTCTGTGACCCAGTTCGACCGTGCGACTCGATGAGACTCTGTGATCCATTGCGACTGTGCGACTCTGTGATCCACTACGACCATGTGTTTCAATATGACTCTGTGACCCAGTGCGACCGTGCGACTCGAAGAGACTGTCAAGCTACATGCAACGATTTTATCCACTAGAACAAACGATTTCAACCTATTCGCGACGTATCTGATGATGATTTCAAGCTACATGCAACGATTTTGATATCGGTTTCAAGCTACTTGTATCGAATCTGATGTGGTATGGGAGAACAATAATTTTTGCGCAATAGAAGAGAGAAAATGAGGTGCTTTGGAGGAGAGAAAAAAATCGTCGACTAATTAAAAGATAAAGATAATATGAAATTATCAATATTTTAAGGATAAATTTAAAGTTGAAATCTTTTTTTAGGAAAAAATACATTTGAAATTAAATAACATATGAAAGGCAATTTTGAAATTATCCTGATTTAAAATAGATAGATTATATTATTTAATAATTTAAATATAGTATAGTATAGAACGAACGAATAAATTTAGATAAAACATCAAATATATGTTTGTTTTGATTTTAAACATTCTTAAATATAATAAGAATAAGATAGACCCGATCTCACGAAATGATAAAAGTCATACCAACTAAAATTAATTTATTCACGTTATAGATTGGATTGAACTCCTATTGTCCAAATTATTATATATCCAAATAATCTTATCTTTGAACAAAAAAAATTGATTTCATTTAAAAAACTATAATTGAGTTTCAAGGGTGTTTTCTAGAGACTCACGTAACTAGTGCAACTTGTGCTCCCCGTAACATCAAACTATGTTAATCGTTTTCAAAAACCGGAATAAAACCCCATCAAATTAAATAATTAAAATAAATATAAATAACCCATTAAATATTATTTTATAAGCTTATATAAAAAAATAAAATTGAATGATATGTAATTCTGATAATTTCAAATAAATCAATGTATTTTTTTAGTCAATTATAAAAAAATTATCTAACATTTTTCATTCATTTTCTTTGATCTATAGAGACATGCGAAAAAAATCCAAAAAATTTATATATTTTATTTGTTAAGAAAAGTGAAATTCTATTTGCGGCCTTGACCTATGATAACTTGTAGCCCAACAACATAAAATTCTCGCCTAATGTGTGTAGATTTTTTTTTTAATTTAAAAAAATTGAGAAAATGAAGTCTCCAATTAACAATCTACCTAAAATAAATCCACGCGCTCTTACAGAGCGTGAACATACGATCTCTTACAGCGCGTACGTAATACGCGCATGAGTTCACCCAGAGAGCATCAGTCTCGCCTATGCTCGGCAAGTACACGACACACGACATCTATATCAAGAACATACACACGTCCAAAATTATTTTACAATTATTACCATTTTTGAAATGATCAAATTATTAAAAGTTATTATTAAATAAAATATTTTTTTCGCTAAATTTTAAAATAAATTTTTTGATTAATAATAAAATTTATTTTATTAATATTTCATAATTTAAATAATTAAAAAGTGTTATTATACTACATCACTAAAATAATTAAATAATTTATGGAGAAGTTGCGTTATATTTATGTATATATATGTATTCATGTGCATAATATATGTATACATATGAACGTCTGTTTTCTCGATTTTAGGGGAAAAATAAATAATTTAAGAAGGAAAAGGAAATGCTTAAGGTGTAGTATAGTCATCACCACTGATTTCATCGTTTTCGTCATCATAGTCGGCATCGTCATTTTGTTCCATACCGATCCAGCTTTTCTCGGAATCCAAACAGAAAAGCTTGTTCACTGCCTCTGTGCACTATTCGAATCTGATACGTAGACTTTGTGAGGCGGTTTCAGCGGATGGGGAAGACCTTCGAAGCGGCGGATGCGATCCACCTGGTTACGGAGTTACGCCGGAGTTTCGATGCCGGAGTGACTCGTGGATACGAGTGGAGAGTGGCTCAGCTGAAGAACCTCCTCAAGATATGCGACCACCACGAGCCGGAGATTGTCGCCGCCCTCCGCGACGATCTCGACAAGCCCGAACTAGAATCCTCCGTCTACGAGGTCTAATCTTTCGCCTTATGTGTCCATCTATTGTTTACGTCCTTCTCGCAGGGGGTTTTGGATTCCCGTGAGTTGTCGTGTCGATCTCTCGATGAATTCCGTATGCTTGGGTTATCGACGAATATTCGTATGATTCGTGTTTGAATTGGAATTATATATTTTTGGTGATCTGATTTAAGATTTCGGCGGTGTAATTCCATTCCGGATTTCTCATTTTCTTGCTTAATTTTGAAGAATATGTTGGTGCCGGATTTTTGACATTCCTGGTTTAACTTTCTTTTTCTTTTTCTCTACTTCCAGGTGTGTCTCTACAGCATTTATTATTATCACATTCCCTCTTGTCTTTGAATTTTTGCTTGGCCACTTGGAGGATTGTGGCAATTGACAATTATATTTCAACTTTAAATGCAAATATTTCTGTGCTTTTGAATCCACCAACATATCAGCTGAATATATTCTCTGTAGGAACTATCAAAGACATTACAGAGTCCTCTTGAAAGCAACCTAACTCACGTATTTATTGTGCCGGTTTTAGTATCGGTGCATTTATTAATCACCATTTCCTCAAAACACAGGTCCTAGGATTACTTACATAGTTTGTCAACATGTATGATATTTGTGGTCGTATCCAATGACAACACAGGTCTCAGAACGCAACCTTAATTTTGTTTTAATAGTACCAAATGAGAGCGAGCAAATATTGTGGGTTTTTTTAACTGTTACTGGTATGTAAGAGGTAGCTTGAGTGATCCCTGTCATTGTAATTTATGATTCTACTCATTTTTCCTGCTTTATAAACGTAGAAGACGTCTAATTCTTGGGTATTAAATATAGAGGTCATCCTTACGTTATTCTGGGATTCGGGGCATGAATCGTACTGTTGGATGCCATTTTGTGTATCTTCCTATGATGTAAACTATTTTAAATTCTTACATATTGTGTGATAAAACAGTTCTTAGATCATTATGATTCACTGTGGCGGTGCAGGTAGCTCTGTTGAGAAATTCTATCAAGTTAGCACTCAAGCATCTAAAAGACTGGATGACACCGGAGAAGGTCAGCCTCGATGGTGCTTTATGCTGGATACCACTTTCTGTTCTTTTGTTGTTGTGACAACCAGCTGAAAAGTATTTTGTTATCACAGGCAAAGACTTCTCTAACAACCTTTCCTGCCTCTGCTGAAATCGTGTCGGAGCCTCTGGGAGTTGTCCTAATAATATCGGCATGGAATTATCCTTTTTGTATGTTGATTCCCTTGACTATATTTTCCATGATAATATCGTCGCTGCTATATTCCACATTATTCGTTTTGACACAGTCAAACATATGTTTTTTTCCTGCCAGTATTGTCTCTTGACCCTGTTATTGGAGCAATTGCCGCTGGCAATGCTGTTGTCCTGAAGCCATCAGAAATTGCTCCAGCTGCAGCAACTTTGCTCTCAAAATTAATGGAACAATATCTAGATTGTTCTGCCATTAAAGTTGTTGAAGGGGCTGTTGCCGAAACAACTGCTCTGCTGGAGCAAAAGTGGGACAAAATATTTTACACGGGTTTGTATTTTTTGGATAGTTTATTTTCTTTTGAGTTATTAATCATCAAGTGATGCATGAAAACTTCCTATCAGCGCCCTCCTGGTGTATGAAATTACAATATATTTGAAGCAATATAAGCACAAGGAAGAGGTTATATAGCAGTGGACATAAATCGTGAAGATGTCACTAAAAGAAACTCATTATCACAAATTGTCGAACAAACGAATTAAGGACAGCATAAAGGCTAGACACCAAATATCAAACTTATTTTTTGAGACATCTTCCCAGTTACAAATTACTAAAAACCTCACTCTGGATTTGTTATAGGTAATTCAAGAATTGGACGTATCATAATGGCAGCAGCTGCGAAACACCTCACACCAGTTGTCTTGGAGCTGGGAGGAAAATCCCCTGTTGTTGTGGACTCGGGCATCGATTTGAAAGTATTTTATTTCCAGTCTGTTCCATTTGAATTCTTCAGCCAGAGGCTTACAGTCACTGTTAGAGCAACCAAATTCAATTGCCGAAAGCTGACATGTATTATTATGTCTTCTTAGGTTGCTATTAGGCGGATAATTGCAGGAAAATGGGGCTGCAACAATGGACAGGCATGCATTTCTCCTGACTACATCCTAACAACAAAAGATTATGCTCCAAAAGTGGTAGGTGAAGAACTTAAGGCGGATATTTGATATATACTCAGAAGGCGGTACTAATTTTTCTGTCTGTGTTTACCTTTATCTTTGGATATTTCTCTTCTTAAGATTGACGTCTTGAAGCATGAGTTGGTGGCATTTTATGGGAAGAACCCTATGGAGTCAAAGGATCTCTCTCGTATTGTAAACTCAAACCATTTTGATCGCCTGGCAAAGATGTTGGATGAGGATAAAGTTTCTGATAAAATCATTTATGGAGGTCAAAAGGACAGAGCTAAACTGTGAGTTTCTCTATTTGTTTTTCAGTGTCGTAAATTCCTTTTGTGCATTTTGATCGACGGCAAATCCTTATGCCAATTTTTTGTCAGGAAAATCTCTCCGACCATCCTGCTTGATGTACCGCGGGACTCTCTTATCATGCGCGAAGAAATATTTGGCCCTCTCCTCCCCATCCTTACGGTAGGAACAGTTGTCCATTCAGTTTAAGCTCTTCAGGATATAAAATCATGTAGAACGGCACTGATCTCGTTTCAAATTGGTTTCATAACTTCTCACTTTATTTGGTCTAAAAAAGACAATGTAGGCATCTATTCATCTATTTTTGTTCTGCACAGCTCGACAAGTTGGAAGACTGTTTCGACGTGATCAGTTCCGGATCAAAGCCACTGGCTGCATATTTATTTACCAATGACAAGAATCTGAAAGAGAAATTTGCAATGAATGTCTCTGCTGGAGGTGTTGTGGTCAACGACATAGCTGTTCATGTAACTATGCCTGTCCTCTGTTATCAACTCGTGTGATTGTCATATGTCGCTGAAATACTCACGCATCTCATCCCATGATGTGAACGTGTACAATATTTTGCAGCTTGCTCTTCACACATTGCCTTTTGGAGGAGTTGGGGAAAGTGGAATGGGTTCATACCACGGGAAATTCTCATTTGATGCTTTCAGTCACAAGAAGGCTGTTCTATATCGAAGCTTTTTAGGCGATGCATCAATGAGATACCCGCCTTACTCACAAGGGAAGCTAAGAATTCTTAAGGCTCTTGTCAACAGCAATATAATGGACTTAATCAAAGCCCTACTAGGATTTTCTTAAGGGTACAAACACAGGGTATCTACGTTGAGAACTCCAGTGTACTTTCTTCTATCTATTTGGTTTCTGTTATAGCTATGGTTGTGAAAGATACATCGATCACACCATAGACAGGCTTGTACCAAGACTATACGAAAGGTAAATTGTTTTCTCGTTGTTTAAAATATTTATGTGTGTTTGTTGGAAGATTCAGATCCAATTTAATAAGAGATTTATCGTTGATTTGTGAACCGGTATATTGTTTCAACTTTGTTGTTGCAATATAGATTGCACAATCTCTTTTGTTTAGCTAGCCATGTTGCACAGCTTTCCTAGAAGAGTAAATTAAAGCACACAGAGGTATCGATCAAGTGGAACCTTCTAGAATGCTTCGGAATTCCAACCGTTGATGGTCTGCAAGTCTTTCTGGGAACTTTGTCCTAAACCTTATTCTCAAATCTCCTCTCTTCCCCTTCTCCTTTAATCTCGGCATCCCTTTGCCTTTGATTAGCATGATGTAGCCGTGGTGAATGATGTCTTCTATCCTTAATTTCATGTTTTCCCCATCAGGTAACGCAACAGAGATCTCGCAGCCCGTCAAAGCTTCCAAGAGAGGTATCTCAAGCTGCATCTCGAGATCGTCTCCTTCCCTTGTGAAGAGTTTGTGCTCTTTCTCCACGATCACAAATGTCAAGTCCGCTGGTACGCTCCCCATTGCCTCGTTTCCTTTCCCTTCGAATGTAACCTTCGTTCCTCCCCTCCACCCCGGCTTCACTTTTATCTCCACCATTTCTTCCTCTTGACTTATCTCTCTGCAACAAAATCACCAAAAGAGGCAACAACATTGTCATTTAAGCTCCCATGTTTCAAACTCATTGGTTTATTGGTTCGTTTGATGTTTCCGAGAAGGGAATCAGTGAATCGAACCCTGAATTGCTGATGACATCTCTCTTGATCTTGATCTTCTTGGTGCACCCGTTGCACAGTTCCTCGAGGGTGCATATGAGTTCCTCTTCTGTGGGAGGAGGCTTAGCCACTGTGGCTGTGGAGCTCGAGTATAATATGGGGTTGGTGAAGGTTCTCTGCACACTCGTTGCCGTCCTTGTGAGCGATCGGGTGAAACCGAAAGTGGCATCCGTCCTGTTGCAGCTGCTCTTGCTCCTTGCAAACGATGACAGGGTACGCCGCATTGGCCTGGCTGTATTCTGGCTGCAACTTCTCGACAGAGACGGCTTCTTGTTCCGCACATCTGCACCGTCGAATCGGTAGCTATGCACCCTATATAGCCTCACCCCTTCTTCTTTCGCATCAGCCTTCCCTTCCTAAATACAACACCAAAACACAAACATTGTTACATATTCACAATTCTTCCATATTTGCAAGAAGGATTTGGGTTTAAGAAACCCAATCCATATGCAATAACCTACGCAATGGATCAGCCCCAAAATATTTCCGATCGGACGTAGCAATCATCGTGAACACGAAAACAGGACGAGACATGCACCGTCAGTTCGCATATTCGGATTTGGACTACCACCTAACATCTTCTCGGCCGATATTATGCGTCTGAATATATATACAAAGGCTGTTCTACCGACATCTTACGACAAATATAAGAAAATGGTTTCGATCAAAACCTGGAGATTCTGAGAGAGGGGGACCTTGACGTCGCGGACATTGAGATGGTGATGGTGGTGATGATCGCTGCGTTTGGATTTGGTTTTCAGCTTTGTCTTGGGTTCGAAGTCGAAGGAAGAACAAGAAGAGAGGTTGGGTTTGTCACGAGGCAATAGCTTCCCTATGGATCTGCAGAGTTTAACAACGTCATGGAGGAAGGAGCTCTTCTTCTTCGGCACCCCTTGTGTTCCCATTTCTGAGGAGACGACGACGGCGGAGAGAGAGAGAGGGAGAGAGAAAGAGAATGTAATCCGAGAGACGAATGGTATTCCACAGATTGAATTCGTTTCCGTAACTCCTTTTTTTAGCTCATTCATTGCGGTTTTATTCATTGGGATGAAATCATATTACAGCCTTCACCAAAATTTAGTAATAAACTTAACGTGACTGTTTTGGATTAAAAATATTCGAAACGGACTTAAATCATTTTTTTAAATGACTCATATTAAGAATTCGTAGAATTGGTAGAATATTATACAATCTAATTTAATATGTTTTAAATGATAATAAATATTATAAGTGAAAAGGTTTGAAAAGAAAATTATAATTACATTTATAATTAAAAATAACAATGTCAATATCCAAATATAATCCTCTCTTTCGATGACTAATTTAGAACGTGCACCAATTTTGGTTTGTTTATCTATTAGTTTATAGCCTTATTCTTTTTTAAGTAACTTTATTTCTTTTAATTTCAACAAGAAAGCTTTACAAAAGATTAAGGGATCAAATTTTCCATGCAGTAGGGACATATCCTTGATGCAAACATAACATGTAGCGACAGAGAAATACAAAGAGAGAACTATATGGATTGCTTCGAAATCATTGCTGGACGGACGAAGCTGTTTTCGAGTTCTGGTCATTGAAGTCGTAGAGTTTACCACTTTTACAATTTTTTCCTTAAGGTAGAAAAGCGATGTTGCAAGCTGAATGTTGCGTTCTGCCAAAAGATCCATCAACCATGTAGTCCCAAATCAGAATAACATCATATAAACCAAGACACATTACGATCTCGAGACCAAATATAACTTGAATAAGGGCACGTAAAGAACAAATGATTTCACGATTCCAAATCTGAGTTGCACAACAGACACAAAGGATCAATGATCAGTCCCCACTGTGCAAGGCAACAGTGGATGGGTAAACCATTTAAACACATAACCAACCATGAAAATATAAGTCCAAATATTCAAGATACCCGAGCAAGCAACATTTCTCAGCCCGCACGGGTAGTTCAAGATAGAGGCATCTCACTCAGTACGCACGGGTCAGCTAACTCTCTCACAGCACGCACGGGTAATGTCACTCAGTACGCACGGGTTAGCTAACACTCTCACAGCACACACAGCCCGCGCGGATAACTCAGACTGAAGGTCTACCTTATCAGAACAAGAACATGATCAGTTGCAGAGGATCTTCTTTAAATACAATAAAAAATAAATCAAGATTGAAGGCCGTTAAACAAGATAACAGATTCACTATCTTGGGTTCTTTATCAGTCTAAACATTGTATACCATTATCTATAAATAGAGGATGTATAAGCTGATAAAAAAATATAAAAAATACAATCATTGAAATGCAGTTCTTCTTCTTCAATTTTCCTTAATTGTTTTTCAAACTCTAAAAGTTCACATGGTATCAGAGCTTTGATTCAGAGCAAATCTCAGTCATAAATCATGGCAGGAAGCCAAGTGATGATCACAAATCAGAATCAATTCCCATTCCCGGTTCATATCAACATATCCAATTTTGTAACCATAAAACTTTCATATACCAACTTCCTCTTCTGGAAAGCTCAATTTGAATCTCTTCTCTAGAGTCAGAAGTTGCTTGGTTTCAATTGATGGATCGATACAAGAACCATCTAGGACAGTTCAAGAAGTTAAAGATGGAACAATAACAGAAATTCAGAATCCAGAACATGATTCTTGGCTGCAAACAGATCAACTTATCATGTCATGGATCATAGGCACCTTATCAGAGGATGTATTCAGCCATGTGGTAGGTAAAAATTCAACAATGGAGGTATGGAATTGCCTAAAGAATCATTATATTCAGATATCAATTTCTAGAGAATTTGATTTGTTAGCTTGATTACAACTTTTAACCAAAGAAGGGAAAACATTACTTGAATATCTTAGCTAGTTTAAGGCTATATGTGATAAGTTGGATTCAATTGGAAAACCATTGCAAGAACCAATGAAAATTTTTAGATTACTGCATGGATTAGGCAAAGAATATGAAGCCTTTACAACAGTGATTCAAACATCAATTCATAAACCTCTAATACCTACGTATGAAGATATAGCTTCTCAGTTAAACAGTCTTGTTCTTGGTCATACTTCAACCCAATTTGCTAATGTTTCTCAGCATATAGCCTTCCCAGCTCAAACAGGTTATAATCAGCCTAGTTATAATACTCAAAATCAAGGTTATGGGAAGAGATACTTCAATAACAAAGGAGGTAAAACAATGTACAGAAGTAACATAAACTACACTACCAGAGGAAGAGGATTTTCTCAAGAGCTTTATTCCTCTCAATTTCAGAAGCTACCAAGTTCAAATGATAATATGTTTAATAACAATAATTCACAGCATTCTTTCTTGAGATCTTTGTGTCAGATTTGTGGAAAAACATGCCATGAAGCATTAAGATATTGGCATCGCTTTGATAATGCCTTTCAAAGCAAAGAAATACCACAAGCACTCACAACAATTCAAATGGATCAACAATCACAAACAGAATGGTATTCGGATTCTGGTGCATCTGTACACATTACAAATTCCACACATCATCTACAAAAGGCAACACCATATACTGGAACAGAAAATGTGATGATTGGTGACAGTTCTTTCCTTCCAATCTCACATGTAGGATCTGCATCAGTATCAACAACAAAGGTATTTTGCCAATTAATCAAGTTTTGGTTGTTCCTTCAATTGCTAAATCATTGCTTTCAGTTTCAAAACTTATACAAGACTATCCGTGTGAAGTTATTTTTGATGCTAATGGTGTTTTTGTTAAAGATCTAATATCTCAGAAAATCATGGCCAAAGGAAGCAAGCATGATGGAATCTACATGCTGCAATCAACAGATTTAAAGCTTTCTATTCTACCAGACAGAACACTACCTCATATGATGTTTGGCATCAAAGATTGGGTCATGTTAATAACAAAATCTTGCAAGAACTTAGTAAAAGTGACTTTATTAAAATTAGTAAACCATCTTCCAATTTGTGTGAATTCTGTTAAATGGCTAAAAGTAACATATTGCCATTTTTTAATTCTGAATATCAAGCCAATGAACCTTTAGAAAGAGTTCATTGTGATCTATATGGGTCCTACTTCAACATCATCAGTACAGGGGTTCAGATTCTATGTTATATTCATTGATAATTTTTCAAGATTTACTTGGTTCTATCCTTTAACATACAAGTCAGATTTTTACAATGTGTTTGTGTCTTTTCAAAAGATGGTAGAGAATCAACTTTCCTGTAAAATTAAGATGTTTCAGAGTGATGAGGGTGGAGAATTCAGCAGCAGACTGTTTCAACAACATCTTATACAACATGGGATTAAACATTTGATATCATGTCCTCACACACCACAACAAAATGGTTTGGCTGAACGGAAGCATCGCTATCTGATAGAATTAAGTTTGGCAATGATGTTTCAATCCAAAATGCCTCTCAAATATTGGGTAGAAGCCTTTTACACAACTAATCATATCAGTAATCTCTTACCCAATTATTCTTTATCCAATAAAGTTCCATTTACAATGCTATTTAAAAGACCCGTTGATTTCACTTATCTTCGAGTTTTTGGAAGTTTCTGCTACCCTTGCCTTAGACCTTATACACAAAACAAGCTGGAACCAAGATCATTGAAGTGTGTATTTGTAGGTTACAGTGACAAGTTCAAGGGCTATCGCTGTCTATTTCCACCTACTTGTAAGGTCTTTATCACCAGAAATGTGATCTTTGATGAAACATACTTTTCTTTTCAGGATTGTTATAGTTACTTAGTTCCTCTAGCAAACACATTTCTCACAAAAGCTTGGCAACTGAGTTATGAATCTTCAACTAAGTTGCCTTCTGAAATCCTTGTTTCTTCAAGGTATCAGACTCTTTCCTCTGTTTTTTAACCATCTTCTAACAATATTTCAAAATCAGATCCTCATCTGTTCAATTCAGAGTAATCAGTTCCAAATATTCAAGATACCCGAGCGGGCAACATTTCTCAGCCCGCACGGGTAGTTCAAGATAGAGGAACTGATGTCTCTGAAATTTGACAAAATTCTTTAAATCAACATTCTATGATCACAGAAGCAAATCTGGCATTGTTAAACCGAATCCCAAGTATATCATGTTTGCAATTTTAGATATACCTCAAGAACCTAAATCCGTTAAGACTACTCTAAAACATAGTGGGTGGTATCAAGCAATGTTATCTGAAATGGATGCCTTAAAAGTTAACAACACTTGGACCTTAGTACCTTGTTCTGCTGATATAAATGTTTTCGGTTGCAAGTGGATCTTTAAAACAAAAATTAATGCTAATGGTTCATTAAACAGGTTAAAAACTAGGTTAGTTGCTAAAGGGTATCACCAAGAAGAGGGTGTTGATTACTTAGAAACTTTCTGTCCAGTGGTTAAGACTGCTACTATTAGAATTGTTTTGTCTGTTGCAGTGGTAAATCATTGGTCTATTGTACAATTAGATGTTCAAAATGTCTTTTTACATGGTGATTTAACTGAAGATGTCTATATGCAGCAACCTCCTGGCTTTGAGGATATTAACCATCCTGGTTATGTATGCAAATTACACAAATCTCTTTATGGCTTAAAACAGGCACCTAGAGCCTAGTTTGATAAATTTAGCTCTTTTTTACTTGAGTTTGGCTTTATTTGCAGTATATCAGATCCATCCTTATTTGTTTATCAACAAGGTAAAACTAAGATTTATCTTTTACTCTATGTAGATGACATAATTCTTACTGGTAATTCTGATACAGTTTTACAAAATCTTATTGATTCATTAACCTTCAAATTTGCCATGAAGAATCTTGGACAGTTACATTATTTTCTGGAATTCAATGTTCCTTCTACCCATCAGGTTTGTTAATCATCAAGAAAAATATGCTTTGGAACTTCTTACAAAAGCAGGTATGAAAAATTGTAAACTTGTTGCTACACCTCTGCCTCTAAAACTTGCATCTTCAAATTCAAATGAAGATAAGTTTTCTATTCCTACTTACTTTCGACAATTAGCTGGAGGTTTACAGTATCTCACACTTACTCGTCCTGATATTAATTATGTTGTAGATCTTATTTGTCAAAGGATGCATGAACCTACTATTTCAGATTATATCTTACTTAAAAAGATTGTAAGATATGTTAAAGGCACAATACAGTTACGTTTACATATTCATGAGAACAACAAACTTAATTTGGTTGCCTTTAGTGATAGTGACTGGGCAGGATGCTTGTCTACTCGTCGTTCTACAACCGGGTTTTGTACTTTTCTTGGTTCTAACTTGATCTCATGGTCAGCTAAAAGACAACCAACTGTTTCTCGATCATAAACTGAGGCAAAATATAGGGCCTTAGCTTCCACAACAATGGAAATAACTTGGCTAAACTTTATTCTTCGAGATCTTTGAATCTCACAGTCAGGAGCTGCTGTTCTACATTGTGATAATTTGTCTGCTACTTTTCTTACGACTAATCCTAAGTTCCATGGTCAATCAAAACATATTAAAATTGATTACCATTTTGTCCGTGAAAAGTAGCTCTAGGATCTGTTATCATCAAGCATATATCTAACACTTTTCAAATTGCAGATATATTTACAAAATCATTACCGAGAGAACAGTTTATTAATCTTCGGAGCAAACTGAATGTTGACTTACCGCCAACCATCAGTTTGAAGAGGAGTATAAGTCCAAATATTCAAGATACCCAAGCGGGCAGCATTTCTCAGCCCGCACGGGTAGTTCAAGATAGAGGCATCTCACTCAGTACGCACGGGTCAGCTAACTCTCTCACAGCACGCACGGGCAATGTCACTCAGCCCGTGCGGGTAACTCAGACAGAAGGTCTACCTTATCAGAACAAGAACATGATCAGTTGCAGAGGATCCTCTTTAACTACAATCAAGAATAAATCAAGATTGAAGGCCGTTAAACAAGATAACGGATTCACTATCTTGGGTTCTTTATCAGCCTACACATTGTATACCATTATCTATAAATAGAGGATGTATAGGCTGATGATAAATATGAAAAATACATCATTGAAATGCAGTTCTTCTTCTTCAATTTTCCTTAATTCTTTTTCAAACTGTAAAAGTTCACAGAAAAGAGTGGTCGATATGTTTCAAGCGATGCCAAATAATTTTTTGTCAAGTGTTACGAGAGTATCAGGAGCACCTCAATAATAAATCTTGTTGAGAAGGTGGAGACTTTTGGCTTACCCGATCACCAATATAATCTAACGTGGCCTAAAAAATGGTGTTAGATTAACTAGATTATGATCCGCGCAATGCGCGGATTGATTTTTATTTTGAGAATTGATTTATCGTATTGATAGAGTTTATTTATATTTTGTGTATAAATTTTTTTTAAAGGAATTTATAAAAATAACAACACATGTTTTGTTGACATTGTTTTTTAATACAATATTTGATAAATTAAGAAAAAGATATAGAGAATCCGCAAGATCGACATTACCCGAAATACTTTTCAAATCCGTTTAAAAAATTAAAATATCAACTGGTTCAAATTCAAGTATTAAAATCAACATTATGCAGATTCTTGATTAAAAAAATATACATATGTATTTAAAAAATTATTAAATTATATCATTCTTTAGATCTAAATATTGAAATAAACTTCAAAATAATAAAATTACAAAATTACTCTTGAAAATTAAATATACAAACTTGATAATCTAATACGTAAAAATATTAAAATAATAAATTATCCTTTAATAGATATTAAAATCATTTGTTTCACCGAAATACAAATTAAAATAACAAAATTATCAAATTATCCTTAGAAAACTTACTAAAATCCTATTTTTCTAATGTATATTTACCATTTAACTTGACTCTCTTCCCTTTGCATATTCTTTCTCTTTTCACATCTTTTTTGAAACAAAACATAATTTATTTTCAAAATTATATATAAAGTATATTTTTATACTATTTAGCATTTTTTAAATTTGATTTATGATATTTGGATCTTTATCCAACAAAATCGTTGAAATATTTTTGTCATCACATTTTTTATAACTTCTAAAATAATTAGTGATAGGATATTTTCAAAAAAGTTTAAATTTACTTTCAAACTACATTTCATAAATTTTGATTAAAGATTATATCTTATGCATAGATCAATTGATAGAGCAAGGTTACAAGTCATCCCTCGCTACACTATAATTAGAGGAAATAAGACATGATATGAGAAAATGTAGAAAACTAAAAACAATTGTTGTAGAAATTTAAGATAGTTTAATGGGGTAACAATGGATTCAACCACATAGAGTTCTAGGTGGCGGAGGTCCCCTAGTGAAGCTAGCATAAAGATACATCAGATCTTTTAAAGAAATCAAACTTATAGGCGAAGTGGCTTATCGTTTCGGTTTACCTCATCTCTAACTGAAATTCACAACCTATCATCCGTCGTTCCTATGTAAGTGACTCGCAATATTAATAAGATTCTAGACGAGCCACCAACAATGTTACAAAAGGATTTATCGTATTTGGAATGACCATATAAGATTGTGGGATTACTAATTGAAAAAACTAAGACTTAGAGAAGTTTCTATGGTAACAATTGTTTGGGATCACCACAGCGTGGGAGGCATGATGTGGGAAATCAAGGAGAATATGAAAGACAAATATCTAGATTTATTTAAAGAAATATCTAGACTTACAAAAGGAGGCTTCTCGTGAAGCCACCTCAATAAGAACTTTTTTTTTATTTATTTAATATATATAATTAAATCTATTAAATATAACTAAATCAATAAATTCAAATTTAATATTATAATAATGGAAATTGATGTGAAATTAATAAAATTCAAATTGTTTTATTACGAATACATTAGAACAATTTGCGTATTATAGTTTATATCATTGAATAATTTATATCCTAAAATTTTTACTTTTATACAAATATTAAATTTAAATTATAATAATTTATATTTGTAATACAATACATAATAATACAATTCAAAATAATTTATATAAAAGTTGTTTTTAAAATTAATCATTTTTTATAATTAGTCAATAATATATATATATAAAAGTTCTTACAAAAGGACGCTTCTCGTGAAGCCACCTCAATAAGAACTTTTTTTTTATTTATTTAATATATATAATTAAATCTATTAAATATAACTAAATCAATAAATTCAAATTTAATATTATAATAATGGAAATTGATGTGAAATTAATAAAATTCAAATTGTTTTATTACGAATACATTAGAACAATTTGCGTATTATAGTTTATATCATTGAATAATTTATATCCTAAAATTTTTACTTTTATACAAATATTAAATTTAAATTATAATAATTTATATTTGTAATACAATACATAATAATACAATTCAAAATAATTTATATAAAAGTTGTTTTTAAAATTAATCATTTTTTATAATTAGTCAATAATTAATTGTTTTTAATATATTTAAAACGTTTAAATAATATAATATATATAATATAATTTTTATTTATTATAACAATTAAATCAATAATTAAATTTATTAATTATAACTAAATCAATAAATTGAAATTTAAAATTATAATAATGGAAATGTGAGAAGATGAAAAGATGAAATCTTTTATACAAATATTAAATTTAAATTATAATAATTTTATATTTGTAAATATAATACATAAAACCATAAAAAATTGAAATAAAAAGAAAGTTTTTTTTTTGTGTGATGCAATTTAAACTGATATGAAATCAATAAAACTCAAATTAAATTATTATATATATAAAAAGAAAACTTTCTTGTGTAATCCAATTTAAATTGATGTGAAATCAATAAAACTCAAATTGTTTTATTACGAATACATTAGAACAATTTGTGTATTATAATTTACATCATTGAATAATTTATATCCTAAACTTTATACCAATGTTAAATTTAAATTATAATAATTTTAAAATATATTTTAAAAATATATGAAAAGATTTGATTGATTTCCACATCAATATAAATTATTCAAAGTTTTTTTAACGAAGCACACTCTTTTGTTATCTCGCCTTCATCGCCTCCATCTACCGAGAGCGACACGGTCGTGACGGTCGGCGATGGTGAGGAGTAGGTGAGAGGCGGCGAACTCGATGGAGATGAGATCTCGGCGGAGGGGGGAGGGATCCACCGAACGGAGGTATTTTTAAACTATGTATTTTTAAACCACTTTTTGTTATTTATTTCAGGGAATAGAAAAGTTTAAAAGCGACATGATTGTTTTACATCTTATTCTGATTGAAATATTCACTAGCAAGTTTGATCATGAAATTAACATCGCACAATATATTTCTTGTAACAATGAAGTATATAGGGTCAGTTTTATTATCATGTTGAATTAAATTACTATATTTACTTTTATTTAGAATGTCCGTAAACAAACTTATTTTTCCAATTTCACATGGAAAAAACATTAATCTGCGCATCGCGCGAGCCTATTTCTAGTCTATATATAAGAAGTTGTAAAATCTTCCAATCCTTATACTGCCACATCATCATTGTGTTGTTATTGTATTTTATTTTTTACAAAAATTAATAATATTTATTTTGTATATTTAATGACATTTTTAAAACCTATTTCTTCAATTAATGTGCAGTATTCTAAAATCTATATATAAGAAGTTGCAAAATCTCTCAATCCTCATGTTGTCACATCATCATTTTTTTGATATTGTATTTTATTTTTCTACAAAAATTAATAATATTTATTTTGTATATTTAATGACATTTTTAAAACCTATTTCTTCAATTAATATGAAGTATTCTAAAAATTGAAAAGTCTTTAATATATTTCAATAAATTAATTTATAAATTCGATTTTAAATATAAATAAAATTAAATGGTTCAATGTTTACAAAAGTTTGAATACAAATTAAAATACAATTAAATATTTCAAAATTTAAATTACAATTAGATATATAGTATATTTACATGAATATTTAGTTATAAAAATATTGAAAACATGTTAAAAACTAATGAAAAGAGACATAAATATAATATAAACAAATAATCATATAAATTTATATAAGTTTTTTTATTCATGAGCTCTACAAAATATTTCAAAATTTAAATTTCATGCATAATTATATAACAGATTTATGTATTTGTATTAATAAATAAATAAATATAGCATGTTTACATGAAAATTTGTTATACAAAATAACAAATATTAGAAACTAATGAAATGAGAAAAATAAATAAACTATAGACAAATAATCATAAAATTTGTTATATAAATACATATAAAGTTTTTTATTCACGAACTATACAAAATATTTTAATATTGCAAAATTTAAATTTAATGTAATTATATAAGAAATTTACTTATTTATATGGATAAAAGAATATAGTATATTTACATGAAAATTTGGTTATAAAAACAATTGAAAAACAGTATCAAAAAGTAATGAAATAAAATAAAGATATAAAATATAGATATAGTCATATAAATTTGTTATGTAAATACGTATAAGGTTTTTATTCTTGAAATTTATGAAGTATTTTATTATTTCAAAATTTTAATTTTATATGTAATTATATTAAAAAATACATATTTATATGAATAAAAATATATACGATATTTACATGAAATTTGTGTTATAAAATAATTGAAAATTATTAGAAACTAATGAAATGAGATAAATAAATAAAATATTGATAAATAATCATATAAATATGTTATATAAAACTATATAAACTACAAAATATTGTATATTTCAAATTTAAAATTTTATATGTAAAAATAACAAATTTACATATTTATGTGAATAAAAATTAATAGTATATTTACATGAAATTCTGTTTATAAGAAATTGAAAAAATATTGGAAATTGATGAAATGAGACAAATAAATAAAATAAAGATAGATAAACATATACATACGTTGTATAAATCTATATAATTTTTCTTATTTGATGTGTAGTTATATAACAAATTCGCGTATTTAGATGAAAATTTTGTTATAAAAATATGAAAAATATTAGAGACTAATAAAATGAAACAAATGATAAAATTGATAATCGCCTATTATATTATATCTAAAAAATTCCTTTTAAAAATCACATATTTTTTATATAACATTGATATCACTATCATATATTATTGAGTTATAATTATTAGATCCTACCAAATTTTTGATGATTTTAAACAAAAATTTAAATATATTATCTATTTTTTGTTGTAAAATGATATGGAAAATATATCATCACATTTAATTTTGTTGTCTTTCTATATAATGATGCATTGTTACCCAAACTAACAACTATCATTGTGAACTCAGCCACAATTCATTTCCAGCTTTACCATGACTTCAACCAACCTATCCACCATGACCTCAACCAACCTATCCCCACGCATAACCTTTAGTCATTATTGATTTATAGTGATTTATGTGATATTTTTTTCATACCGACAGGAAATGAAGTTGCTGGTTTGATTGTTGGGGACCTGGTTTCAATTATTGGTGAACGAGATGTTGTGTTAGAGCTGAAACCATCTGGCAATCTTTATAGGATAAGCGATCTACATCCGTTATTTATAAGTTTACAATATCTGTCGTTGTTCCCATATGGACAAAATGGGTTTCACGAGGAGATACCATAATTCTGGAAAGAAGATTAAGCGGTCTTTCGTCACAATGCGTGAATTCTATGCATATAAAATTCAAGCACGCCTGTCTGAAGGCAAAACGATAATCAAAGGTGGACGACTATTCCAACAATATATTGTTAATGCATTACTGCAATTCAACAAGAACAAATACATTGGCTTAGAAATAATCAGATGAAGTTGAGGTCAGATCTGTACAATAATGTCTTTGACGCTGTTAGAAAGGGAGATAAAAGTGCTAAGTATATAGGATGGAGAATTATATTACCCCCTTCTTTTATAGGCGGACCACATTATATGGTTGAAAACCATCATGATGTAATGGCTATATATCGATGGTACGGATATCCATACCTCTTTGTGACAATGATTGCAAATCCAAAATAGGATGAAATATGTAATCACCTCGGGATGTACGATGGAAGAACCATAAGTTATAGGCCAGACATTGAAATCCGAGTATTTAAAATGACATTTAATTGTCTTTTGGAAGTTATCAATGCAGGAGTTTTTCCCCCTAAACCAATGGTAGGTACATCACATGTAATTTTGAATGATCTTTGTTGACTTTATCAATATTTCTTAGGTAACTACTAACATTTTAAGATCACTATGTTTAAACCAGTTATATACACTATTGAGTTTCAAAAGCGTGGACTACCGCATGCACATATTCTGATATGGCTCCAACCTATGTTCATGAATCCAACAATTGAGGACATCGATAAGTTTATACAAGCCGAGTTACCTAATAAAGAGCTTGATGGTGAAGGATACAATTGTAACACCCCCATCCCGGAACAACCTCGGAACTAGGAGTGTCCACCATCACCTCCAAGAGGTGGCTACACGTGTCATCGCTCAAACTCATTTATAAAACAAAATAAATGATTTATTCCGAAATAAGAATGGTCCAGACCAGATAGCAAAACAAATACGTAAAGATCATAGTCACGATAAATGAATAAATGAATACGAAATGCAAAATAAAACTCATCGAGACCTCATGCACGCCTCTTCCATTAGTCCGTTGTGAGCCTTCGTGTTGCTGCTCAACCTCATTACTTTTTCTCCTCGCCATATCATGTCCATCCACGACAGCCCACAAATAGGGTGAGGACGAAATACGCACTCAGTGAGATCAATACGTGTAGTACTCTGTACCACGTATTCTCCTGCTCGAACTGAATATCATAAATAACATATATCCAAAGTCTAAACTATAGATATACAAATCACTCTACCCAATCCGATTGAGTATCCAAAATCTAAGACTAGTATCACACTGGCTCATAACACACAGAGTCCACACAACTCTAGCTCGGGCATACGCTCGCAAAGTCCAAAGGACCCCAACACAGTGAAAATCTCGCTAGGTCACAACGTACCCCAGCTATCAGTACAATACACTGAAAATCTCGCAAGGTCACAACGTACCCCAGCTAATATAACCTTCTGCAATTGCTCGAAATGCGGTCTTTCTAATATAACCTTCTGTAAATAGAATCTGATGATATCCCGATGCTAAATCCATCTTTGAGGACTAAGTTGCACCTCTCAACTGATCTAATAACTCATCGATCCTCGGAAGTGGATAACGATTTTTCACAGTGACTCTATTTAGAGCCCTATAATCAATGCACAATCTGAAACTCCCATCTTTCTTCTTCACAAATAGGACTGGTGCACCCCATGGTGATGTACTCGAACGTACAAAACCTTTCTCAAGTAGCTCATCTAATTGCTTCTTCAACTCTGCCATCTCCGCTGGTGTCATTCGATATGGAGACTTTGATATTGGAGCTGTACCCGGTTCTCAATCTCAAATGGATCCCCTCGCGTTGGTGGTAAGCCATGCAGTTATCTGAAAACATCTGCAAACTCTCGCGCTACAGGAATCTCCTCGACTTGCACAGATGGACCTTCTTCTTCTACCGATATGGTAGCAAGATATATATCACACCCTTGATCTAGTAATCGTTCCGTACGCAACGCTGAGATGATGTTAATCCCTTGACCTGATCGGATTCCTTGATACTTAAGCTCCATGCCACTCTTCTGGCATCGTACTTGACCGCGACGACAATCCATCACAGCTCGATGTCTTGACGACCAATCCATTCCAAGGATCACATCATAGCATTCCATCGGAATGATGATCAGCTCTGCAGCTAGTTCTTCTCCTTCTATCACCACGGATACCTCCTTGACAACCCCTTGAGATTCCAAAATCTGACCTCCAGGAGTATGCACTCGGACAATACTCGTTAGATCCTCAGGTTGAACAACTAATTTATTAGCCATCGATGGACTCACAAAACTATGTGTCGTAACGGTGTCAAATAACACATGAGTAGACATACCTCCCACGATTACCGATCCTACATAATACAAATATTTAAAGAATCTACTAACACATGAGACATGCCTCCCACGATTACCGATCCTACATAATACAATATTTTAAAGAATCTACTTCTTAATTCTCTCACGAAACTCACCTCGACATAGACAATCATTATATGTAAGGCATATACACATAATATAAAAATATGACATACCAGCGATAGGTTTATCGTCTCCTTCTGTGCCCTCACGTTCATTCTCGTAACTTCCCATAGCATATACTCGTGGTTGTACAGCCCTACGTTTCGACACATGTTCTTCAGGCTTCCTAGTTCTAACCTGTGGCGTTAGAACCGTTAGTGGTGGTGGTGGTGGCATCCGACAATCCTTTAGAAAATAATCCATACTACCATAGCGGAAACATACGTCGACTTGTCCTCGCCTCATAGTTCCTCCCACTGGCTGGGGGCAATCGCGAAACTGATGCTCTAAAATTCCATATCGGAAGCATCCTACTCGCCTATCAAATCTTTGGCATGCCCCTACATGCTCACGTCCACAACGAGGACATGGGTACCTCGATGTTGATACAACAGGACGTGTCAGAACTGCTTTCCTCTGATCTGATCTTCCCCGAATCTGTTAGACAACCTTTTTCCTCTTGGGATCCGAAGATTTCAAGATGCCCTCCTCGATGAGTCTCTTCTCTACCAACTGAGCATTCTGAACTAGTTCAGACAATGATCCATGCTTGATTATCTCAATCCTGCGTCTAATCTCCGGTCGTAGTCCTTGAAAAAATTTGTTAACCTTGAGAACTTCTGATGTTACTGATTTAGCCCCAAATCATGATAACTCTAAATAAGTCTCATAATACTGAGCAACAGTATGGTCACCTTGTGTGAGCTGTAGAAATACCAACTCCATCTCTTCACGAGTAGCGTGTGGTATATATTTCAACTCAAAAAGTTGTTTGAACTCATCCCAAGAAAACACATGATCAGGACGTTCCCTCTGAATCTCTTCCCACCAAAACACCGCTTCTCCCTCCAAATAGTGGAGCGCAATATCAATCTTAAACTCAAATGGACATCTAGATGATCGAAAATTCCGCTCTAATCGAAACATCCACTCCTCCGCCTTCATGGGAGGTATCGCACCGCCATGAAATGACTTTGTACCCCATTTAGCCATGTGATCCATGATATAAAAATACTCAGACGTCTCCGCATGCCTCTGATTAAACACTGGAGGAGGCATTGGTGGTGATGGCAATGGTACTTGCGGCTGAGCAGGTGGCTGTACTGGTGGTGGTGTTGGTGCCTGCTTCGGTACTTGTGGCGTCACCGAACTCTCCTCTTGTTCATGTTATCGACTTTCTACTAATAGTTCTCTCAACATTTCTCTCATGACATCTCTATCTATTCCACTTCGTGATCTTCGTTCAGATGATTGAGACTGCATACGGCTAGTGGAACGAGAGCCTCCCCTCATTCCGCGACCAAGAGCTCTAGTAATCATCCTCCTCGGTAGTGTCTCCTACACACAATTAATTCTTATTAGTTTCCACAACTCTAAACCCACTCGAAATTTAAGGACATGTGTGCTACGGTCTCGTGGCTTTATTAAAACATTTCTCAAAACATTTGAAATCCAGTGAAAACAATAAAAACGAAAATGACAATCAGGTTCTGATACCAAATTATAAAACCCCCATCCCGGAACAACCTCGGAACTAGGAGTGTCCACCATCACCTCCAAGAGGTGGCTACACGTGTCATCGCTCAAATGCATTAATAAAACAAAATAAATGATTTATTCCGAAATAAGAATGGTTCGGACCAGATAGCAAAACAAATACGTAAAGATCATAGTCACGATAAATGAATAAATGAATACGAAATGCAAAATAAAACTCATTGAGACCTCATGCACGCCTCTTCCATCAGTCCGCTGTGAGCCTTCGTGTTGCTGCTCAACCTCATTACTTTTTCTCCTCGCCATATCCTGTTCATCCACGACAACTCACAAATAGGGTGAGTACGAAATACACACTCAGTGAGATCAATACGTGCTCTATACCACGTATTCTCCTGCTCGAACTGAATATCATAAATAACATATATCCAAAGTCTAAACTATAGATATACAAATCACTCTACCCAACCCGACTGAGTATCCAAAATCTAAGACTAGTACCACACTGGATCATAACACACAGAGTCGACACGACTCTAGCTCGGGCATACGCTCGCAAAGTCCAAAGGACCCCAACACACTGAAAATCTCGCAAGGTCACAACGTACCCCAGCTATCAGTACAATACACTGAAAATCTCGCAAGGTCACAACGTACCCCAACTATCAGTACACACTGAAAATATCGCAAGGTCACAACGTACCCCAGCTATCAGTACACACTGAAAATATGAGGCGACCAATCCATTGGATCTTTAGAATCATTGTTGGATGTTCTTGGCAGATGATATATTGAATAGGAAAAAAAGGAATTCAAATTTAACGACCTCCGCTTATTCGAGAAAGAGATTCAACAATACATTTTAATAGAGATTCAGAAGATTATAAGTGAAAATGATAAATCATTATCAGATTACCCCAGCATACCTACGCCGCATAAATCTTTGATCCAGGAAAGTGTCAAGCCCTAATTCCTCTATTTTGTTACCTTTTGTAGAGCCTGCATCTCTTTTCGTTCTGTCTTTATTAGGTTTCACCTTTGAGTTTGGTGATTATGATGAATCTTATGATATTGTGTTGAAATCTATGTTATGGGTGTACTATTGGCTTTGGAAGGCTGATAAGCTGGATTTGGTATAGGATGTGTTGGTGAAATGGGGGAAAATGCATGCGGAGGCTGCGAAGAAGGTGGAGGATCCCGGTGGAAACTTGTGGTGGCACTATAAGCCTTTTTTTCTTGCTTGAGTCAATTTAACACTGCTTTATGTTTAGATTTTTTGGTTTCTCACGACAAGGTTATTGCGCAGGCTGTGACTTTGTTCAGTTATGTTTCGTGTTGATTTCTTTATATTTGTGAATGGCTTTTGCTGTGGATTAGCTCAATTGTGTTTCATGTCAATTTCTTCAAATTTATTAATTGATTTCGTTTCATTTTTTAAGATTCTGACTCAAGGTCGGGCTCAAAAACTGGTGGTCAAATGGGTGAGTTGAATTTAGCTTCACTGCATAATTTCAAGTCGTTGGGAAAGATTTTCTGCATTTTTTGGTTTTTGTGATTAGATTTTAGGGTTGATAAGATGGATTTAGTGTAGGATATACTGGTGAAAATTGGGGGATATGAGGGCGAAGGCTACAAAGAAGGTGGAGAGTCTCGGTGGAAACCTGTTGTACCACTGTAAGCCATTTTTGGGTTTCTTGGTAAAGTCGATTGAATATATTTAATTCTGATTTACTTTTGGATTTATTGGTTGTTCATTAGTTAAGAAACAATGAAAGACGAATAGAGAGTCCGAGATCGAAAACTCACTAGAAAATTCGGAGCAAAGGAAACGCCGTACTGTTTCGTGGATGGAGAATCGCACAGATCTCAGAGTAAAGATGCAGGTATACATATAAAATATAGGCGTCTGTTTACAACATCGTATTTATTTATTCTTACGGATTCTATCCCCTAAATCGATGGAGAACGTTGACAATTATGGGCAGGCCGCGGAGCTTCGCCGATGACCGAATAGGTAATTGCTTATGAATTTTGTCATGAAATGCTATTTTTTAATGGATTGAGTGGATTTAACTCTAATTTATGTTTGGATTTCTTGATTGCTCATGAAAAGGTTATTGTGCATGATGTGGATTTGTTTGGTTGTATTGCGTGTCCATTTCTTTGGATTTTTTAATGGCTTTTGTTTCATTTTTAATGACTCTTATTCAAGGTTTGGCTCCAAAATTGGTGGTCAAGTGGGTGAGTGGAGTTTAGCTTCACTGGATTATTTCGAGTTTGGGAAAGCTTTTCTCCATTTTTTTTGTTTTTGTGATTGGATTTTAGGGCTAATGAGATGGATTCGATGCACGATGTGCTTGGGAAATGGGGGAAGATGCAGACGAAGGCTGCAAAGAATGTGGAGCATCTCGGTGGAAACATGTGGTAACAATGTAAGCCATTTTTTGGATTTCTTAGTTCAATCGATTGGGTCGATCTTTGATTTATGTTTGGATTTCTTGGTTGCTTATGAAAACGTTATTGAGAACGCTGTGGATTAGTTCAATTATGTTTCGTGTCGATTTATTTAGATTTATTAATTGATTTTGTTTCATTTTTTATGATTCTGATTTAAGGTTAGGCTCTGAAACTGGTGATCAAATGGGTGAGATGAGTTTAGCTTCACTCCATAATTTCAAGTTATTGGAAAAGATTTTTGGCGTTTTTTGGTTTTTATGATTAAATTTTGGGGCTGATAAGATGGATTCAGTGTAGGATATACTGGTGAAATGGGGGATATGAGGGCGAAGGCTGCGAAGGAGGTGGAGAGTCTCGGTGGAAACTTGTGGTACCACTGTAAGCCATTTTTGGATTTCTTGGTTGAGTCGATTGAGTTTATTTAATTCTGAATTACTTTTGGATTTCTTGGTTGCTCATGCAGAAGGCTATTATGAATGCTTTGGATTCGTTCAGCTGTGTTTCTTGTCAATTTCTTGAGATTTATTAATGTTTTTTGTTTCAATTTTTTTATGACATATTCAAGGTCTAGCTCCAAAACCAGTGGTGAAGTTAGTGAGTGAAGTTTCGCTTCACTAGATAATTTTGAATCATTGGGAAAGATTTTCTGCATTTTTTTTGTTATTGAATTTTAAGGCTGATAAGCTGGATTTGGTGCAGGATGTGTTGGTGAAATGGGGGAAAATGCATGCGGAGGCTGTGAAAAAGGTGGAGGATCTTAGTGGAAACTTGTGGTGGCACTATAAGCCTTTTTTTTCTTGCTTGAGTCAATTGAGTCAATTTAACTCTGCTTTATGTTTGGATTTCTTGGTTTCTCACGACAAGGCTATTGCGAAGGCTGTGAATTTTTTCAGTTGTGTTTCGTTTTAATTTCTTTATATTTGTTAATGGCTTTTGTTTCATTTTCTTACTCTAATTCAAGGTCTGACTCCAAAGCTGGTGGTCAAGTGGGTGAGTGGAGTTTAGGTTCACTGGATAATTTCGAGTTATTGGGAAATATTTTTTTGGTTTTTGTGATTGGATTTTAGGACTGCTAAGATGGATTCGGTGCAAGATGTGCTGCGGAAATTGGGGAAAATGGGGGCATGGGCTTCAAAGAAAGTGGAGGTTCTCAATGGAAACCCCCGGTAGCATTGTAAGTCATTTTTGGATTTAATGGTTGAGTTGATTGAGTCGATTTAACTCTGATTTATGTTTGATATCTTGGCTGAGTTGATTGAGTAGATTTAACTATGATTCATGTTTGGATATCTTGGTTGAGTTGATTGAGCCAATTTAACTCTGATTTATGTTTGGATATCTTAGTTGAGTTGATTGAGTCGATTTAACTTTGATTCATGTTTGGATTTTTTTAGGTCTCACGACAAGGCTATTGCAAAGGCTATGGATTTGTTCGGTTGTGTTCTGTGTCGATTTCTTTAGATTTGTTAATGGTTTTATGTTTTCATTTTTTACGACTTTGATTCAAGGTCTAGCTCTAAAACTGGTGTTCAAGTGGGTGCGTGAAGTTTAGCTTCACCGGATAATTTTGAGTCATTGGGAAAGATTTTATGCAGTTTTTGGTGTTTGTGACTGGATTTTAGGGCTAATAAGATGGTTTGTTCTCTGTGTGGATGTTCTCGGTGGAAACCTGTGGCAGCACTATAAGTCATTTTTTTGTTCTTTGTCATGTTCAAGGTTTTATGATTATTATTTATTTTGTTTCCGGGATTTGGTTCAAGTTTTCTTTAGTAAAATTTTGATGGAAGGTTTTTGTGTCATGTTGTGTTTCTCTTTTTCCTTTATTTTAGTTAAGAATGGAACTTTTGTCTTTCCAATAGGTATTGTGCTCGACTCTGGTGATGGTGTATCTCACACTGGTCCAATTTATGAGGGTTATGCCTTTCCACATGCTATCCTTCATCGTCATCTTTTTTGTTGTGCACTAAGTGATTCTCTCATTATGATTCTTATAGATAGAGATTACATGTTCACCACCACGATTAAACATGAAATCGTTCATAAAATTAAGAAAAAGCTTTCTAATGTTTCTCTTGCCTATGAACAAGAACTTGAGCTCGCGAAGAGCAGCTCCTCGATAGTGAAGAAGTAAGAGCTCTATGACGAACAAATCATCATCATTAGAGTAGAAAGATTTTGTTGTCTAGAAGTCATGTTGCATCCATCCCTCATGGGAATGGAAGCATCCATGATTCATGAAATCACATACAATTCCATTTTGAAATGTGGCTGATGTCACAAAGGATCTCTATGGTAACATTGTTCTTAGTGGTGGCTCCCCTATATTTCTAGGCTAATTGTATCAGCAAAGGGATCACAACTCTTGCATAATAGCATTAAGATTGAGGTGGTTGCACCACTAGAGAGAAAATGAAGTGTTTGGGAAGGAGGTTCAATCCTCGCATCCCTCAGCACCTTCCAACAGGTAAAAATCAATTTAACCCTTACTTTCATAATCATAATATCGATTTCTTTTTATTGCACATCAATGTTGTTTCTTTTCTAGATAATTAGTCTCTTCTATGTGTTTAGGTGGAATTTTGAAATTCGAGAATAGAAAGATTGGCGTATGTATTAGTGACACTGATTACTGTGATTTTGGTTGTTCATTTTCTAACTAAATCGCTGTATTAGTGCTTCGGAGCTTACCTCTTCATCAAAGCTCTTTGCGTTATTTTTTAGGGTAATGTTTCCATGGGTTTGATCTGATGTAGTCTGTGATCTAATTTGATATTGGATTGTTAATGTTATGAAATTTTTTTATTTACTGACTTTATATTTGATTGTTAATGTTATGAAATTTGTTTCTTTAGATAGTTTAAATGAATTGAATGTTAAGTGTTGTAGCCTTTGTTTTTGAAGGGTTATTGTTGTTTTGGTCTGCACTTGGTTTTTAATCGAATACCAGTTTAGGTAGTTGCACGAGGTAATATATGTCAAAAGGAGAACAATGCCTGATGAAGTCATCGAACTTTCAGGTCTAAAAAATGAACGTTGTCCTTCCTTGGTTTTTTTCTCTATTTTGCGACTCAATGCTTCTGGAACCGTTTACAGGTATGCTTGATTCGTGCAGGAAGGTTCTCACTAAAGGCAGATTATGAAATAAAATGGGACAAAGGCAATGTTTTCAGAACCTTAAAAATCCAGCTAGAAGAAAATTCTGGTAGGGTTTTGGATCACATAGGCAATCAATACAAAAACGAGGCTTTTAGACGCGAACCATTTGTTCTCGAGTACAACGCGAATAACATGCAAAAGAGCTTTTGGTTTCTAGCTTTGTCTTGTATGGATTTAGGTGTTCTTGAAATCTTAAGTGATGGTGTTAGCAAAGGCATTTAAATTTGCGTAGTGATTAATAGAAAATTAATCTATTAGATGTATTATGAAATGGGTTTTACATCACTTCTAATTGTATCTATAATTAACATAATGTTATATATTATAAATAAAAAGATTATATTACAATTTTTACATTATTATATTATGATTTATATTATGAAATACAATTTGGTCTTAAATTGTACAACAATGTTCGACCATAATTCTTTATCAATCTCTATATTATAAATATTGGATCGCAATCTCAGATCAGATCGATGATGTTTCAAATCCAAGACACGATAATAAGGGTGGACACAAGTCGGGCATCCAAAATTTTTAAGCTATCTGAATTCGAACGAGCAATGTGTTTTATACTCGAATTTGAGTTTTATTTAATATTATAGCCTATATTAATTTTGGGTTGGATCTGGTTTGAGTTTAGATATTCAATTCATATCAAACCTAGCAATATCTATCTTCATTGATTTTTTTTTATTCTTTGTGCGTTTATATTTTTTAATTAAGTTTAACCATAAATATCTTGCATAAATATTTGACTATCTATAAGTAGTGAAAACTGAATCACATATCTAACATTTCACGTATATTAATTAAACTTTGAAAAAAAATCAAAATGCACTATAATAATCAGTCAATTGATTACATCAAATTACATTGATCCATTATTTTAAAATTAAATAAATTATCATATGCAAATAAAATCGAAATTAATTCATGACAAGGAAGCATGCCATAACCCTAGCAAATCTATATTATGACACGAGGTTTTTTAAATGTTCTTTCACATGATGTCTTGTATCATCTTCCTGTCACTTCCTACATTTTAAACCTTTAGATTCAATTTCCATCTACGAGCATTGTTCCTTTCAATCATGGTTTGACTAATATCTTATATTTTTCTCAATTGCAATTGGAATGCTGAGAATAAGTTAGAAAAAAAGTGGTTGCAGAAACTTGATAAAAAGCCAGAGGAAAGTGTTGAAAACAAGAGAAAGAGAGAAGCTACCTTCATCCATCATGATATTTGTTTCTTTGCCTGAAGTAGTCACATCTCTTACTTCTATCACATAATAAAGACCTTAACACGAGATGTGATAATGGTTGTTGCATGAACTCATAAAACCGGATTCAAACAAATTTTATGAGGAAGAGAGTGAAGATAAGAACTTTTATAGATTAAAAAGAAAGAAACAGAAAGCAACAATTTTAGAATCCATTAGACGAACATATATAATTATATTGAGATGTTGTGTTCCTCTTTATTATTCTCTTATTTGATATTTTATGTTATTATATTGTTCATGTTATACATATATTGTTATTTTGCTTCTTGAAATAAATAAACAAATTCCTTAGGCAAAGAGATCGTTATCGTTTAATAAGTACTACAAAGTCATATCATTATACTTTTATGTGATGATATGTTCGTTTTATTACTAATTTTATGTATAACTTATTCAAATGTATAAATTATCCAAAACAAACAATCACTTCTTCTGACAAATTACGTTTTAAAATATCAAATATATTATGAACAAATCGCAGTGTTAGTTTACAATACAATATATAAATATATTTTTTAAACTTTTACATCGAAAATAATAACATTGTGTTTGTATTGACCAATTTATATATCAAATCTTATGATAATGTTTGAATTAACGATATTATACATAACATTTAAAAAAATATAATTTAATTGTCATAAAACCGTATAACGTTGGAGTATCATCTAGTTCTATTAATCTTAGTGTAATTCTGAGCATTAGGGATTTTTCTTCGCCATATACTCTTAACGCGGGTACGGAAGCAAAAAAACTCGGTTCCTTCTATTGGTCTTCTGTTTTTCTAGAATTGTACCGTGACTTAATATGTGTAATTGATCACATTAATCCTAATATTTATAATAATTAATAATTAATCTCTACTTAATTATAGAATCACCACTATATAAGATAATCCCACTTTTAACATATTGCGATTAAACATATATTGCATATAGCACAATTCTTTCACGTTTATCAAACCATATTAAAAGAATTAAGATGTTTGTGCTCATGTTTCCTAAAAACATTTACGTGTTTATTTAGTTATTCTATTTAACTATTGTTTTCATATCCAGCCGCGTCAAATATTTTCCTTTTAGATATTTTCTAATTACGTTGATAATGATAATTTATTTAAGATTTTCTTAATAAAAAAATCGAACCCAAATCCAAGTTTAACCTAGTTGGATTGATAAAATTGGAATTGTTTAAATAATTCAATTCAAATGGATCTATTTGGATCAATCCAAATGTAAATGATTGAAACCGTGAAATTAATATTGTTCTATAAATGTGTATAAGAATACCTTATTCATAATATTTAACACAAATCCAAATGGGTTCATCGAATTGATTAAGCCACATGGAACATTTAGCCGATAACATTGAGTCAACTGTGAGTATATATACAAAGAAACACGCAACAAAGTCAGTCAAAATACTTTCCTTTATCGCATTCTCTTATTCTCTCTCTTTATTGATTGTTTTGCAAGAAAATAGAAGATGAAAGGAGGATCAATTGGTTTGGTCGGCTTATTGATTCTTTCTCTCCTATTACTTGGCATTGAATCAAAGCAATTTAAAGTCCTCCCTTCCAACTCTCTTCGCTCCTCCGTCGTCTTACCTCTCTCTGGCAACGTCTACCCTCTCGGGTATATATCTCAATCCTTTACTATTTGTATATGAATTTATACTTTCTTCTCATTCCGTTCCTCAATCCAGATTCAATTGTTATCCTTGAAATTAATGGCTTTAGTTTTAATTTATTCGAATTGGTTCCCTTCACCCGCTTGAGCCTACTAACAAAGAATCACTTTTCTCTGCGATGAATTTGCAGACACTACTCGGTCTCTCTTCGAATAGGAATTCCTCCTAAGACCTTTGATTTAGACGTTGACACAGGTAGTGACCTTACATGGGTTCAATGTGACGCGCCTTGCTCTAGGTGCACCGTGGTATGTCTCAATCCTCGTTCTAAAACTTGTCTCTTCAGTGGATTGTCTTGTTCTTTACCTTTACGTGTTTGACCTTGCAGCCCATTGCACGTCAATACAGGCCTTACAAAAACCTTGTCCACTGCTCCGATCCCTTATGCGTTGCTCTTCGCTCGCCTAACAAACCCAATTGCCCGAAGCCAACAGACCAATGTGACTATGAAGTTATTTACGCTGATGGTGGAGAATCAATGGGGGTTCTGGTTATTGATCAGTTTCCCTTCACCCTCCAAAATGGCTCAACCTCGCACATCCGTCTGGCTTTCGGGTTAGGACTATAATCACGTTTGATAATTTGAACTATCATCAAGAAAGTTAACGTTCATTCTTGAAACAAAATCTTAATATGCTAATGTCTGCAGGTGCGGTTATGATCAGCATTTTCCCAGTACAAAGCGACTGCCTGTAACTGCAGGAATTCTAGGGCTCGGCAAAGGGGGAATTAGCATCTTGACACAGCTTGTAACCGCGGGATTAACAAGAAACGTGATTGGACATTGCTTGAGCTATAACGGTGGAGGCTTTTTGTTCTTCGGAGACAATCTCATCCCTTCTTCAGGAGTGACCTGGACGCAGATGTTATCTGAGTATAATTCATTGTTTCTCTCTTCTTCTTTCGAGTTTAGCTTAAACGATTGCCATGGAGTAGTGATTTGGTGAAAAATATATGTCTGTATCAGCAACCATTACACAGCGGGACCAGCCGAGCTTCTCTTCAACGGGAAACCAACTGGCGAAAAAGGCCTTAACTTAATCTTTGACAGTGGCAGTTCTTACAGCTACTTCAATAGCAAGACATACCAGAAAATAGTTAATCTGGTAAACAACAAAAACCTCGATCAAGAACCATAATGTGTATCAATCGAGTTAATGTGTCGGTCTGTCGCAGATAACAAACGATTTGAAAGGGAAGGGGTTGGAAGATGTCAAGGAGAAGAAGAGGGTCTTACCAATCTGCTGGAAAGCGGCTAAGCCCTTCAGATCGGTTCGTGATGCCAAGAGATTCTTCAAGACCTTAACCATTAGCTTTGCGAGTAGAAGAAACACTCACCTCCAGATTCAACCTGAATCTTATCTCATAATCTCAGTAAGCAAAACCCTTCTACAAAACTCAAAACATTTCATAGAAGTTTCTTATGGATCTTCTCATTTTCAGAAAACTGGGAATGTCTGTCTTGGAATTCTCAATGGAAGTGAAATAGGACTGCATAACTCTAACATAATTGGAGGTAAGAACTTTCTCAGTAAAAAGACATAATGTTGCTCTGGTATTTGTTTCATTGATTCGATATTCTGTTCATGTGTAGACATCTTTATGCAAGGGATCATGGTGATTTATGATAACGAGAAGAAGCAGCTCGGTTGGGTTTCTGCAGACTGCAATAAGCTTCCAAGGTCATGAGCCATTCAGAGATATTCCCAAAACCTCATTTGAATACAAACGAATTAAAATAAGTAATTCTAGGTGATACTTATGCTAAGAACCATTGTAATAAACACAAGTACAGTTAAATCTTTTCTCGCTTGTTTCTTTTTCACATACTTACACATGCTACAAATGCGACATTTGACAACTAAAATCATTCTTCTCTCGACTAAAATATCTGATTAGACCATACAATTTCAATGTCGAGAGTTCTACGAGAACCATCTTTATAGTTTTCCTGACCAATGTTGAAAGTTCCGTTGTACGTTCCTTCTGTCAAGACCTTGTCTATGGGAATCGTTACTCTTCCAAGAGTTCTCTGGAAAGAAAATAGATATGTTTCAGAATCTATGAACAATGATTTAAAGGCAGCATGATCCAAGATTCTATTTTTATAAGAGCACTATACATTGCGGAAGAAGTTCTTGGTTTTGCAGAGGACGTGTAGGAAATGTCCGCACGGAGGAACAGCGAAGTTCCATGTGAATGATTCCTTCCATACTGGTGAACTGCTTCCTCTCACAACCTAAATGAAACATAAACATCTTATACTCATCGCAGTTTCTGAGTATTTACACCGACCACAAAGGTTGTCTTTAATGGCATTGGAATCATTTAGAACAAGAAACCCACGATTGTTAGCTTTTGAATTCGTGTAAGCGAAGTGTTAAACAATCTAAAGAAGATCATGCATCCCCTAAAATGTTAACAATCCAGAAGACTGATGCTTTTTGTTCCTTTGGGTGAGGTCTAAATTCGAACCTTGAAGACAAAGTTTGAAGCTTTATATTCTTGAAAACACATTTCCTAGATTCTATCTTGAATTCAAAGAAAAAATGTACCTGGGTTTGTTTAGTGGGATAATTCTCAATCATCAATCTGCAAAAAGGATTTGTAGAACCCATGGAATTCTTCAGATTATCACCTCGTTTAATGGAGACAACCAAGCTCCCAGGCAAACAGTTCAACAGACTGTTACCTCTCTGATGAAAACTTCCCTGAGGCCGAGATTTCATCATCATCTGCAGCACCGGGATCGCCTCTGCCGCGAGAACTGCCTGGGACCTCGCCATCTCGGGTGACATGCTCGACCACGATTGCCTCAATGTGTAAAGCGTGTCAAGCGCCGACTCTCGCGCCTCTTTCTCACCGGATTTTAGGGCTCCGATCAGATGAGGGATGCACATTGTCGCTGCCTCCGATGATCGAAGCTTCGGGAACGTCGTGAGAATTACGTTTAGTGTTCTCACCACTTCCACGTTTATCGTTCCGGTTGTCCAGAACTCTCTCTCCAGTGCCGCTGCAATCAACATATTAGATTTGCTAGTGAGAATTTTGCTATGAAGAAAATAGTTGATATGAGTACTCAATGGTATCAAAATACTATATTGAAATTAAAAATTTCACCAAGGAAACAGAGTTGTTACGAACTAACCAGTTAAAGACTTGAAGAGATCGTGAGACATGTACTCCTGAAGCGTATGGTTGGAGAAGAGACACTTGATCATCAATGCAGCTTGAGCAGAAAAGTTCCCGTTACAAGACATGAGTAGTTCTTGAATCAATGTGATTCCACCGGCTTCAGCTATAACTTTTCGATTCGTTCTGCTATGCATCACGAAGTTTTGTAATGCACAGATAGCCACCACTTGCATCTCCTGGCTGGGTACGTCCTCGAGCAAGGTGATTAATGCACGACATGCGAAGGCTGAGTCCGTGGCTCTAGCTAGTCCTTCATGCTGAGATAGATTTCCTAGAGCCATGGCCACGAGAAGCTTTGCGGATTCTGATGTTGTCTGTGGGTCTAAGATGTATTCAGATAAGGGGGTCATCACGAATTTGCAGATTCTCATCTCTCGGACCTTTGCATTGTTCAGTATCGTTTTGAGTAGTCTTCCAGAGAGTTCCTCGCAGTGGTGTGACCTAAGCAAATCGAGTAACGCATCAATAGCACCAGCTTCGGCCATTGTGATAACGCTTGACGCGTCATGCTTCTCACGGATAATCAATGAGTTGAGGGCCATGATCACGGTGGTCTCAACTGTTGAGAACAACATCCTCGCCAACACCGGTAAGGATACTCTGAAGAAATATTGTTCAGGGTTCGATCTTAGAATGTTACAGAGAATGAAAGCAGATGACTCCCATAGAGGAACAGGAAGCTGAGGATCTTCGTCAACAATGACCTTTGAGAGTTCAATAATTCCTCCAGCTTCTTCCACTTCCTTTGGCCATGTCATCGATGAAGTCTCTAAAGCCTTTAATGCTTTAGCTTGTAAGTTCCTTTTCCCGATTCCTGAAAGTTTAACAAGAGGAGCGATGAAGTCTTGGCTGACCATGTCTTCTTGAAAACGTCGTTCTAAAAGCAGGCGAGTTAGTAGTTCTGTGGTGGCCTGTTGTATTGCAAGAGATTCTGACTGAAGCAATGGTATCAAAGGCATAACGATTGCAGCAGATGCAATATCTAACGATTCCAGAACATTTGGCTTCTCCAGGATGTTTGCAATGGCTTGTAAGCCACCAAGTTGGCCCTCAAAACTCATATCTCGTCTAAGTAAAATCGAGAGAAGTGGTTGTACCATTCTTATCGCACCTTGGCTTCTAGCTACAGCACCGACGTTTGTTAGAACCCGGATAAGCTCAGTGATTTTAGAACACAGAGAACTTGGAGGAGACCGAGATAGCTGTTGGAGGCATCTGTCCATTATGCCAGATTTAACCAAATCCAGTTTCCTCGGAGTCTTGTCTTTCGTCAGCTTTATTAGACAAGACATGGTACATTCACTGATCTTGTAGTTCTCATCAGAAACTAAGCCGATAAACAGATTTACGCATTCGTATCCTTCGAAAACCTCTGCATTCTTGTCATCCAGTAGTCTGTCAAGCGCGATAATTCCAGCTTCAACTGCATTGCTGATACCAGATTGTATAAGTGATATCAGAGGTGTCATGCAATCTACAGCCAACGAGCTTGCTCTAAAACATTCGTTGTGGAAGATAAAATAACACAACTTGGCAGCACTTGTCTTTGATACAAGTGACGAACCATCGGAGGACAAGATCTGGTAGACGTTCTCCAATGGGTTTCCTTCGAAACCATTCAGAATATTTGCTTTTGGAATCTTCCCTGAAGTTAGTTTAACCAAAGCAGCAAGAGTAGTGTCTTTCTCAGAGTCTGACGACGTATTCAGCATATCAATGAGAGGCGAAAATGCTTTCCATGCAGATTCAGAATCTCTGATGTGCTCCGACTTGAAAAGCTCGTGGAGAGCTCTGGCGGCGCTATAACGGGCACTCCTAGACCCGAGATGTAGAACTGCAATAAGTTGCTTCATTGAGGTAATTGCTGAGTTGTGTATAGTGATTTCTGGGTTGCGAAAGAGAGATGCGAGTAGGTCTGATAAGATGATCTCAGTTGAATCTTGAGGACTCAAAGACATGTACTTGGCTAAAGCATCTAGAGCTCCAACTTTAACCATAAGCACTTTATTTGGATCGCTTTTGTCAGAAATCCGAGTCAGAAGACGAACTGCCACTGGAGGGGCACTCGGTCTGTTTGCATTTGGTTTCAAGAGATCCACCAACATAGGAATGCATTTTTTCCCGATTGGTCCATGTCTTATTCCTTCATCTTCGAAGAGCTCCATCAGAATATATTCACAGGGATTTTCTACGAGGCACAACTCTTCTGCTAAGGCAACAAGACTCTTTGTATCTGAATCTGAATACCCGATTGAGTTTATCAGACCGTCCACTATATACGAATTCTCCATTTCAGCATTGATTCTTTTGTTCTTATTACGCACCAGTGCTGCAAGTGCTTGTGCCGTGAAGTATCTCTCAATGATTTGATCAGATTTCATCAAACGAGCAAGAGTTGGCACAAGTTGTGTTGTTGCCGGCGCCGAGACAACGATTGGCTCCTGAAACATTATGGCTAAGAACGAAGTGGTGATCCATGTTCCTTCTGTTTCATGGGCTGTTTCCTGAGAAATTGAACGAGAGGGCTTAGTTAAAAAAAAATATTCAAGAAAAGGACTAACGATCGTATTGTTCAATGAACAGGAACATACCTGTATATTTGAGGTGCATCTGTGAAGCTTCTCGGAGATGACTTCAAGTCCACTGGCTTCAATAACGGCGAGTCTATTCTTGGGAATGCAAGAACAAATGTAAGAGAGTAGCCACATGGCAATTGTACTTCCCACGACAGTAGCTGGATCAGACATATCTGACTCACTTGCGCTTCGACGCAAGTTTCTGGCGATGAAAGATCTTGGTCTCTGGATTTCTATGGTGTATGAAGCACTTCGAGAATTTTGCTTTGCCATATCTAGTAATGTGGACACTAGGCCTTTGGATGACCCGGATCGGTTAAGAACATCTACTGATAACTTCTTGTCGTTCTTCACCGCGCATAAGAGCAACACTGCTCCTCCAACTTTGGTTTCGGTGTTGGGTGAGTTGGTCACCCTATTTGCCAAGGAATATATTGATTTGGATCTTGTGACCAACAATTCACCTAATAGGACGTGTTGTGTCCTGCAAAAACGAGACAGGATTTCTATTGCTTTGTCTTGCACTACGGAATGTCCTTCGGCTATGCAGCGCACAAGAGTATCTAAACTTGACGGAGCTTCTGAAAATGCAAAGGAGGGGTTATTGGACAAGTTAGCACCATACTTGGCTTGTGCCAAGAGGGAGATTACTTCCAAAAGCTCGATGAATGCAGTGTTGTTCACATCAGTTGCATTTAATAGATCAATCAGGCCAGGAACAGCAAAACGATAATGATCGTTTCCTTTGAACACATCCCCAACTTGGAAATGCTTTAGCAATTGATGAAGAGCGTGCGAGGCATTTCTTTTACCCTGAAGGCTTCCTTCTCTTAAAACTCTTGTCAAAACTGAAACAACATCCTCGGTTAATGCTTCAGCGGCAACGTTGGGATCTGAAAGAAGATCCGCAAGAGTTGACATGGGATCCTCTGCTGACTCGATTGGAGAAGCCTTTGCAGACTTTATCAGAGGTTTGATCACTTCTCCTTCTGCAGGATATGACTTCTTTTTTGGAGGCTTTTTCTTGGTTGGATTAGATAGGGAACCCAATGCTCGTGCTAACTGTGTTGCCACAGCATGAGTGTTTCCATTTAGAAGCTTGGTGCTTAGATTTTCGTTCTCATTGATTCCCAGACCGTTGCATAGATCTTTTCTTAAATTGAACAAATCAGCCAACACAGAGGCTGCGTTCTCCTTCATCTTGTCGTTCGAGGATGCAAGTGTCTGAACAAGAGACCGCAACCCGTTGTTAGCAGCAGATCCCTTTTGAAGAAAGTCCTCTAGTGAAGCCGATGCAAGTACATGACCCAGAACTCTTGACGAATGAACCTTTGACTTGGGAGTATCTGCCAAAAACAAAGCCAAAACCTGCTCTATCACTGACGGATCAGCTGTCGTCACGAGTTTCATAAGCGCTTCTGCTGATGTCACCTGAGATTTTGGTCCACCGTTTTTCAAAACCCACAGGAATGCTGGAATCCCTCCAGCTTTTTCGACACAGACACGGATTTCCTCACTATGACAACATAGGTTCCACAAAACACGAACAACGTCATCTCTTGCTTTATGAGACACTCCTGTCTTTAGTATCTGCACAAGTGGAGGAATTCCACCGGCAGAAGTAATGGCCCATCTGCTTTCATCGACTTTATCAGTTAAGATACCTAAAAACTCAACAGCCAATTCTTGCTGTTGTTCGCTGGATAGCCCAAGAAAAGGTATAAGCATTTGAATCCCTTCTCTCTTTCCAATAGCCTCCCAAACATCCCCGTGTTTACATAAATGTAACAAACAAGCTATCAGACGCTCTCGTAAATCTGCACTGGCCAAGATTGTGAGCCCTACTAAAACCCGCTTAGTGTCTGCATTTTTCAGCAATGTTAATATATTAACATTGCTGTAAAGACTCTCCATAGCCTCTAAGATACGTTCTTGGATCAACAAAGTATCTCGAGGCCTCAACAACTTCACAAGTATACCCTCTATCTGTGTAGGATCAAAAGTTTCACGATCAAAACTCTGGTCAAAGATCCTTAAAGCATATGCTAGCGCTCCCAGAATGTCAGCAATAGGCTCAGCGAGGCGTGGAGATAGTGATAGTTGTCCGAGATACGATATCAAAATAGACATCCCCCCACACAAGTGTGCCAAAGCTTGTGTGGCATGATGTTGTAAAGCCCTTCTTGTTTCATGGTCTACGGACTCTTTAGAAGGTGCAACTACAGCTCCGATGAGGAGACGGATACCGTCGGACTCTCGAACAACCTTCTTGGCTTCTTCCGAAATTGATGTCATCGCTTCAAGAGCATCTATGACGTTGGCACGCACGAAAACATCGTTTTCCTCACCTAGAAGCTGAAGCAAAACTTTGATACCATTTGCTTCCATAACTTTTGAGGCGCTACTTCTGAAAGTCCTAATCAAACGTGCCAATAGAGAAGCTGCATTTGACTGAGAAATTGTGTTTGTGGATTGGAGAAGGCCTAATATGACGTTTATGCCTTCATCTTCAATTGTTATTGTCCAAAATCTGTCTTCATCGCTGCAAAGATTCCTCATAGCTCCAATCAAATGCCCCTCGACCGTGTTATCCTGATTTTTCTTCTTCTTTAACTGATCCCACAGGCACGGCACAACACCTTCCGTGACAAATATCTTAGTACCAACATTTTCAGCTCTCATTTCACACAAGGAAACTTCATATATAGCCGCGGCTGCAGCCTTTCGTGCATCAATTGAGTCAGATTTCAAAAGTGACAACAATGGTGGAATACATCCCCCTATTAGAACCTTGGACCGCAAGTTATCGTCTTTGCAAAGAATGCTGAGAATCGAGGCAACGTTCAGTTTTGCCATGGCGGATCCATCCCTGAGGAGGGATATAAACGAGGGCATTGCATGTGCATTCTGTGCAATGGCCCTTCGACACTCTCTCTTCCCTTTCACCAGACCGAGTAACCGTGCTGTACTGAGCTCCTTCTCTGATGCGGATGACTTCTTGGAGTGAAGTTGCTCTACCAGACGTGATATGGTCACCATCGCTTTCTCTGGATCATCCATCTCTGTCGCTGTTTTATCGCTCTCCCTGCAATGCCCAAATTCTCACCATCACCATAGTTACTTTTGAGTCAAATGTAGGGTATATATACATCTCAATCAAACTCATGTCAAATAAGTTTGAGTTTAATTCAATCCAAAATCAAAATCAATTTAAGAGACTAAAATCGTCCAATCCAATATATATAAATATATTTATGTTCTAATCGATGTAAGATAAAACAATTACATTTAATTGACATTCAATCAAAACTTGAAACAACACCAAAATATAACCATTCTATCTTGAAAAAAAAATATGATCTATATAATTTTCTCATTATATATATATATATTATTCAATCTTTCGTAAGTGATAAATATTGAAGACACGTGAAAATTCATTTACATTTTTGTAATCAACGAAAGAATTCGGACCTTGAGTGAGGTTCATGTTGATGGGAAGATGAGAGAGGCTTCGACATTTGCTGCTAATACACAGACTATAACTCCAAGCACCTTACAAAGAAAAAAATTAATATCACAAAAAATGTAATGCATATTTGAAAATTTTGAAATAAAATGTAAGAAAATGTTTTTTTTAACTTGAAAACGATCTACAAAACAAAAAAAAAATCCTTTTTGTGTAGGATTAGAGGGTGGAGCATGAAATTCTATAAATATTTTGTATTTTTGTGTATATACAAGATTGATTCAAACAATTTCTTGAATATAGAAAAATGTGAAATAGGAAGGTACCTTGTGTGAAAAGCAATCATCTTCTACAGCTCCATCCTCCAAGATTCTGCAATCACCTAGGCGTAATTTTTAAAAATTCAAATTTAGATTTTAATTCAATCGGATTTTTATTCCTAAATTTTATGAAAATAAAATGAAAATTTAAATTAATAGAAAATCGAAGGAAATTGAAATATACCTCCTAGATTAGTGTTGCGTTGCCGAGCAATTTGTCCGAGAAAAAAACAGAAGAGTGCGAGAAGGTTTATTATACAGGGAGAGAATAGTTACGATAAATACAAAGGGTTCCTAAAATTACTCATCTTTTCATGTCCTTCTTTACTATTTCAGAAAATTTTAGTTATTTTGATACATGGAGATATCATGATGTTCTTCTTCCGTTTGGTTCAGTTGGTCATTTTTTAGCAACAAGACAACGCTGAATTCTTTTATTTTTTGGTGTACTTTGACCTTAATCTTAACAAACCTTACCCATTAAAACGCAATCTAAAATTTAAAATTTTGTGTTATATTGTGGTATTCATCTCTATCAAAAAATCAATTATGAATATATATATATATATATAATTTTAAGAAAGATATTAGATTGTCATTCTTGTGAAACGGATTAAAGAAGTTAAGAGAAATATAGAAATGATAGAAACTTATGCCTCTAGCTCTTTTGTTGACTGTGCCCCATTTGGTATCCATTGACCATTTGTTATAGCTTGTGCGACAATAGCGAGCATAGGAGTTCCTCAACAACGGTCCATCACAGCAAATAAAATCATAAAGACAACCATTAGTTTCTACTTATCAAATCCAAACCCAGCATTTTTTTTTTTTTTTGCATTCTCCAACTCTCAACAGATAAAATTCTCTGCCAATTTCTATAAGTGTAAATCTTCTTCACGTTCTATGATATATTAGAGTCAACAAGAATGAATCAGAAATCTTTACACTTAAAAAATATCTACCTTCATCCAGAAACCCAAAGATAAATAGATTTGTTAAAGAGAACCCAAATTAATTTAATTGGAAAACTTTAAGGAAATCTTCCAACTTAAGAAGAGTCATACTTCCCTCCTCTTTTAGAAGAGTCTCATCTGCCCATGCTACTTTTGTTGGTTGTCGGCTGTTGTCTCCATTTCCCCAAAGAAAATTAATGCATCCTGAATCCACTTCACTGAGAAACCATTTTGGAAGAAGAAAAGTTTGAGCCCAAAAGTTCACCAAATCATTTATTATTAATGAAAGCAATTGGAGTATCACTCAATAAGAAAAGGATTTTAATTGTTCATCATTATATTTTGGTTTTGATTTTATCCAAGATAGGATAATAATCTTGTCGAGACAGCCTCAAAAGGGCTTAAGGGTAAGCCAATATATTAAATAGGAAAGGTCCTCAAAGATCTTTAAAACAACTATCGTATGAGAAATTGAGTTTACAGAGCTATCTTTGAAGTGTGTTCTTCCATAGAGACTGAACGTCGCTATATTAATGTGGTCAAAAGTATGTTAGGTTCGTAATCTCTGCTCGGAATTTGAGGAAGCATATGACCCCACATATGTGATATATTGTTACAACATTGGTGGTACAAACTTATCCACCAATACATCATTCATTCATGTGTGAATCATCTTAATTTGGATTATTGTCATTTCGTTCAAAGTCAAGTTCAAACTGGTTCTATTCGTCAGTCATGTCGTTTTCATTTACCAGCTCGTATATTTTCAAAGGAAGCCGCTAACACGGATGCTATTTGATTCCTTATGTGTCAAGATTGTATTCACACATAATGATCCATTTTGAAGGGCATATAAAAGGATATAATTATAAATTGTCAATATGTAAATTAGAGTGAACCCTAGCTCTCCAATGTGTGCATATATTGTATCTAAATCGGCCTATCTCTTCTTTCTCATATGTTACTTCTAATTAACTTTTAGTCATTTGCCTTCTTTGTCGCTATCTATATCATCAAAAACTTTCTAGTCAGCCCACACCTATCCAACTTTTCACCATTTTATTCCATCTTTTATCATCCACCAAACTATAGTAAACTCAAAGTATTTAGGTCAATATTATCCATGGTTTCGTTCATACCCAACACACAAACACGAACCATGTTCCTCACAATGTTCTTCCTATATTACTCTTCATTTAAAGTGCATACCCTTATATAGAACCCCTTTGCAATTGTGTCTTTGTGTCACGTCATGTTCGATTTCATGAATATATATTTTCATTCTCATCGGTAACACTCCTTCGTGTCTTTGTCCCTTAGCTCATGGTACCATCCACTACTAGAATAACAATTTAGAGATGGAAAACAATAGTCTACAAACGAGTGTCGCCAAAATAAATATCCTCCGTAAATACGGACGGAAAACTCAGTCCGTAGACCGTCCGTAATTTCATACTACAGGGTTGTTCGCAAATCGACGGAAAAAGCGACCAATATACGTACGAAAGAGTCGCCGGTAAAACGTTTAAAATTTTAAGGATACGTCACGGTCGTCCTTAACATTTGCGAACGGACTGTGTCGACCCGTCCGCAATTTTTTTTGAACAAAAATTAAAATTTATAATTACAACTTTATTGAATTTAATTTATAATTTTAACAAATAATAATAATAATAATTGATGTTTATACATAATTAACGTATACTACAAATTTTTCGGTGGTATTTTCGAATTGTTTTTATCGGAATCATCTGTGAATGGTGATTTGAATTCAAATTGTATTTTCTGAATGAATGAGTTTGAATAGCCCTAAAACGGCTATATGTACAATAGGTTAAGAATTAAACCTAATTACGGAATAAGAAATTACAATAATACCCTTATGTACAATAATGTTCTAATACTCTTTATACGCCCCCGCAAGATGAATCATCCGATGTGATTCCAATCTTGGAACACAAGGTATGAAAAGGCAACCGCGGAAGTGGCTTGGTGAGGAGATCGGCAAGCTGGTCCTTGGAGTGCACATGAGAAACTCGAAGTGTACCAGCTTCTATTTGACCACGAACGAAGAAGTAGTCAAGTGCGAGATGCTTCATGCGCGAATGGAAAACCGGATTGGCACTTAGGTAGGTAGCTCCAATGTTGTCACAATAAATGGTAGGCGCCTAGGGGAGAGTGACTCCTAGTTCATTGAGAAGATTACCAATCCAACAAAGTTCAGCCGAAGCATTTGCTACAGATCGATATTCGGCCTTGGTGGATGAGCGAGCGTGGCCATTTTGTTTCTTGGACGCCCATGAGATGGGATGTTTGCCAAGATATACAATATACGCCCCCGTAGATTTGAAGTCAGATTTGTCTTCAGCCCAATCCGCATCACTAAAGGCATGAAGAGACAAAGTATTGTGAGCTGCAAGAAAGATACCTTGGGCACGAGATCCAGCAAGATAACGAAGCACACGTTTGGCACATTGCCAATGCTCATCCGTCGGTTGATGCATGAATTGAGACAACTTTTTGACGGCGTAGCTAACATCCAGGTGCGTGAGAGCAAGGTATTGTAGGCTGCCAATGACTTGACGATACTCGGTGGGATCGGACAAATGTGAACCCGAGGTGATGGTGAGCCGAGAGGTGGATGGCAAGGGTGTGGAGACGGGTTTCGCCTCATTCATGTTGGTGCGAATGAGGAGATCCGTAATGTACTTCCGCTGTGACAAGTGGAGACCCCGTGATGTCCTCGTAGCTTCAATTCCAAGAAAGAATTGTAGGTCACCGAGGTCTTTGATGGAAAACCGAGACGCCAACAACGTGATGAAGTGCTGAATGTGAGAGGAAGATGAACCCGTGATGATCATATCATC
>CM071866.1:19858568-19870703 GCA_036759665.1 Gynandropsis gynandra
TCTGCTGGCGGCCATGGACGTTGAGGAGGTGTCCACGGTTGTGAGACGGGGTCGGAGGAATTGATCGCGGTTGTGAAGCGGAAGCGAGAGCAGAATTTGGCGCTGTGTCCTTGAATTCCACACAATTGGCAGCGGCCTCGGTAACCACCCGAGGAGTTCCTGTTGTTGTTGTGGCGACCCCATTGAGAGTTAGGGTTGCGTGGGCGAGAACGAGCAGCAGCAACATGAGCCGTGACCGGTAGGGCAGCGGCGGGTGGTGGGAGATCAACGGCCAATTTTGCCTCGTGGTTGAGAAGTTTTTCGTGCAGCTCCTCAATTGAGATGGCAGAGTCTTTGGCTGCCGGAAGGCCGTCAAGAACGGCTTCAAGGACGTCCTCGTGATCCATCGGTTTCCCGAGAAGAGAGAATTCATCGGTTTTGGTGGTGAAGAACCGTAGGTACTCTTCTATTGATTGGGATCCTTTGGCACATCTTTTGATCTGATCTCGTAGCTCAAGATTGTACCCTTCGAGGAGGGATCGGATTTGAACGCTCCACGTAAGGTAGTTCGTCGGGGTAAGCTTCGTGACGCTTGACATGTTGCAAGCGAAAAGAAGCTTCTGTGGTTGCTGCGGATCAAACATGTTGACGGTTTCAGTGCGATTCAATTGCTCCGGGATGTTGTCCATGAGAGGAAGACGCGGCGCACACGGTTAGGGAATCGGTTGGGACGCGGCCGAGAATCAAGGAAAGCGGTTGAGAACCAGGCTCTAATACCATGTCAAATATGGGCTGGACCTAACTAATCCCAAAAGCTAGCTCAAGAGTTTAGGGTTCCCCAACACCATATATACAAGTCCCAAAGTTCATGTCCTAGCCGATGTGGGACAACTTATCATAACACTCCCCCTCACGCCCAGGCTCGATCCTGGAGCGTGGACATCGCAATCGGGGGCCCAACATCGGTATATTCAAATCGGGACGAACCGGGATCTGATACCATGTGAATGGTGATTTGAATTCAAATTGTATTTTCTGAATGAATGAGTTTGAATAGCCTAAAACGGCTATATGTACAATAGGTTAAGAATTAAACCTAATTACGGAATAAGAAATTACAATAATACCCTTATGTACAATAATGTTCTAATACTCTTTATATCATCGTTCTCGCACGCATCCCAAACGATGGAAGGCATTTTTGCCTTAAACATACGCATCAATAGTTGATGTCGCCTTTATGATCGTTGATGACGTATTTCGGATTCTTGTTGCAACTCGAGCAATTGTGATACGGTATTTCGGATCTCATAGTATGTTGCTTTTGTCTTACCTTTGGAGGAACTTGAATGTTGTAATGTCATTCCTCCAAGACCAAAAATGCGACCTTTATACTATAGAATTTCAGAGAATGATAGTAGAATTTGAGAGAATGATAAGAATTATGAAAAACAATAGAATAATTTTTGTTCAATTATTTGATAGATAGTTTGTACAGGTATATATAGGCGTTACAACGTGCATAGAAAAAGGAAATGCAACATACATTTACAGAAAAGAAAATTGTGGAAAAAGGAATGATTTGGAGATGATTGTGGTAGAATGATCTTGTTGCAAAACACAAGATATGTTTCCTTGTAGAATGATCTTGTTGCCAAAATACAAGATATGTTTCCTTGTACAATGATCTTGTTGCCAAAACACAAGATATGAAGTTTTGCTACGGGAGCAAAGGTCTCGGTGTAGTTTTGGCAACAAGATCATTGTACAAGAAAACATATCTTGTGTTTTGGCAACAAGACCATTCTATAAGAAAACATATCTTGTGTTTTGGCAACAAGATCATTCTACCACAATCATCTCCAAATCATTCCTTTTTCCACAATTTCTTTTTGTGTAAATGTATATTGCATTTCCTTTTTCTATGCACGTTGTAACGCCTATATAAACCTGTACAAACTATCTATCAAATAATAGAACAAAAATTATTCTCTTGTTCTTCATAATTCTTATCAGTCTCTCAAATTCTACTATCATTCTCTCAAATTCTACATGGTATCAGAGCATATATGATCCAGAGACTCAAATTCTTCCGCAACCTTATACTTGTATCAAATTTCGACCGTCTAGCTAAGAACATCGCAAGCAAGCGCATACCAATTCTCCTGAATGGTGACAACTACACCATATGGTCCAAACTCGTTGAAGCGAATCTCAAGAGCTGCTCGTTGTGGGGTTATATTCAACCCTCACCCGATGAAGGACAGGCCACCAATGCCGCTGCAAACCGAGCCAAGAAGGCACAAGACGAGTCCACAGCCCCCGTCATCATCCAAAACTCTCTCGAAGTCTGTCTCCTTCAGGGTTATGGCCACATCCGCAAGCTGAAGGATCTGTGTGACGAACTCAAGGAGGTCTACAAACACGTCTCGTTCCTTCTTGGCTCGATTTGCAGCAGCATCGGCGACTTGTCCTTCATCGGGTGAGGGTTGAATATAACCCCACAACGAGCAGCTCTTGAGATTTACTTCAAGGAGTCTGGACCATATGGTGTAGTTGTCACCATTCAGGAGAGTTGGTATGGGTATCCATAGCTAGGCGGTTGAGATTTGATACAAGAATAAGGTTGCGGAATAATTTGAGTCTCTGGATTAGAGATGCTCTGATACCATGTAGAATTTGAGAGAATGATAAGAATTGTAAAGAACAAGAGAATAATTTTTGTTCTATTATTTGATAGATAGTTTGTACACGTTTATATAGGCGTTACAACGTGCATAGAAAAAGGAAATGCAATATACATTTACACAAAAAGAAATTGTGGAAAAAGGAATGATTTGAAGATGATTGTGGTCGAATGATCTTGTTGCCAAAATACAAGATATGTTTCCTTGTGCAATGGTCTTGTTGCCAAAACACAAGATATATTTCCTTTTGTGTTTTATGCCAATTATGACAACATATACAGTGTAACGTTTTGTGAAACAAATATCAAAATTTAATTATAACTATAAGTAACAAAACTATATTAAAATGTAATAAATTTACCTCGAGATACAACTCGTTGTATTCTTCTTGAATACGAGAAGGTCGTATGTCTTCTCTCGGTGGAATTTGGGACACTCGTTCCAATGTCATGTTTTGAACATCGTCATGAACACATTTTGCACTAACATCTATCCATGAACCGTCAGACTTCTTAATGTGCATACGTTCCAACAATTTTACATATGACGGTTCGGATCCCTTCTCTTTCGTCTAAAACAAAATTCAAATATATATTTTTAATATTAATCAAATGTCGATTGTATAGATTTCTAAAAATATTATAGATCTTACGAAATATTCGTAAACTTTTGCAAAAGAACGAGAAACAACAGGATGTACGCTCATCTTGTATTATTAGAACGACGAGATTGACTTGCTCGCTCGTTTTTTTGTTTAAATCTGGGATCATCCCAATAAGCGGACATTTGCTCCCAGACATTCATTATCATCCAAACATGTTTTCCTTTATTCTCTTGATCTTTTGTGCAACTGTTTACGAGAGCTTTGAGATGAACTCTCGTAACCCGTTCAAATTCAGACTTTACTAGTCCGGTGATCTCGGGATTCTAATGAATTTTTTGCTGAAATCATCAAATGATTATTTTATTTAAAACTATTATATGAAATTTTGATTAAAAAATATTATAAAAAACGCACCACAAATATTTCCATCAGTTTTGCTTAATATCAGGGTCGATCCGTGCTAATTATAACATGGACGTTCGTAATCAATTTTTATCGTCATTGTTATATGACGAGAAATTTGATCAAAAATCATGTAAATACTATAAAAATCTTGTAAAATGTTACATAATTCTGTAAATATTACAAATATATCATAAAAAATCCTGTAAAATGTTACAAAATTCTGTAAATATTACAAATAGAATATGTATATGCAATTGAATCCATAGTTATACTATGTTACCTTTCAAAAGCTCGTAGATATTCACAATTGAGTAAAACATAAGTATGTATGATGTGGAGATCTCGTTGTGATAACCATAGATCTTTCGCTTTACCACCAGTTCAACCAATTCCGCAAAATATATCTAAAAGTAGGGGTGTAAAATAAGCTGGCTCGGCTCAGCTCAGCTCAGCTCGCCTTCAGCTCGCCAAAAAACGAGCTGGCTCAGCTCGGCTCGTTTTCTAAACGAGCTGGAAAATCCCAGCTCAGCTCGGCTCGCCTCTAGCTCGCCAAAAAACGAGTTGGCTCGCGAGCCAGACTATTTAATTATTTTGAATTAGTTGTAATATCATATATGATAAACATATCAAACGAACCAAATAAAATATCAAAAATATGAAAACATTAATTCATACATAATGTTATAAAATATCATTGTACTAAATAAAAAATAACATTCTCGAATAAAAAGTATAAAATATCATCGTACTAAATTCGACTGCTCGTAACTTTACTAAAATGTTTCTTTATTTTGTTATATCAATTATTAGAAAAAGAAAAAATACATTATAATAGTATACTATGTTTAAAATATATTATGTTTTATTAAATGCAATATTATATATGATATACAAAAAAAAATATTTTTGTACATGATTTTTCAGCTCGTCAACGCGCGAGCCAGCTCGTCTAAGTTCGGACTCGTTTTGGGCTCAGCTCGTCAGCTCGTTTTTATACGAGCTAGAAAATACCCAACTCGGCTCGCTCAAATATGGTCCGAGCTAGAGCTAGCTCGCGAGCCAGCAACTCATTTTACACCCTTATCTAAAAGAATGGTATTAGATATGAAAGTACCACACCACCATCAAAATCTTGTCTATATTTCTACTTCGTGTTTGAACATGTGGCTTGAAGTAGTCCGTATTGTTCCACAACTGAACCCTCCGGACGAGCTTTTTGTTTGGTTTTTTCTTAAGATGAAACATAAATCTCTCGAATGGATACATCTAACAAAATTGAACTAAACATTTTAATGCGGCTTCGTGTAGTAGATGAACTGTCAAATGCTCCATAACATCGAAGAATGAGGTTGAAAAATCTTCTCCAAGTTATATATTATAGTAACTATTTTACTTTTCAGTCTACGAACCACATCCACACTCAAATTTCTCGCACATAAATCTTGAAAACAATATTCCAATACCTGAATCATGAAAGTAATAGTCTATTTAGCAATTAACATATTAAAATTATTAATCATTATACTATAAAAAAATCAACCATACCTCCAATTTCTCTGTGTGCATGTTTGTGCATCAATTCTGAAAAATATATGGAAGTAGTCTTTGCATGAATACATGACAATCGTGATTTTTTATCCCTGATAACTTTTCTCCATGAATATTGACGCACCTTGTGATGTTAGGCGCATAACCATTAGGAAATTTCACGTCTTCTGTCAACCATTTCAATAATATAAATTTCTTATAATTCGACAATCTGAATATCAAAACTAGAGTTTTATCGTCATCACTTACATGTAACTCCTTCAGTGAGCAATACTCTTCATTTTTCCTGTGACATTCAGTACAGTGTTGATGATATTATCGAAAACATTTATTTATGTGCATGACATCAAGATTGTGTCGAAGCTTTAGATTTTCCAATACGACAGACCCCAAAATATGTTCTATTTGTACCAATTTTGAGTGATTCCATAAACACCAACTCTCGGATGATTTTTCCCTCTGCAATCTATACTCCTAAGAACACCCAAAGCAAGAAGTGGTTCATATAAAATCTCTTTGCCGGTCAAAACTGAAGGAGGAGATTTTCGCATAACTAGATTCCTTTTAAAATTTCTCTTGTTGCGTCGTAATGTATCAGCAGCATGAAGAAAACGACAATAAAACCAACTCGTCTTTTGTTCATAATTAAATTGAAAAGCATTTGTTTCGCTCATGCAATATGGACAAGCCAATCGACCATGCATTGTCCATCCATATAACATACCATAAGCTGAAAAATCATTTATTGTCCATATAAAAGCACCTCGTAATATAAAATTATGTCGCCTCGAGACGCTGTACACTAGAAATCCATTCCATGATTCTTTCAATTCTTCAATCACTGGTTGAAGAAATATATCCAAACTTCTTTTCATGCATATATCGGGTGGTAAATTATACGGTGTCATAATAACTGGCTACAACGAATAATTTCTCCCAGACATCCCAAATGGATTAAAACCATCAGTGCAAAGGTCTAAATAAACATTTCAACTCTCAGCTGAAAAATCAATATCTACCTTGTTAAATTGTTTCAACGTCTCATTATTTGAGGGATGGCACATTTCTCCTTCACGACTTGAATGTTCAGCATACCATCTCATGTTGCTTTTGGTCTTCTCAGATTGATACAATCTTTTGATTATGTATGTAATTTATAAATACCGCATACGATGATACAGAACCGAATTTCAATTCCTTGTCAAAGAGAACCAATCTTTTCCACAAAATCGACAATTACTCAAATCTGATATCTCTTTCCAAAACATCATGTAATTGTCTTGACAAACATCAATTTTTTTATATAGCAATAAACCTAATGATCTCATTATCTTCTTTGTCTCATAATATGACTCTACTGCATTATTATCTTCAGGCAAATAATCTCTTATTAATTGCGATATAGAATCCATGCAATTCTCAAAAAGATTATTTTCAGTCTTCAAATTTATCAAACATGCAGATAGAGACAACTGCAAAAGACTCATTCTACAATCATCATAAAGTGGATGCCTAGCACTTCCTCACATTTAAAAAAAAACTCCGCTTCTTCATTTGAATCTTCTTCAATATTTTCTTTGTTTCTTTCACCGAATACATTTTGCACCATTTCCATATAAGGGTTCGTTTGTACATCTTAAGAAGTCTCAAACACTTCATGATGTACAATACTCCTACTAAAATTTTCCACAACATTACTAGGTATTAGTGCGAAATTCTCTCCATGAGATAACCATATGAAATAATTCGGGGTAAGATCTCTTATATAAAGATGATTCCAAACAGTTCTCTCATTAACAATTATTTCATTTTTGCATCTGACGCATGGACAAACCAACTTACTGGTTCTTTATAAATTTGTTGATTTTTCGTAATCGTCATAAACTGTGTCACGCCTTCTATAAAATCCTTCGATACACCTTGAGTTTCTAGATTAATTCTTCTGTATATCCATTATCTAGAAACGAAAATATTCGATCTCGACGATGATTCCATTATAATAAAAAATAATAAAAATGTATGTAGTGAAATATATGAGAATTGTGTGTGAGAAATGAATGAAAATAGGAGGGGATTAAATAGATAATTTTTGGACAGTTTGAGGACAGATTACTGACTAGGACTAATATGTGCCGACGAGTCGTCTCGAAAACATCTCTAAATCTAAATGGTACCCTCGTATCATCCCCAAATTTATGGACAGACCTTATTATCGTTCGCAAATTTATGTATGGACAATGTTTCCGTCCATAATCCGCGACGATCTTAGTCTCTATCTCCAATTCGTTCGCAAATACGACTTGTGGACTACTCTTCTGTCTTGAAATTTACAGACAGATGAATTTATCTTGTCGTCGGTATTTCGTCCACAAATTTTATGACGGATTACTCCGTTCGAAAATCTCGTTTGGAATTTCGAAATGTCTAGTTGTGATTGTCAAATTCGTCACCCCATCATTATCGATCACCTTCGACATTGATGGATATCATGGAAACAATCAGCCTAGCACGTAATAGTTTTGCTCTAATGTCTATTAATGTGCATTAGATGACTACACGATCGACGAACAACATCACCAAGCCTCTCCATTGGGTTTCCTATAGCCTTTATTTTGTTTGCATGAAATTGAGCCTTACAAAATCATATAGACACTAAACCATCCACAATAACATAATACAATGATTGATTAATTTGATTCTCGTATTCACAATATTTGGGAGATGGTACAATCAAAAAAGGCTCATTACATTGTTGGATGCAAATGGTTCTTTTGAATCAATCGAAAGCTTGATGGTTCAGTTGATCACTTCAAGGCTCGTTTGTTTTCCAAAGGTTTTTGTTAACATCTAGAAGCAGATTTTCACGAGACACTCAATCTTGAAGTTTCTTATGGATGATCTATGAAATAACTGGATATCAAGAAGTCCTTACTACTAGGGGATCTCACCAAGGAAGTCTCCATATTACAACATCTAGGATTTAAGGTCAAGGAAAAAAAAAACAGTCTTCATATGGGTTTCCAACTTAAAAAGCAATCTATTGTCTTAAACAAATACCGCGAGCATGGTATTCTCAATTTACGGTAGTTGCTTGAGTCTTAGGGCTTTATTAGATCATTTGTTGATGAGTCATTGTTCATTCTTCAATACGGTGGTTATTGGCTCTTTGTTTTTTACTATTTTGATGATCTTATTGTCATAGGAAGCTCTAGCACACATGTTTGAGACTTTATCAACACCATTGTGGCATAGATTTCTCAAAAAGATCTTGGTGATCTTTTCTACCTTTTAGGTATTAAGGCGACATGAACTTATAAAGGTCCTTATGCAACAAAATGATATTCAAGACCATCTTCTTCATGCAAACATCAACATTTGAGCATTGATAAACTACAAAAAGAGTTATACGATATCTTGCAAGAACTCATGACAGTGGTAATTCTTCTTTACAACCATGTAAGTCACATTCCATGCCTTTAATGACGCTAATTGAAGGGTGATCATGATGATTTTTACTCTATAGACGCATATATTGTTTTTCTTGGACTACATCTCATATCTTGGTATGTTGCTAGCATCTGGTTGTAATTCCAACTCCAATAGCATATATTTAAGTTGTTGCAGCTAAAAAGCTCATAGTAAAGCTTATCCTTAACTAGATGGATCGTTTCTCCGACATTGTTACTTTGAAGAAATTAGAGTGTGAAAAGAAAGTATATGCTCTCACATTAGTATGTGATAACATCATAAGATTTTGATTGGATTTTGTTGGTCTTTGGGATATGAGGAATGAATAATAGGATAAGTCAAGGGCATTTGTATCTCATAGTCTGAGATGAAATTTTTAGACTTATAAAAGATGAACCACTTTGAAAGCGTTTGCCAATGAATTTGTATTAATCAAAATGAAAGTTGGGGGGCTCAAAGACAATCATAGAACGTCCTAATCTCAACCCTAAACGAGATAATTTTTGGGATTAGTTAGGTTCAATCTCATATTTGACATGCCATCAGATAACCAAAGTAAATCATCAACGAACGAGAGATGGGTTACTTTTGGGTTTGAGCATTTTTAGTGTCATATGATATTTCCTTTCGCATCAAATTTATCATGTAGAACTGAAAACAATTTAAGGTCAATGATGACAAAATATGGGGATATGAGATATCCTAGGCGAAGAGCATGACAATTTTTTATAGTAAGGCGAAAGAACCTTATTTATTTTCATAGAAAATATCGCAATTAAGATGCAAGGCCAAATCCAATGGATGAAACAAGTTCGAAAAGCAATGGATTAAAACATATTGATTATGAAATCCAAATGGATGGTGTCGAAAGCCTTCCTAATGTCAATCTTCACAATGGCAATCTTGGAGGAAATAGATTCCTTGTAAATGAAATTGCAGCACCTAATATGTCTTAAATGAGGTAAATTTGATACTTTGAGGATAAACGATCTACAAAACTCAAAGAATTCTCAAACGAAAGCTATAAAGTATCGACCAAACCACTTCTAAGGCATTAACAAAAACTATTTGGTAAAACCATCGGGGTCCGAAGCTTACTTAACGCAAAAGAACCTATGGTTGTAATCTCCTCATCGATAATGCTTATTACAAGGGATTCCTTATTTTCTTGAACACAAGGAAAGTCTATAAAAACTAGTTAGTTAAAAGATACCGAAGGCACACTATTTAAAAGGATAGTTCCAAAAAAACAGAAAAATAAACGATTGTAGCTGAAAGCTTTACTTTTGGTCTAAAATCTTGTTGCTCGAATCATCCTAGAAGAAAATAATGGAATTTTTCACAATACAAGAATCCATAATCTTATGAAAGAATGTGGTATTTTCATCCCTTAACTTTTACCACATTATGCACGATTTTTATATGGAGAAAGGATTTATCTATAATTTCTAAAGAATTCTCCTTTTCTCTGGTTGAAAGTTCTGCTACAACATGCTTTGCTGAAAGGGAGGAAAAACATGGATCTACGTACTTTCCAATTGTTTGTAGCCTCTTTTACATGCTCTAAACTATGATTATAGTTCTCACAATTCAGTTGTCGAAGATAAAATTTTAACGCTTTAAGGCTAATATATAAGGAATATTGAAAGTGTCTTTCTTCCTCCTGAGAAAAGTTCAAATATCTCAAACTGACTGTTTTAAAATAAAGATGAATCACAAGATAACTTTGAATTTTGAAAGGTTTTCTTTAGAGAGAAAATTTGATCGAAAAGGCAATACTTAACGGAGTATGATCAATATGACCCAGATTCAGTACTTGTGCATAGGAGGCTAGAAAGTTTGAAAGACAATAAGAATTTACAAGGCAATAGATCAATGCATTCTATAACAAAATTTTCTTGTTGACCATTATGCGAAATATAAAAAGGATTTCGGGTTTTTACGTCAAATAATCCAACAATAGATAAACAATCCTAAAAATTTTGAGTTCACGTCACTTTAGAAGAAAAATCTGGATAACACAAATGTTTATGGAACTCCAAAATCTAGGACAATCAAAATCCGAACATTCAATAGTTTATGTCTTAAAAATTACCTAAAGGTGTTCCAAAATCCTTTTCTAGTAATGCTAATGTTCATAAATGAGTATTATTGCTTATACTTTATGTTTGATTCTAATACAGAGACCAAACCATAGATAAAAAAAATTCCTTTGAGTCTTATATAAAAATCTATTCCTCATTTAAAAAAAATTGCCTTATAAAAACATAAAAAAAATCAAATCGAATTGACATTAATACATTTTAACCAAAATAATAAATATGCAAATAAAGATTGGTTGTTAAGATCCTAAACTACAATAAAAATGTAATATAATACACTATTTAAAATCTTAACCCTCAATATCAATCATCGATTGGTTTGTTTAAAAGAAATTTTGTTGATTTGGTCTCAACTAGAATAACATGATGGACAAAGATGAGTGAATCTTGATTGATTAAATCTGTCACTTTAGATTTATTTTTATGCTTAATTTATCTATAATTTATAGTGTTTTTATTTAATTTATACTTTTAAATTTATCATATCCAAGGCACATCCATCAGACTATGGCTAGACAAATAACGAATATTTACGAATACCCGACTATTTGTATTTGTATTCGACGAATATCCAGATTTATTATTTGTATTTATATTTGTAAATTCGAATATTTATAAATACTGATATTTATCGGATATACGGATATCCGTATATGAACCTAAATCTTTTTAGCGTAAAAAATATATTTTTTTTCTAATAAAAATCAATAATCATCAAATATAATCTAAACTAAAATTCAAATCTAAAAAAGATGCAAAGATACATAATATAAATAAAACAAATTACCAAATCTTCACAATCATCTCCATTCCAGTCATTTAAATTTATTTACATGAATTATTCCATGAATTTCGTGAATTCATCTAAAACAATGAAACAAATCGTTAGATTATACACTAAAATAGAACTCGTAAAAAAAATATATTTAGCGAGTTCTGTTTTTCATATACTGTAATGTCTCTATAACATTAACCAACTCATTTGAATTAGAACCAATCATTAATATAAATTAAATTTTCAACAATATTAGTTATTTTAATGTATTTGATATTTTAGTCATCCATTCAATATTATATATTTGTCTATATATTTATATAATAAGTACTTAAAAAAGGCTAATAATATTTTCATTTCTAATTTGATTATTAAAATCAATTTTGTTACATATGTATGTATATATTAACTAAATTTTCTATTTAGTATTTACAGATACGAATAATTCAGATAATTCAATTTATTATTTCTATTTGTATTTATTAAATATCTAATTTCTAATATTTATTAGGGGTGGGCACCCGCGGGTACCCGCGAGATTCTCGCTACCCGCACCCGAACCCGTCC
>CM071866.1:19870736-19911897 GCA_036759665.1 Gynandropsis gynandra
TGTCGGGTTCCCCGCTGTTCGGGTCTCTGTAGGTTGCGGTTACCCGTCCCCTGGGTATCCGCAAAAACCCGTCAAAACTTTTGAAACCCGCGGGTACCCGCGACGCAAAAAACTATGGACTTGTTCTTGTTCTCCTCTTCATTCTCATCATCTACTTCTGACATTGGAGCCATCTGACCTTCAAAATATCTGCAAATTGCCAATCAATGTATCAAATAAGAGCTCACTGTTTGTTCGAGCAAGAGGGTAACCTGTCTGGTGTACTCGATAAAATGATCAATGGAGCTTTAGTCATAGAGATGTCCGCGTCCAACGGCACAAACCTCTTGCGTCGTACGTATCGACCCAGATCCCATTCCAACCCTCAATCCATCCACTCCTGCTTGAATCAAATTCTGCGCTTGGTACATCGTCACCACGTATGTAATTTTTGCGGGTACCCGCGGGTACCCGTTTGTGAAATAAAAAAACCCGTCCCGAACCCGAACCCGCGGGTATTGAACTCAAATTACCCGAACCCGCACCCGCGGGTACGAGTAATTTTTTGCGGGTTCGGGATGGGTTTCGGGACGGGACGGGTAGTGCGGGTTTTTTGCCCACCCCTAATATTTATAAGGGAATATAGCATAAAAAATATCTAACTATTTTATTTTAGCCTATAAAACATGAATTATTATTTGTATCCTAAAAAACCCAAACTTATATTTTTTGCTTTAAAAACACTAATTTAGGATTTGATTAATTTGATAAATTTTTGTTTTTTAGATAACATTTAAAAATTCAAAGAGTTAAAATATGATTTAGTGTTTTTATTTGTGTATGGATATGATTAATTTGATAAGTTTGTGTTTTTTTGATAAAATGTAAAAACTCAAACTTTGTAGGTTCAAAGTACTAATTTGTGTTTTATAATAAAAATTAAAAAGTTAGGTATATCTACACTATATTTCTAAAATTAATGTTTTTAAGACAAAAAAAAATAAATTTGGATTTTTTTAGGTTAAAGATAATACTTCATGTTTTATAGGCTAAAATAAAATAGTTTGATATTTTTTTATGATATATTCCATTTTTTATTCGAATACGAATCAGATACGAACCCAAAGACATAGAAAATATAATTAAATGTGTTCGGTTATAAGAAAAAATCTATGTGATTCGGTGATTTTCATAAAATACATTGGTAATATAGAACAAAACATACGTGTTAAAAAAATATTACCAAAAACTCATTGTTGATCTTCATTGACTTTGACTTCAATAAATTATTCCCAACCTACGTTTACGCGTGTAGTAGATGACATGTAATATAAATCCTCTTGCATTCTCAATTAACTTTTTTTTCCTACATTGAAACGCCCCAAAACCATCATCCACCGTGCGATCATGACATTTACCCCCATAGATCGGACGGCCCACAAAAAACCCAAGAAAAAAACTTAACATAAGAATTTATCTCCCCAATCTACGGCGGTGGCCAAATCGGCACACTCATTGACCTAACTATTCATTTGGTCTCGTGTTACCGCACGCGCATCCGCACCCTAAAACTGCTTGGGCATGTACATGAATATGTCCTGCAGTGGCCACATCTGATTACTCCCCAACAACGCATTCTCCACCGTGGCATCTATGTAATTATACCCAAAATCAAGGGTATCACTATTGTTTCCCCCATTGTTGCTGCTCACTGCCCAACCCTTCCATCTGGGCTCGCTCTGAACCTCGCTCGTGAACTCCGGAGATACCACGTGCTCCGAGCAGCTGGACTCCGTGTTCAGCTTCGGCACCGAATCCGACGTGTCGAAGTAGACGAAATCGTTCGCCGTCACCACCGGCTTCTGCGGCGGCGCCATGCAGTACGGATCCACCCCCATCGCAGTCAGAATCGGCTTCTCCTCCAACACCTCCATTTTCTCCGGAAAAACGCCGGAACCGCCGTACACTGGCGCGGGTCGCTTCTCAATGGCTCCTTTCTTGTTGTATATACGGCAAAGCACCCAATCATCCAGCTGGCGAAATTAACACCGTCGGATTAAGCAATCATATTGAACTTAAAAAAAATTAAACGCGTATCGATTTATATTCATAATTTGATTTCATACCCTTAGACTATTATTTTTCTTGCGAGCAGACCGATCGACATCGGCGAGGCGGTACTCGTGCATAATCCAGTTGGTTTTCTCTCCTTTGGGGGCTTTACCGGCGTAAAACACCAAAGCCTTCTTGATCCCAACCGGTTTAGGAACACCAATCGGTTTATCTGCTCCGGTCGCCTTCCAATAACCGGTCCCAGCCGCCCGGTTTGGACGTGAACCGTTCGGGTACTTCCGGTCCCTCGGTGAGAAAAAATACCACTCCTTCTCCCCATACAAAGCCAAACCTGAAATTGAACCGATCGAATTTAAAACAAAAAATAGCCCACGGATTCGACAACAAGAAGATCTGAAATAACCGGTTCGGGATTTTATCAAATTCAGATTAGATGAGTACCGGGGAGGTCCCAAGGATCGTATTTGTAGAGATCGATCTCGGCGATTATAGGAACAGCGATCGTCTGTGACGCGCATTTACGGCAGAGATAGTGCATCACCAGCTCCTCGTCCGTCGGATGGAATCGGAATCCAGGAGGCAACTGTAAATCCGCCGCAGCAGTCATCTTATTATGTTATTCCCTTTTTACCCTTTGTTGTTCTCCTAATTTCAACGAAAGCCGCCCCTCGGTCTCCCTCTCTCTCTCTCTCTCTCTCTCTCGTTCCTCTTTCTCTGTAAGTAACGGTGCGGCGGCGTTTGAAACTTCGAAATGAGAGGAGGGACGGGGAATATATAAGGAGAAGGAGAGGACACGTGTCGATAGATTAGGCCGGGAGATAGAGTTTCTAGAATACACGTGGGTGGTCACGCTGCTTGATAAAGTGGTAATGAACACGTTTCGAGAGGAGAAGTGAGGTGCTGACGTGGCAACAGAGCTCAAAGCGAGGTGATGTTGTCACTGCTTACGTCTTTTGTGCCATTAGACCGGTACAAGGACCTAATTCCGACCGGTACTAAACGACGAAACCAGGACTTAGGGATTCGTGTCCGTTCGCTGAACTAGTGGGTCCTATTTGTTGCTGCGTCTGTGGGTCCCGCTCTCCGATTGTAAAATGCGTTACTGTTGAATCGAAAGTAGATAGATATTCAGTTAAACGGTGGATAAGTCTCACACGTCGTCTCCACAAGTGCACCCAAAACCCCTGCCACATAGTCACTGCTCCTTTGTCCCATTTCTTGATTAAATCTAATTTGTTAAAATAAACTTAATTTTTAACAGAAATACACAAAAAAATACTCGAGAATTTTGTAACTTTTGTGTAAAAGATTTTCGCTACTTTTTTCCATCACTATAATTATTTTATTTCTTTTTTTTTCAAAATATTGTAATGAATTCGATTTATGGGATTCCGGAAGACATTTATATTCCGTTGACTCTTTTTGAAGGAAACATATTAAATTGGTTTGTTTTCCTTAATTTTACAAATTCCGAATTAAATTTTCCAAGGGTTAACTTTCAGGTTTTGTTACTCCATATGAAGACTCTTGACTAGAGCATAAATCTCATACTATTTGGATAGTCATATTAATTGCATCTTGACTCTCTCACTCTCTCTCTCTTTCAAAGTTAAATTATATTATTTGTCATCATTTTTTTAATCTTTTTGTCTGTATTTAATTCTATAAATACGGTAATACCATTTTTGTACGCATTTTTTTAATATTATGTTTAATATTGTCTAATTTTTTGTCTTAATACTATTATCATCCAAACTTTTCAAATTTTCCATTCACCCCTCCCTTAAAACTATATTAATTTAACGAAAGTAACCCTAAATATCTATATTTTAATTTGGATTACTTTAATTTAACTTCATTTTTATTTTAATTGGATTCAGTCTTTTCTCCCTAATTTTTCAATTTCAATCTTTTATCTTCTAAAACTTTTAAATTCAATATCTTTTACGCGAATTATAAAACAATTGATGACATAATAACTAAAACTATAATTTGGATTCGGTTTAGAGTTTGATTAGATTACAATAAATACTAGTTATTTGGATTTATAGAAATAATAATTATTTGATAGTAACCCCAAACGATTTTCAATCCGATTCAATTACAATAAGATGTTGTTAGTTTACAATAGTAAATTTGATTCGATTTTGTGAGGCTCATATGGCCTATTATTCAGTATTCTTATGATTATTATATATATAATGATAATGTAGATTTAGTTAAGTAAAATAAAGGAAGAAACAATAACAGTCGTCGATCAAGAGAAGAAAACAAAGAAGAAGAAAAAAAGGAAAACGAGAAAAAAAAAGAAAAGGAAGATGAAGAAAGAGGTTTAACCAAATTTTCGTCGTGTTCGTTACGTGGATGAGTTTAATCGAGATTTCATATAATTATAAATTTATATTTGTTATTATTTCCTTAATTTGAATATCTATATAATGGAAATTTATTATTTGATCGACTCTATACTAGGAGAAAATTGATTCGTGTCACAGTTAGCAATATCATCGTGGATCGTCAAGTCATCAGAGAAGCTAAGGTGATGATCTTTTACATCCTAATTTTGAATTCGTCGTTGATTTATGGAAGAGATTCTACATTTAAAACGAGTCATGATTACAATAAGATTTATAGGATCATAACGGAAAATGTGAGATGTTACAAGTGAAGATTGAATTAAACCCTAGAATTGTCGTATGAAAATTGATGAAAAGTATATGAGTTGTATAAATGATTAGAGATGATTAGAGAATTGAAGTTCGATCAAATGTTGGGGTGGAAGAACAACGATATTTTAGGTTCAATGTTTAAACCGAGTGAACATCTTGTTTAGTGTACTCGATCGAGTGATTTTCACACTCGAACCTTCGGAAAAAGGTGTGTGCAAGTGTGTCGCTGAGCCTTGTCACATGAGAAGTATCTGATTGATGGAGTTAGTATTGCGACACTGGGATCAAGGCCGACATTGTACCGTGTTGGGTTTGTGATAATCTTTCGAGCGATGGAACGTCGTATTAGTTAGATCAGTGGATTTTTCAGTGTCATACTATGTTGGGGTTATGGTAACCTTTCGAGCGACGGAGCACGGTATTATATTGATGGCTGAAGTACGTTGTAACCTTGCAAGATCTTCAGTGTGCTAGGGTCCTTTGGACTTTGCGAGCATATGCCCGAGCTAGAGTCATGTGGACTCTGTGTGCAAGGATCTAGTGTTGTATTAGTCTTAAACTTTGGATACTTAGTCGGATTTTGGTATAGTTGTCTGTATGTTTTAATATGATGATAGATCATTATTTTATGTTATTTAGTTAATAGTGGAGGAATACGTGGTACAGAGTATATACACATATTGGTACCACTATTTACTTATTTCGTACTCACTCTATTTGTGGGTTATCGTGGATGGACAAGATATGACGAGGAAAAAGAGTAATGAGAACAACAACATCAAAACTCACATCGGAAAGGCGTGCAAGAGGTATCGATAAGCTTTATTTTGCATTTCGTATTTATTTTATTTACTTATCGTGACTATGATTTTACGTATTGTATTTGCTATATGGTCCGAACCACTTTTCTTTCGGAATATATCATTTATTTTATTTTATAAATGTGTTTGAGCGATGATATATATGACCACCTCTTCGGGATGATAGTGGACACTCCTAGTCCCGATGTAGTTCCGGGATAGGGTGTTACAAATTGGTATCAGAGCTCTGATTTTCATTTTCGTATTTATCATTTTCTTTGAATTTCAAAATATTTTTCAAAAATCATAATAAAGCCACGAGACCGTATCACACATGTCTTGAAATGTCTAGTGGGGTTTAGAGTTATGGAAACTAATAGTAATTGATTGTGCGTAGCAGACAATATTGAGAGGATGGTTATTAGGGCTCTTGGCCATGGGATGAACGGAGGCTCTCGTTTCACTATACATATGCAGTCTCAATCATTGACACAAAGATCGTAAAGTGGGATAGATAGAGATGCCATGAGAGAAATATTGAGAGAGCTATTAGCAAAGAGTCGGCAACATGACCAAGAGGAGATTTTAGGTACTGACACCACCATCAGTACAACCGTATGCGCCACCACAAGTATCGTTACCACCACCACCAGGGCATTCACAAGTGTTTAATAAGAGGCATGTGGAGACGTCAGAGTATTTCTATGTCATGGACCACATGACTGAATGGGTACAAAGCCATTTTGTAGCGGTTGCGATATCTTCCATGAAGGCGGATGAGTGGTTGTTTCGTTTAGAGCAAAACTTTTGATTATCTAGATGTCCATTCGACTTTAAGATGTATATTGCACTCCATTATTTAAAAGGAGAAGTAGTGTTTTGGTGGGACGAGATTCAGAGAGAACATCCAGAGCATATGTTTTCTTGGGCTAAGTTCAAACAACTTTTTGAGTTGAAATATGAACCGCATGCTGCTCGTGAAGAGATGAAGTTGGCATTTCTACAGCTCATAACAGGTGATAGTACTGTTTCTCAGTATTATGAGACTTATTTCGATTTATCACGGTTTGGGTCCAAATCAATAACTTTAGAAATTCTTAAGATCAACAAAATTTTGCAAGGACTACGACCAGAAATTAGACGCAGAATTGATATAATCAAGCATGGATCATTGTCTGAGCGAGTTCAAAATGCTTAGTTGGTAGAAAAGGGATTCATCGAGGAGGGCATCTTAAGGTCTTCGGATGCCAAGGGGAAATAGGTCATCCAACACATTCAAAGTAGATCAGATCAGAGGAAAATAGTTCAGGCTCGTCCTATCGGAATAACATTGAAGTACCCATTTCACCGTTGTGGACGTGAGCATGTTGGGGTATACCAAAGATTTGATAGGAGAGTAGGATGCTTCTGATGTGGCAGTTTAAAACACCAGTTTTGTGAATGCCCCAACAAGTTAGAGGGACTATCAGAAGAGGACAATTAGACGAATATTTCCGTTGTGGTAGTATGGATCATCTTCAAAGGGATTATCTAAGGCCACCACTACCACCACCACTAGATCTAATGCTACAAGTTAGAGCTAGAAAACTTGAAGAGCATGCATCAAAACGTAGGGCTTTACAACCACGGATATATGCCATTGAGGTTACCAAGATGAACGTGAGGGCCAAAAAGGAGACATTCAACCTATCTTCAGATCTGTAATCGTGGGAGGCCTATCTACTCATGTGTTATTTGACACCAATGCGACACATAATTTTTTTAATCCATCGATGACTAATGAATTAGTTGTTCATCCTGAGGATCTAACAAGTATTGTCCGAGTGCATACTCTTGGAGGCCAGATTTTTTAATCTATAAAGTTTCTCAAAGAGGTGCTCGTGGTGATAAAAAGAGAAGAACTAGCTCTAGAGTTTATCATCATACCGATGAAATGCTACAATGTGATCGTTTGAATGGATTGATTGTCAAGACATCGAGCTACGATGGATTGTCATCGCGGTCAAGTATGTTGCCGAAAATGCGGTAATGAGGTTAAGTATTAAGGAATTCGATCGGGTCAAGAGATTCACATAATCTCAGCATTGTGTATAGAACGATTACTAGATCAAGGGTGTGACCCTATAACTCGTTACCATATCGGTAGTAGAAGTTCGTCCATCTGTGCAAGTCGAGGAGATCCCTGTAATGCGAGAACTTGGAGATGTTTTCAGAGAATTGTAAGGCTTACCAGCAATGCGAGGAGATCCATTTGAGATTGAGTTAGAACCAGACACTGCTTCGATATCAAAGTCTCCAAATTGAATGGCACCAATCTCGTTTTGAAAAAGGTTCCAAGGGAATTCATTAGAGGAATGTTTCCAATAAAAATTTGTACAATCGAGTGCATCACCATGGGGTGCACTAATCACGTTTGTCAAGATGAAAGATGGGAGTTTCACATTGTGCATTGATTATAGGGTTTTGAATAGTGTAACTCGTTACCATATCGATGAGTTATAAGATCAGTTAAGAGGTGTGACTTGGTTCTCAAAGATATATTTATCATCGGGATATCATCAGATTCCAAATTCAGAAAGAGACATTAAGAAAACCGCATTTCTAACTCGATATGGGCATTATGAATTTGTGGTTATGGCCATTTGGTTTGACTAATACCCCTGTTGCGTTCATGAAGCTAATGAATTATGTGTTTCATGTCTACTTGGATCATTTTGTCATTGTATTTATCGATGATATTTTGGTCTACTCCAAGAGCCCAGAGGAACATGATGGTCATTTGCGCTTGGTGTTAGAGCATATCAAAGAACAAAGATTGTTTGCAAAGTTGAAAAAGTATAGTTTCTGGAAAGAGACGTGTGGGACTTTTAGAACATGTCATATCAGAGGAACGAGTTTTTGTCGATCCTGAGAAGATGTTAGTGCTTGTAAGTTAAAAGAAACCGAAAAATGTACTTTTTGTTAGTAGGGTACTATCGACGTTTCGTTATGAACTTTTCTAGCCTAGCGAAGCCAATGACGAGACTTAAGAGAAAAGATGTACTTTTTGTTTAGAATGAAGCTTGTGATATGTCATCTAAAAAGATAATAGTGAAGCTAACGAAATCCCAAAGCTAGCATTACCACAACCAGGGATTCCATACATAGTTTACATGGATGCATCAAATACGAGATTAGGAAGTGTACTTATGCAGGGAGATAACGTGATTGCTTATGCATCAAAACAGTTACGTAAACATGATGAGAATTATCCGAATCATGATTTAGAGATAGAAGTTGTGGTCTTCGCGTTAATGATTTGGATGTCATATCTTTATGGGGAGAAGGTATTGAATTTTATAAACCATAAAAGTCTAAATTACATATTCACACAACCAAAGTTGAATTTATGTCAGAGAAGGTGGATGGAGTTTGTCGCAGACTACGATGTGGACATCACGTACCATCCGTGGAAAGCAAATGTTATTGTAGATGTGTTGAGCCGTAAGAGAATTGAGGTTTCGACTATGCAATAACTCAATGATTTGATTAGTTAGATAAGTGCTCTGACACTAGAGATAATGCAGACTGAGTCTGGAGTGTCGGGTTGCAAGTAGTAAATCAGACTGGTCTATTGAGTAAAATTCGTGCATCATAATCCAATGAAAGATTTCAGAAGATTCGTATTAGTCAGAAAGACCCGGGGTATAAGTTGTATCAGGTCAGAGAAGACGATCTGATGATAATCGATGGTCGAGTTTGTGTACTGAAGGATCTAGAGATCAGAGAAGAGATTCTAAGCTAGGCTCACCAATCCAAGTTTTTTATTGATCCGATATCACGAAGATGTATCAGGATGTTCACAAGCTTTATCAATGGCCAGGGATGAAGAAGAACATCGCTCGATAGGTAGCGAAATGTCCAACGTGTCAATTAATCAAAGGGGAGCAACAAGTACCAAGTAGTAACTTGCAAAGTCTACCATTTCTGATTGGAAATGGAACTATACCATGGATTTTGTGACGAGTCTTCTAAGGACGCAAAGTGGAAAGGATGCAATTTTGGGTGATCATGGATCGGCTAACTAAATCAACTCATTTCATTCTGATAGAGAAGACTTTTAATGTAAATAAGCTAGTAATGATATATATTGCGTAAATTGTGAAGTTGCATAGGGTTCTGTCAAGTATTTTGTTAGATCGAGATGGGTGATTCACCTTATTTTTCGCAAGTATTTCAAAAAGCGTTAGGAACCAAATTGCACATGAGCACCGCATATCATCCACAGACAGATGGACAATTTAAGAGAATTATAAGCTCGCTTGAGGGTCTATTACGAGCATGTGCATTGAAGTAGCTTGGTAGTTGGGAAAATCATGTATCGCTTGTTGAGTTCGCGTACAATAATAGCTATCATGCTAGCATTGAGATGTCACCATATGAAGCATTATTCGAGCGATCATGTCGTACTCCCTCGTACTGGATTAAAGTGGGGGAGACATCTATCTTCAGAGAAAAAATTGTAAAGGCAATTATAGAAAAGTTGAGGATTGTTAAGATGATAATGAAGACGACTCAAGATCTTATATGTTGAGTTTAACATATAAGATATGGTATATTGGTCGGTTCAAGGCAACCGAACAAGCTATCACCACGGTTCACTGGACAATTTAAAGTGATTGAGGGAATTGGAGTAGTCGTCTATCGATTGGAGTTTCCCACATATTTAGAGAGGATACATGATGTGTTCCATGTATCGTTGTTGCGTAAGTGTTTATCAGTTCCAGATAAAATACTAGTTGAGCCACCAATAACTATAAAGAAAGATTTAACGTATACAGAACGTCGAGTGCACATCGTGGATCACCAAGTGAAACAGATAAGACGTAAGCGGATTCTGATGATAAAAGTTATGTGGGAACATCATGGCGTAGAAGGAGCGACATGGGAATTAGAGGAGTATATATGGCATGAGTATCCAGAGTTATTTGAAGATGAATAGTATGTTTCTTCTATTTATTGAATAGTTGTCGTAAAACCCAAAGACATAAAATTCGATGAAGAACTCTATTGTAGTGGGAGAGAATTGCGAGGTCTATATGATCCATTATTCAATATTAATAATATATATATATATATATATGTAATATGATAATGTAGGTTTAATTAATTAAAATAGAGGGAAAAAATAGCAACCGTTTGCCGAGAGAAGAAAAATGAGTAAAAAAAGAAGAGGAAGAAGGAGAAAAAAAAGAAGAGGAAAAAGAAGAAAAAATATGTTTATCCAGATTTTCGTCGTGTTCGTTTCGTGCTGAATTTAATCGAGATTTCGGTATAATTCTAAATTTTTCTTTATTATTATTTCCTTTATTTGAAGATGTATATAATAAAAATTGATTATTCGAAGATTTATATAATAGAAATTGATTAAAATCCAAAATATGCACCAAATCATATAGGTTTTAATGGTTTTTAAAAACTGAATTCAATTATTTTATATTAGAATTGAATCAAATATTGTTTGTGGTTATAACTAAATTATTATTATTTATTGAAATTCTAATAATTCGTCCACTTAAAAATCATACGAATCCAAATTATTTAGTCAACATTTATTATGTTATTAATTTTTAGTATCTCATACAAAAATATGTTGAATTTTAAAATTTTGAAAGAATGTATTAAATTAAATCGAATCAAAATAAAATTAAATCGGATTAAAATAGCCTGAATTAAAATAATAATATTTAGAATTAATGTTTTTATTGTTTAGTTGATGTAATTAATAAGAGGGATAAAACTTTAAAATTTTCAATGTTCGGATGAGAAAAGAATTATAACTAAAGGATGAATTGAATGAATTAATACTTTGAAACAAAATAACAATTTAAAAAATAGATAGTTATCCCAAGTTTTCATTGTGTAAATATTATATTACAAATTTTCTAATATAATATATTATAAAAATATATAATCCATGTTTTTCTATTGTGTACGTATTATATATAGATCTTTTAAAAAAAGTATATATCATATTATAAAAATATACAATCAATGTAAAAGTAGAAAAGAAATTAAGATATACAATTCACAATTAGAGATAAGCATGGAAGAAGGTTCCTCGCAATCAACGGCCGCCAAAAATATCCTGTTGATATTTCCACTCCGATAGAATGGAGTGTGGACATAGCAATTGTTTAGTCCAGAGAGTGGAATTAGCATTTCTCCTTTCGGTGGCCGTTAATTATAATAAAAATAAAGGACTTATCTGTCACAAGCACATGGAATCCTAATGTGTCTAGCCAATTAAAATCAGCCACGTCACTGAAAAACCTATATCGTAGTGGGACCCATCTCTGTGTGAGGGATTAGGCGTCACGCATGACCTATTAAGCAGTCTTGACTAATGACCTTGGATTTACGGCACGTGGTGCAATGCACCCGATCACATTTGCCAACTGTTGTTTTAAAATGACGGATATGTCCTTCTTTATCCACGTGTTGTTATGTGATAGGGTCGACTTATGGGTGGCTGCTGTGCGTAGCTGCCTAGTCAATTTTCACGGAATAAGGGGAATCCTCTCTTTTTCTATATTCTCTGATTCCGATGATGTTTCAGAAAAAAAAAAGAATGTGATACAGATTTTTTTTGTCGACAATGTAATAACTATAATTTATAAAGAAACATTTTTTTCATATAGATAGCCCATGAAACTTCAAAAATATTTTGGTAAGTTTAAAATATTTCAAAAATATATGTTTTTAAAAATAAAGTTTTAACTTCAAATCTACTTTCAAAATATTAATCATTCCATATTATTTTTATCGACAATTTTTTCTTATCCAGAACAATTCGATTTCTCTCAATATTATGATACGAAAATAATTGTTCTCCCACATCACAATGATTCGGCGAGAGTAGTTTGAAATCGACATCAGTTTCGCTGCCAATAGGTTGAAATCGTTTGTTATCAACAAAGAAGCTTGCAATTAAGCACGTTTCGCAGAAAAACTGTTGCACTGGGTCACAAAGTCGCACCGTCGTACTGGATCAAAGAGTCTCATCGATGGGTCAAAGGTCAAAGGATCGCAGGGAAACAAGGTTCGTAGAGGTAAAGTGGTCGCAAAGGGGTCAAAGGGTCGAGGGGTAAAAGGGTCGAAGAGGTAAAAGGGTCGTAGGGTCAAAGGGTCACAGAGATACAAGTGTCACAAAGGGATCTCTTCGACCCTTGGACCCCTACGACCCTTGTATCTCTTCGACTCTTGGACCCCTATGACTCTTGTCCCTCTACGACTCTTATTATAATAATATTAAATCCACAAAATAGCGATACTAACAATAATACTTAATATTGAATAATAGTAAAAATAATTTATTATTTACAAACAATATGAATAAAATTTTTAAAATAATAATTTATCAAATTATTTACAAATAATTGATTCAAATATCTACGAGCCTTGTACCCCTACGACCTTTGTCCCTCGCGACCCTTGGACCCGTGCGACCTTTGTCCCTCGCGATCTTTGGACCCCTGCGACCCTTGTCCCTCGTGACCTTTGGACCCGTGCGACCCTTGTCTCTCGCGACCCTTGGACCCATGCGACCTTTGTCCCTCACGACCCTTGGACCCGTGCGACCCTTGTCCTCCATTCGACCCTTGTCTCTCTGCGACCCTTGTTACAATAATAACAAATCTAAAAACACAACGATACTAACAATAACATTAACAATTGAATAATAGTAAATCCACAAGATCAAATGAAGTTCAAGTTAAGGAGGTTCAAAGAAATCAAAATACAACTCAAATCAAAATATTTTGTTGAGAAATCGAAGCACAAGTTCTGCTCCAGTGGAGAGCAGTTCTACTATGAGGAAACAATCCACGTTCAGTCCATTTTCTTGACAAAACTGTCTCCACCCCCCTCTGATGCAAGAGCCACCACGACTCACAAGCCTTGTAGCTGCTGGCCAATACTAGAACCTTCTGCAATCGAACATTCCACAATCGAGGTACATCATTATCTTACATCGTCTACGACAAAGACCGTTCTTCCTCGCAAATCCTATCGGAAGTGTCTGCGACATCACTAAGTTAAATCAGTATAAATGAATACAAATCGAATAAATAACCAAATTATATATGATGAATCGGTTTGAGGTCAATTACAAATGAATCTACGGTCAAATTTGAACGCGTGACTGGTACAATGAAAACCCTCTCATCAGGAGTGGCCTTGGTGACGTCAAAGACCATGTCACATTCGTGACGAAAAAGTACGACATCCCCAATACGAATGTTTTGGTCATTGTAGATATATGTCCATCCATCAGTGAATTCGGAGCCATCTAACTTGACTTCTCATGTTCTGTTAGACGCATTCGATTTAAGCGTTACCGTGTTCTTGTCCCTTGTATTCCCGTAAATATACTCATTGAAGAAGATCTTCAGAACGTCTTGTAAAAAAAATGAAAAACAAAGTCAAATTTGTACATTCTCTACATGTAACATACCAACATAGAGTGTTTTAAAGAAGATTAAAAGGTAGTAAATATGCTGCACAAGAATCTCTCAGACGAAATGAGGGAAATATGGCATTTTCGGAAAAAAAATGGATGGAAGATGATGAGAGGAAAAAATGGATTGATATAAGGAAACGACTGGAACTCAAAAAGACATGACATCAAATCGATGTTAGATGGAATTCGAAAAGACATGACCACACGATCACATGGGTGACATGGGTAGAAGGGTCGAATGGGTAAAAGGGTCGCAGAGGTAAAAGGGTCGAACGAGTAAAAAGGTCGTACGATCAAAGATCAAACGGGTAAATGGGTCGCAGGGTCAAGTGTCGAAGGGGTAAAAGGGTCGTAGGGGTAAAAGAGTCGAACGGGTAAAAGGGTCCCACGGTCAAGGGTTGAACGGGTAAAAGGGTCGCAGGGGTAAAAGGGTCGAACGGGTAAAAGGATCGCAGGGTCAAGGGTTGAAGGGGTAAAAGGGTTGCATGGATAAAAGGGTCGAATGGGTAAAAGGATCGCAGAGTCAAGGGTCGAACGGGTAAAAGGTTCGCAAGGGACAAATGGTCGCGACCCTTGTACCTCTTCGACCCTTTGTCCCCTACGACCCTTGTCTCTCTGCGACCCTTGGACCTCTCCGACCCTTGGACCCCTCGACCCTTAGACCCTTGTGACCCTTGTCACCCTCTGATATTTGGACCTCTGCGACCCTTGGACCCCTGCGACGCTTGTCCCTCTGCGATCCTTGGACCCCGATAACCCTTGGACCCCTGCGACCCTTATCCCTCTACGACTCTTGTTACAATAATACTAAATTCACAAAAACATCGATACTACTAACAATAATACTTTCTATTGAATAATAGTTCAAAGGAATATTGTTCAAATGAAGTTCAAGTTAAAAAAATGTTGTTGAAATGAATTTCAAAACAATCAAAATACAATGGAATTCAAACTATGTTGTTGGTAGGCCCTGGTTGAGGGAAAAACCGTAGAGTAGGTATATCTCCATCAGAGAGCAGTTCGACTTTGAGGGAACAATCCACGTTAAGTCCATTATCATGACAAAACTTTATTCTACCCATGCTGATGCTAGCGTCACCATGTTTCACGGGCCTTAGATATGCCTCCCACATCAATCCGTAATTGATTATGAGATGTATCTTACATCGTTTACCGTCAAGACCTCTTGACCTCACAAACCCTATCGGAAGTGTCTACGATAACCGAATAAATTTACAACGACGCCAAACTAATGCACTTACGGCCAATTTTGATGATCGAATAAATCGGTTTGAGGTCACTTACCAATACATCTATGACCAGATTTGAAAGCGTGACTAGTACCTTGAAAATTCTCTAAGCAGAAGAAGATGACCCTGCTTCTGTGGATGATGATGACATAGATTATGCATATTGTAGATTACACATATCATCTCCGAAACCGGTGACGTGAAAAAACTATGTCACCTTCGTGACATAAAACTAAGAAATCCCAAATACGAAAATCATGATCCTTCGAGAAATCTTTCCATCCATCAGCGAATCTTGAGCCATCCAACTTGATTTCCAATGTTTTGTTAGACACATCCGATTTAAGCGTTGTCGTGTTATTGTCCCTTGTTTTCCGTAAATATGCTCATCGAAGAATTTCTTCAGAATGTCCTGTAATAAAAATCGAAAAAAGTCAAATCTGTAAATTCTCTATATTAACATACCGAATGAGAGAGATGAAGGAGATTACGAGGTAGTTCTCCAGAAACCTCGGAAGAATGATTTGGAAAAAATGAGGGAAATGTGGCATTTTTCGGTAAAACAATGGATGGAAGATAATGAGATTAGAGAGAGTGTGTCGTTATTCGAAAAAAGATGGATGGAAGATGATGAGAGTTAGAGAGAGAGAGTATGTCATTATTCGAAAAAAAGAAACGGTTGGAATTCGAAAAGAAATGACCCTGACATCGTATCGCCGTCAGATGGAATTCGATAAGGCACGATCACACAGTTATGTTTTTTCAAATTTTGGTGAAAAGTTCGGCGGGAGTTTTGGTGAAAATGATAAAATGTCAAAACCAATCAAAATTGAAGATGGCATGAGTTGCATGGGACGCATATATGCAAAATAGACGAATTTACAGGTTTATAATGATAAAACGACAAAAACCAATCAAAACAATACATTTACAACGTCAAACTAGTTAATGCCAAATGAGGGTCGCATGGTTGTATATATTGATCAATAGATGCAAAATCGATGAATTTATGGGTTTATAATGATAAAATGACAAAAACTAATCAAAACAATACATTTACAATCTCAAACTAATTAATGCCAATTGAGGGTCACATGGGTCGCATTTTCTGCGGGTTCTCCATCAAAATCTTTCCCTCGTCCTCTCCCTCGCACTGTTCTTGCTCCTTTCGCCGGTAGAGGTTCAACATATGCCTTCTGTGATCTTAAAGATCGTTTAGGTACCGATGGAGGTTCAACATATGGCGTAGACTCCTTCGATAAAGGTCCAGCATCTGCATAAAATTTACTTCATTAAACATATGGCGACCAATGCGACCTATATATGCGACCATGCAACCTATGCGACCTATGCGACTAATACGACCTTTTATGGCCCATTCGACCCATGCGACCAATGCGACCTCTATGACGCAAATGACCGTACTTACTTGGTGGTACTTCGACAATAGCGGTGACCTCTTGGACAGGACCCACTGCTGGAGTATCCTTGGTAGGAACCTCATCGGCGACGTCATCGATAGGACCCACTGTAGTATCCTTAGTGTGGACCTCTTCGATAGGACCCACTGGAGCATCTACATAAAATTACTTCACTCATTAGACTCATCGTTCGTAACAATGATGCGACCCTTGTGACCCATGGGACATATGCAATCCATGCGACCAATGCAACCTCTGTGACGCAAAAGGTCGTACTTACTTGGTGGTACTTCAACAATAGCGGCGATCTCTTAGGCAGGACCCAATGAAGTATTCTCGGTAGGACCCTCCTTAGTGTGGATCTCTTCGACATGACCCAATGGAATATTCTCGGCATGAACCTCCTCGTCGATGACATCTTGGACATGACCCACTGCTAGAGTATCCTTGGCAAGAACCTCGTCGGCGATGTCATCGACAGGACCCACCGGAGTACCCTTAGTGTGGACCTCTTCGATAGGATCCACTGGAGCATCTGCATAAAATTACTTCATTCATTAGACTCATCGTTCGTTGCATTGATCCGACCCTTGCGACCCATGGGACATATGCAACCCATTCAACCCATGCGACCCATGCGAATCTAGCAACCCAGCGACCCCTGCGACCTGTGAGACATATGCAACCCATGAGACTCTAGCGACCCAACGACTTATGTGAGTCAACGACTTATGTGTGACTGCGACCTATACGATTCTTGTGACCCATGCCGAATCTCCATGGAAATTGACTCTCAAATGACATTTTTCACTAAATATTACTTACTTGGTGGAACTTCATCAGGAGCAATGTTTGCCAAATCCTCTTCTAAGCCATCTCCAGAGTCAACCGGCTTTTCGCTTGGCTCTTTTCTTGACACTGGATTTGGACGTCGAAGGAATTCAAAATCATCATCTCTAACAGTGTCAGAAGATTGGTTTCTGGTGCTCGCTTCTTTCTCGGTAGCCTTTAATTTTGGATTAAGCAAATGAAACCCGATATCCCTTAGAAGGTCTCTTACGGTATCGATGATTCTTTTCTCCGACTTCTTTATTTCCTCTATTGATTTCTGCTCCAGTGTCAGAGTGACTGCAACATCAGCATCACCTTGATGATTCTTTTCTCCTTCTCCTTCAGCTTCAGTATCACCTTCTCTTTCTTCATCAGCTTCAACAACACCTACCCAAATTTCGTCTTCGTCATCTTCAACCTCTATTATTTTTTTCACTCATTCTCTTCTTCCTCATAGTCCCTTTTTCTTTCCCTTTCTTTTGATCACCAAGAGCTGCTTTTCGTGTCAGCAGTTCTTGCTTACGGATGTCCTCCCAACAAATACCCTCCGGATTTCTACGAAGATGTTCCATCCATATCTGAACATCGGGATCGTGGCATCCCTCGGAATCCTCCAGATCAGAAAGTAAAGCTTCCTCTTCGTGTTCAGCACGAAAAATGCTTCGAATATCCTGAAAAACAAAAAATAACCATCATTACCCTCTGTGACCCTTGTGTAATTGTTACCTTAGAATCTCCGATCTACCTTATCACATCTACATACTTCAGGTTAAAACTGAATTTAACCATCTTCTTGCACATTCTTGGGCATGATGGATCTGCATCCAAAACATCAACATGCCATCCCTTTCCGTCCAAACTAAGGATGGTTTCGAATGGACGTAACAGAAACATTAAAACAAAATGATAAGTATGCAAAAAGTACGAAAACATTCAAGTTAGTCGAATAATATATACAACTTGCCATTAGTGTGATCATGAAGTCGACACAATACCATTTTGGTTTCGGTGATTCCCCGCTAACGTGTTTGCAGCAAGTACCCACAATCTTCTCGAATGTGTAACGCCCCCATGGAAAGCCTTCACAAAATTTCAAGTCATCAATTATGTCAATGAGATCATGGCTGATAGAGTTTTCTGCTGAAGGCTTGTGAGCCATAACTTGCTCCAACAACATCAAAGTTGCCAACCTCTTTCGGTCATCGGGATTCTTCACCTTCACAAGCTTTTCACTGACTTGTGCGGGGTCACCTTTCCACGACCAAAATTCTTCAGCCTGAATGTGTCACCCCTTTTGGACTCTCATCCTTTGGGACATGGTCCGCGTTTCAATCCGAAAATTAGTGTGTGCTCCACTATAAAGTACCGGATGAGAACGCCGTTTAAGACGAACCACAACTCCTTCTTGTCCCGGATAATCACGGAGTGATTTAGTAGGATAGTCATTTAAACCTTCGTCAATGCGGAGTCATATTGGAAATGGAATAAATGCCTAAACTGTGGTTCCTTGTCGAAGTAATGCAACTCGTATCCAACTAAGATTCCTCTCTGCTTCGTTATTGTCTCGTGAGGATAACACTTGGTGGTGATTATCTTTGGCATTTTTTCCATGTGCTTGAATTCATATACAAACTTCGGCTTTGGCGCCATGTGAAAAATGACCAATTAAGAATACATTATACTTCTACCGACTCAACCGACCTTGCGACCCTTGCGACTCAAACGACACTCGGACTCTCTACGACATTCAACCGACTCACTGAGGCATAAGCAATCCATGCGACTCAAACGACCCTTGCGACTCAATGACACAAGCGACCCATGCGGCTCAAACGACCTTTGGACCCCCTGCGACGCTCAAGCGATCATTGCGACCCAACCGACTCATTGAGACTCAACCGACTCACTGTGTCGAAGATGGTCATGCAACTCCTACGACCCTTATGACTCAACCGACTCATTGACACTCACACCCATTTTAAATCAATAAATCGATCTATTTACACTTATTGACGCCATTGAAGATTGACTCGTGCTCTCTTCTTCACTGCTGCTGCTGATTCTAGCCATTTCCTTCTTGCCAACTTCAAATCGATCCCTCTCAAGTTCGAAATCACTTATCCTTTCTTGCTCTAAACTTTGAAATAGGTTTTCACGTCGAAAAATTGTTCGTCTTTCTTGCTTTTGACACGGTTTGACAGTTTTCATGTCGAAAAACAACAGAGCGTGTGTTTTTCATGTTCGAAAATTAAGGGCAAATTTGTCTTTTTCTTAGTTTTTTCCTATTTAATAATTATTTTTACGAGGGTATTTTTGAAGCACTTTAGCCTTACGAGCGTATATCTAATATTCCGCCCCCACGTTAGGTACAGGTACTCCATATGAATATAACCTTTATATTTAAAATATCTAAAATGATATGTTATCCCAAAAAAATTAGTTCCAATTTTTATTAATGTATTCCTCACCATTTTTAAATAAATATATGTTTTTTATTAATTATATAATTACTATATATAATTTTAATAACAAGAAAAAAGTTTAAGTTTAATAAATACAAACTAATAAATAAAATTACAAATTATTAGCAATCGCAAAAATTAAATCTAAAAAAATCAATATCAAATCTAGAAGTTTAAACAAGTCAATATATAACGTGATAATTTTGGTCTAAAATATAGGAAGTCAAATAATAACATCCAATATAATAGTCACCCCTAAAATAAGACAGCAAACAACAAAATATATTTGTTGGAATGCCTATTTAAAGGAGCGGAGCACATCAACAAAAGACACAACTCGAGAGAGAGCAAGAAAGCAAAGTGCATTTATATGCATAAAGTGAACGAGTTGAGCCTAACAAGTGTTCATAATTTTGAACCAATTAAGTGTGTTGTGTTGGTGAACGAGAGACTCATTTGTCAAGTTCATACACGTATGATGTATCGAACTAAATGAGAGTGAACTGTGAGATTTACGGATGAGTATAATCTGGAAATAATTTAGCTCTTAAAATATGTTTCGGATATGTTCAAAAGTAGTTGAGTGATAAATACTTGTATTTGAACATACAACAACATAAATAAACAGTTTCATTTTGTACGGCGGTGAAAGATCACCGCAATTTAATCTTGATGTTAAACTGAATTACATATAAAATTTTTAAAATAAATTATGTTCTTGTCTCCACTCATGATTTTAATTTCCGATGGCTGTTTTTATTTTCAATTAGATCTTTATTAAATGTCATTCGAACTAATACTAACTCTTTATTAAATGGTTTCATATATTAGATGACGCCAATCTTTTGAAATATTATTATAAGATTGATTTAAAGTCATAAATTATTGTATTTTATTTTTTAAAAATTATATTAAGATGAAACTTTACCATTTAATCCCTATATTGTATCCCAATTAATATTAAGAATTTCTTTAGATAAAATTTATATTATATCTTTATATTTGTATCCCAACTAATATTAACATGTTATTTAATCTTGGGTGAGAGAAACAATCCTTCTCTCATTTTGATTGTTTGAATTTTTATACACAATTTATATTTTCATGTTATATACAATATTCGCACGAGAGATATAATTTGTTTATAATAATCATAATATATATATATTAGATTAACACTCGTGTTTTTTCCAAAGAGTTCATTAAAAAAATACCATTTTCAATAGATCAAACGAATTGTAACAAATATCAACAAACATATTTTTTGTTGTATTTCGTTGAAAATGTTATATGCACTTCATTGAAGTTGCATTGTTGAAACATCTATTTATAACCATTAGACATCCCCTTGAACCTTTCAACAGGAGATCAACAAACAATATTTGTTGGAATTTATCAACAGTTTTCTAACATATCATAATCGTTAGAAAAGACCATTGGAACCCGTCGGGCCTCCTGTTGAAAATACACCAACTATTTCAACGAATGACATTGCACTTATTAACGAGCATCCGTTAATATTACCAACATATATCTATTGAAAAATTTAAATTATGGATTGCAACCATTTGAAAATTTTGATCTTTGAAAATATTGTTATTTATATGGAAAGATAGCTTTGGTCATCATTTTCAGTTCAATTATAAACTTACTTTCAGACCATGTCTTCTTCTTCAGATAAAAAACATATATAAGTCAAGAGAATGGATCTATAGAAGAAAATTTGTGATATAGAAAAGGTTATGCAAGAATTTCTACTCGGGTTGTAATGATTTATATTCTTGCGTCGATACAATCTTTGTTTCAAGAACACGACACCATATATCAAAATGATGTCAGATCGATGCTTTTCCAGGAGTTGTAGAGCAAACACATGAAGAGATGTCAAAAAATGATGAACGAAAAATGTTCGACCAATTGGATGTGGCGAAACAAACTATATATGAAGGTTGTCGTAAAGGTCAGTCCCGTTTATCTTTATTATTAAGATTGATGAGTATAAAAATTGCTTAAAATATGGCGGAAAATTATATAGTTTCATTTTTTTCAAACTATACGTAATTATTTAACACAAAATAATAAAGCCTCAGAAACATACTATGAAACAAAAATGTTTTTAAAATATCTAGACATGTTGCATCAGAAGATTAATGTTTATAAAAATAGTTACATGCTACCCATGAAAAAGTATAAAATGGTTGCACCGTAAATGGTCGTAATTATTATAGTTATCAACGAGCATCCGTTGAACACAACCAACGATCTCCCCCATATTTAACTGACTCATGTGAGTCTACCACCGTATTTAATCATTCGTAAAGATCTAGATTCTTTCGAAAATATTTCTTGTCTTTTCTATATGTTTGTCTACTAGGAACAAATCTTCTATAATAATCAAACTAATATAATTTATTATCACGTACGAGATGAAACAAATCATTATCCTCCATGGAATATAAACATATTAGATTTCGTATGTGTTCCATCAAGACAATATTCCATACATAAGAAAGTTGATAGTTGTCCACAATAAAACTGCTTTCAAGTGAAGTTCTATTTCATAGTTAAATCGTATACAAGAATTCTAATGTTTCTTAAATCTCTCAATTCGTTAATCAATGGCGTAAAAAACATCAAAATTTGTTTTTTTGGATGCTCTAGTCGTGAAATTAGCAGTATTAGAAACTTAACTTTTCTTTTCAAATACATCTTTGTAGACAAATTATACATAGGTAAAATCACAAGACAATATTGAATTCTGAATTATCAATATGGACTAAAATCGTCGATACATAGCCAAAGATAAACGTTCTTGGTTTCATATACAAATTCGGGTAATAGATCGTTGAAATCCTTTCAGGCCTTTACCATCTAATTGATGTTGCGTTACTCATACACTTATTGAGTTTTTTTGCATACTATCTCATTGATGTAGTGGTTTATTTTGATTCATAAAGTTTTCTCAACCTGTTTTCTACTGGTATGTAGAATATCTTATTGTATAACACGTATTTCCATGAAGACAGTCTTTTAAGATCAAATCTATTTACATCGCAAAAATTTACATTTTAAAAGGTATTTGTTTACTCCTTGAAATTTTTAGAACCCTAAAACATCATTTCTTTCATAATATGTTTTTGTAGCTTGATATATTGCAGTAGTTATTCACATATAGTTTGATCAACTGAATCCATTTAATTTTTATGACATTGTAATTGATTTTTATACTCATCAATCTTGATTATAAGGATAAACGTGATTGAACTTCACAACTACGTTCGTATAAAGGTTGAAAGAAATTTTGTTAGATGGATGGAAATGGATTGAAATCCCCTATCAACCTGATAGTAAAAACTAGAATTTATCTTTTCCGAAGAAAGGGTGTCTTAAACCCCAACCACAACTTGACTAGATAACCTCAGACTTAGCGAACGATACCACAACATTTGTGATCTAGTGTTCATAGGTTGATAAACGATTAAGAATCTCTCCAAGAGTTTGGTAGCTAAATTTCTAAGAAACGAAAAAACACTTTCGATTCATTATAACTTAGCTTAAATGTCACACAATGGATCCCCTATTAATAATGACCAAACAAAAACAGAAAACTGAATAAAATAAAATAATTTTAAACCAACTCGGTAAAATCGTTCGGTCGAACACCGCATAAATCTTAACCCTAAAATCCAAAAAATTAAGAATATTGGTCTCGAAAAATCATTCGGTTTGAAAATTTTATTGCTTCGGCCGAGCACCATTTTGCTCTGACCGAACATTGACTGATCCTCATGTTTTTTGTTCATCACGATATCCTTTCCTTAGTCGTGAACAACTCATAATTTATCAAGGAGTTTGGTAGCTAATTTCTAGGATTGGCAAAGAAAATACACTATCAATTCATTATAACTTAGCTTAAATGTCTATACAAATTAAACAATGGATTACTCATATTATTAACTTAGCTTAAATGTCATACAAACTAAACAAACTGTTTTATTAAACATATTATTATTATTTTGTAAAATTTATCTTTAAAATTTATTATTATTGTTACTACATGTAATTTTTTTTTTAAAATAAGTCTTCACAAAAATAAGAAGAAAAATAATGTACATTAGTCATGGTCACTATTCACCATGACCTTTTTATTATTAAATAAGTATGTATGTAATAGCTTGTGATCAAGCTGTCACCATGGAAAGTTTGGCCATGCCTTTATATATGGAAAATCAACTTTATATTGGGGGCTTTTTAATATTAGAAGTTTTTAAAAATGTGTTTGATGTTTAATTACTTTTCAACGCTTAAGACAATTGAAAAGCTGACAATTTTTAGCCAAACCCGACCAGTTTAATTGAACACATTGGCCAACTTTTCATTTTTTTCCTTTTATTTAGTAAATTATTTATTAGTAACATTTAGTTATCTACCCTTTAGAGCCGCCAATATTTTTTTCCGATAATTTATTGATCTACTTGACCATGAGAACAATCCATTTTCACGAATTATTTCAAAAATTGACCCTCAAATTTTTGAAATAATTAATTATTAAGAATTTTTTGTAGAGTATATTAATATTATTTTCACTTATTACTATTCATGAACACATACATGCATACATTCCATATTGGAAAATTATGTGCATTAAACTCTAGTAATAGTTTCGTTTTTTTTAATTCATCTTCCATTTTTTCATTAAATTCTAAATTAAATATTGATACTAATATAATCATATTTAGCTAAACTAAAAATAAAAAAATAATGAATGTCTAACGAATTATTTTTATCATTACAACAGAGTTACAATCCAAACATATTGTATAAATAAATTCAAATGTGATACACTACAAAGAAACATTTAAAATAATTACTCATTTTGCTACGAATTCTTCATAGAACATATCTATAGATTAATAGTTACTTTGCTATAATTTTTTATTTATAACTAAGTTTTTTGATATCACATTGTATGTTTCTTAAACGTTACACATAATTAATTAATTCAATTTTTATGTTTGATATATGTATCGGTCAATACAAACACACAAATTCTGATTTCAATGTAAAAGTATAAACAATAGACTTATAAGATGTCTTCGTATATTCCTCGATTGTAAAAGTTTAAACAATGGAATGGTGATTAGCGGGCTAAGATGTTGCCCTGGATATATATCCCTCTATTGGGATCGTTGTTCATCGGATTAGCTTCACATTTTGATTGGTGTAGATCCTTGTGGATAACGATTGTCGAAGTGTTAAAACACCTTATTTATACATTTACAAAACAAACATGTAATGACATGAAATTATAATAAATCTTTTATAATGTTAAAACACATTTTGTTTTGTTAATACCGTTTATCATTTTGGGAATAATCAACATCCACAAGCTTTCAATCTACATACAGATCTATGCGAAAACATACAATCTATCAAACATCCAAAAGCTTTCAATCTACATACAAAACACATTTTGTTTTGTTAATACCGTTTATCATTTTGGGAATAACCAACATCCCAAAACCTTCAATCCTACTTTTGTAGATATTTGTTCATCTCTTCTTTATCTATCTACTACACCAGATGTATTTCTCTAGAATTAGATTCTCCTGAACACTTATGGGCAACCATTTATGCTTTTCTTTATTGCGGCCGCTAATAGGAAGAGGTGGAAGCCCTCTCGTAGAAGCTCATGAATTTTTTTTAGGCTATGGGCATACGCAGCTGCTGGTGCATGCATCTCACTTGGGGTATGAGCACACCTCCCAGTTGAAGCGGATCGAGATGAAAGCTAGTCAATGATAAGGTACACTCGCTCCAGTTGTTCTTTGTAATTGGTTGTGGTGATTCACCTTTATTTGTGTTATATGTTTTTTACGTCCACACATCTATGCGCAACATCAAAAGCGATGAGCGGAATGATGACTTTTTTGTTTAACTAATTTAAAACATTAGGTCATATAATAAATAGAAAAATATATTAAATAAATAATATTAAAACTTAAAGCAATTACTAAAATGAAGATAATAGATTTGGCGTTAATAATATTGTAATAGTTTTGAGACGTAAGGTCTAATGATAAAACAATAAGCCTCACTGTTAATAAATTTTGATAGAAAAGTGATTAGCGAAGTTTGTTTGTCAATATTCTTGGTTAAAGTATTTTTGCATGATCAATTGTTTAATTCATATTTGCATTTGTAAAATAATTTTGTTTGAAATTATAATGACATAACAAATATATTACTGAAATGGTTTAGGATTCTGAGTTTAAAATTTTTTATCGAAATAGTAAATGAAGACATATATCATTGCATAGTTTAATTGTTCTTCTCCATGAACTTGACTGTCTCCAACAAAGAAACACATAAAATTAGTAGCAACATACAATTGTATATGTAATATTAGTAATAGCATACACGTTAGTCCTTTGCTATTGATTCTTATGGTCTGATCCCAAGATGTCCTGCAATGGCATGTGGATTTAGATATTGTTGTTAAAGAGCTTGATGATGATGATGAGGGATATGGAATTGTAATAAGCCTTGTGAAATGAAATATTTCGAGTTGTGCTTGTTGATGCATTGTTGTATTTTGTGGACGTTGTTTGAAATAGCTTGGTGGTTGCATAGCATGATGATGTGCTGCTATATGCACATGCCACACCAACAATAGAAAAAATAGTATTGACATTTATTCCATTACAAGTGGACAATGTTAGGATTGTAGGAGCGTATTCTTCACGCGCGTACGATTGATCTTGACTGATTTTTAGGCCTAATTGCAATTGAACTTTTGATTTTTGTATAATGTCGGACAATAACATTGATTATCATAGTAAATTTTATTTTTCAATAAAACTAAATTCATCATTTTTAAATTTAAAATTTAGTATAAATAAATCTAAAATAACACCTTCCTATATTTTAGTTAAATATACCATAATTATTATGTCTTAGATAGATCATAATTATTAATTTTATTTTAATATATATAATGTATATCATAATTATTAATAAAAAAAATCATTCATACGCTAAAAAAATCTATAATAATTATATATATCTTTTATAAAATATATTTTCCACAATTATCTTAATAAAAAAGTTGGACATTATATTTTAAAAATATATTTTTGTATGTAATTCTTAAAATATATTTAAAATGTTTATTTTATTTCTAAACCATTGGATAATCCAGGGAATTATTATATATCATAAAGCAAAATTAGACTAATTGCAAGTTAAAATTAACATTTTCAACATATTTAGCTTTAGTCAAGTATTATAGCATTGCTTGATATATTGAATCCATCCATATGAGATTTACCATTTTTTTGTTCACCAAATACAAATCTCTCTTAATGAAAATTATCATTGACAATTTGACCCCAAAGTTACTACATTGTGTCAAAATGACCTCAAAACTCTAAATCACGTCACAAAGATCCTAATTCCAATAGCAAATTGGAATTGCCAACTTAGTAATCAATATTCATATAAATACAACAATAAGATGATGAAAATTTGTGATTTTATGATAGGAGGAGGTCTGATTATGGTCGTAGAGGGCATCAATGATGCTCCAGCACTGGCTACTGCTACAGTTGGAAACGTACTTGCTCAACGTGCAGTGCCACAGCCATAGCTTGATGTGCTTCTGCTGCGAGACACTATCCCTGTTGTTCCTTTCGGCATCGCCAAATCCCACCAAACAACTTCACTGGTCATAATAAAATACATCAGTATCCAATGTTAATCTTGATTTGTCCGTCATGTTCGTTACCACTCTTTCTGATTCCATAGTATATCATTTTCAGGTTAAACAAAACGTGGCTCTTGCTTTATCCTCCATATACATTGTGTCAAAATGACCTCAAAACTCTGAATCACGTTACAAAGATCCTAATTTCAATAGCAAACTGGAATTGCTAACTTAGTAATCAATATTCATCACTAAAAACTCAGAGTTCTAACCGGACTGACCAGTGTCTTGTGCGAGACTGAAGAGTCTCCGGTGGAATATTGCTGCGAAGGTATAATCATGGCCGAGGTTAAACGCATGTAGAATTCATCGTGGCCCGATAGTGATAGTGAAAGATTCATGTGGAATCCATTTTCACCATTGCAAATGCTATTTTGCTTCTTCCTTCGCTCTCTCTCATCTTTTAACTTTCTGCATTGAAGACAAAACAAAAAAGGCAAAAAAGAGTTGATTAAAGATATGTAAATTGGATGGTTCCATTAGAAGATAAAAGGTGTTCAATCAAACTTCAAGCACTCTCAAATCGAATTTGGGAAGATCAATGTGTTCGACCGTCACAGAATCAAAGAGGTTCCCTACCAATGCAACATCAGGTACGGCCAAATCCTTTACCGGTCCGGCCATGAACCCACCCAGAAAACTGTCTCTGACGCCGGTAGGATCCACCTGGTTCGCTGGAAATGGTTGAACCACCATCTCCTCATCCTTATGATGGATCCTACACCCTTCTTTCCCATTAGTCACCACCAGACCACACCATTGCTTCACTTGTTCTACATCCACGAAAAAGGTCTCTTCCGACGAAGCTTTCAAGAAACTGATCGCCGGAAACTTCGTATCACACCATCAATTTTACGACGTATCGAAGCTTTCAAGAAAACATTTTTTCTTATATCGAAGCAATGGTAGTATGAAAACAATCAGAAAGAATCAAAGAAGAACATTACAGAATTAAGGTTAAAAGTATGAAAACAACCTTGAAAGTTAAGAAGTGCTAACCTCCGAAAAACCTTGGAAATGATAAATATGTCTCGTCGTTGGTGAGCTCACGAACATAAATATGTTCTTGGATGAAAAAAAAAGGCAAAATCAGATCAAAACCACATTCGAGATTACAACCCACAGAGAGAAATTCGAATTCGAAAGAATCGAAGAAGAACATTACAAAATTAGGGTTAAAAGTATGAAAACAACCTATCTTAAATTAAATTACAGCTCATTCTTTCCTATCTTAAACAAAATCCACATTGCATAACTTAGCAGATTTTATCTACAAATTAGCATTCTTCGAATCTGATGAGCAGCATTCGATGAGCTTAACTTTACCGCAAGTGGACAGGCAGAAAACTGTATGTCGAGGACTCACAGTGTACGATGGGTACGATAGTGGTGAGTCAATAGTGGTGAGATGGGTACGATAGTGGTGAGTCGACCATCGTAATGCGAGTTCTCAACGTCAGCTGAAACTAAGGGGCTGCATAGTGATTTTGGTAAAAAAAGATCGAGTGAATAAAAGAAGCATGGAAACATATGGATTAACAGAAAATGCAAGGCAAGATTCAGACTTTGAAGGAATTGCAGTTGTGCCGGGATAAAATGCTTCAAGAACTCTGATTTCCCTCTGGTTTTGGGCTTCAACTTCTTCGCTTTCGTCCCCTGCAACCATTCTCTAGTCCAGCTCTAGCAGAATCTGCAGAAACTCCATGTTAATGCTACTGCGACCATCTCACCACAAATTAGTCAAAATATGAACAGCTTGTGTCATGGAATTTCAGTGTGATGGCAGTCATACATGAGTATCCCGAAACAGATGCCAAAGTACTAACACCATCATACCACCATATTTACTAATCTTATTCGTACCATTATATATCTTAAAGGACTAACAGAATTTGGTGGATCTAGTTAAAGAATAAAGCTCGAATAATGCGATCAACAATTGCAAGCTCACCCGAACAAAGAATTCCACTTTATCACCCGGATGTCTGACACATTAATATGTGATTGGTCTGCAGAATGAGAAGTGCCAAATCCAGGTGGGAGATTTTCATCACTTGGATGTGAAGGCCACAATGACTTCTCCTGAAGGTGGTCTAGAGCACCTGATCCAACTTGTGAAGGTGATTCCTCCGATAGGAATAGCCGTACCTGCTTAAAGCAGTAAAATCATCAATCAAACATATGCTATCAAAATCTCAAGAAGACAACAAACATGTATTCTTGAATATAGCCATAAACAAAATGCAACACATTGAATATCCGCCTTAATAATACAATCAACACTTCCTTCAGAAAAACCTGTTGCAGGGCTTCCAACAGGTGTATTAAAGAGTAAATTCTTCGCAATTCCAGCGACAAAGGTCGATCATTGAAACACTCTGTTGCAGAGAAGAAACAAAATACCAGCCACGGAGGAGTCCCAGGCTCAGAATTCCAGCGAATGGCAACAATGGTCGATCATTGAACCCATCTGACATCCATATCGGAAGTGCACATCCGAGCAACAACGACAAGTGGCTACACGTATGACTTACGTTTCCTATTAACCACATTCTCACTTCCCATTCCCACTCAAGATACAAAGCATGTCATACCTGACGATCAGAAGATCAGAGTCCCGGTGGTTTGTGAAGGCACTCATGAATTGTTGTAATGGTTTTCCCAGAGGCCATATCCTCCATACCTGCTCTTAATATGAACATCCACAATAAGCAATAGAAAGAGTTTAAATCCAAAGGGCTAATATATGGAATGCCCAGTAGTTTACTCGAACGATCTCCAACGCCTAGAAGACAGCCACAACAACACAAAATGCAAGATCCATAAATTAAGGCTGTAAATCAGAATGAAAGAAACATGTTTGATGACTCGATGAAGATCTGACTCCAAAAAAGAAGAGGGAAATGATTATTTGAACGTCATCTCCAGACCATGAACTTCTTCTTCAACCTCATACACAAAACACATGGTTATAGTCTCAATGGAAAGAAAATGAAGTGCATTGATGAATCAAACTCAGCCCAAGTGATAAAGATCAAGATTAGTTCCTGACATACTGGCTGTCCCGCAAGCTTCTATGGGAACTCTCCCGCATCTCCTCTAGCAGCTCCCTTGTCTACTGTGAATCTCAGGCTTCCGAGACAATATCAAATCAGTAGGGTAGTTTTATTTTTGTCTCGAACTCTTGATTCTCTGTAGAAAGACTACAACAATACTCAGTCAACAATTCTTTCCTTTTCTTTTCTTCAACTCTTGCTTGCTCAAGCTTATCAGCATGAGCGTTCCACCAACCTTTTGGACTATACAAAGGTTTCCAGCACCAACCCTACCTGGATAGCTGGGGAAACAACGAATGAGAACCAAACCGCAAGAATCACTCACATATCAAGACTTTGACACCAAATCGATACGTAAGAGCATTCTAAAAATCCAATTCAATAGCATCATAGAAAATCAAAGGGAAAATAATAATGGAATCAAGTCGATGCAAAAAGCCAAAGGATAAAAAAATTATTCATGAAGAACCCTTTATCTAACAAAGAAGATCCTTTTCCCTAAACATACTTGAAGCTACTATTTTAGAGGAGAAGATACGAATTCAAAATTCCTAACTTACCTTGGTCGCTTCTATGACCTACTCGACGTGGAATACCCGCTCTTTTGTAATATTGTCTAAGGACGAACCACTATGATTAGCCATTCAACAAAATGAAAGCAAGGAGACTGAAAGCATAGAGGTGGTGTCGAAAATCTCGATGTACCGGCTTTTTCTTGAACACCAACTCGGCGAGCTTACGTTCCTCAACCCTAACTTTGGTAGCCTCAAAAGAGATATTAGAGAATAAAGTATTACCTCTCTGTACATCAGCTCTCTCACATCTTCCTTTGTCAATTTTCTCCTTTCAAACGCAAAATTAAAGCTTCGAGATGGGCTGCTCGAAGGTTCATAGTCCATGTTTGCCAACCCTTCAAAATACGGATCAGCCAACGCAAGGAAAAAGTGAACTTACCTGTAAAAGTGTACGTACAGCTGAACATACATAGGGAAACTAGGTTGTGCAGCCTACATAAACTAATGGATATGAGGAGCATATATGATCCCGCCACCAAACTCATTGAGAGCATGGAACCTTTGACACACAAACAGATGATCAATATATCAAACGCGAATAGTGCAGGTAAAAACTTTGCGGGCACATAAAAAAGAAGAAACACAGCTTAATAAATACCCATATTCATGAACAAAGAAACCAATTGTGAGAAACAATACAAATGCCAACAATTCCAATTTTTAGAACATTCCAGTGGCTGAATGTTTCTTGATTGGCATCAGAATTATCTAGCGACATAAAACTAATTAGTTGCTAATCAATGGAGCATTCAGCTCAAACAAACATTCTATAATGCAATACCAAATTGAAAAAGGACCCATCTCCGTTGTAGAACGACGATTCCATTCTGCCGCTGCAAGGGTTTTGTGGTAACGCACCTTTAGGATGACGACGAAGAGATGGAGGTGGAAGAGGAGCTTCGAAAAAGACGACGACGAAGAAATGGAACACCTGGGGCCATAGGTTCCCTTGAACGCAACATCTACGATTTTCTTCCCGGCGCCACTCATTCAGTGGCGATTTACCAGTCTCCGCCGTCGAACACCGACTCCATCAGCAAACGCGCCCTTTCCTCTTCAAATATAGAGCAGCGAGGAGTATAAAGTGTAGAGACAGCAGTCTGTACAACCGAAAACAACCATCGGAACCAATCCATTGCTAAATAAAACCAAGTAGGAACACCAAACCCCCAAAATTCATAACTAATCAGAAAACCTAATATCAAAACTTCGAGGGTTTCCTATACCGTTTACACCTCCTCCGTTAGCGACTCCCCAGTGCCCATGAGAGTTGCCATGAGGTAACTACAAAAGGAAATATGACGGCATGAGTGAAATAGAGCTACAAGTAAGGATCATTATTTCATAGAAATAAGCAGAATTACAGCACATGCACTTGTATGTACCTGAGAACAGGATCTTTCACCATTTGAAGTTCACATACCGACAAGATTTGATGTTCTCCGTCGTCGGCGCCACTTCTTCTCTATCTGTCTTCCTTTGACCCACCGATGACAGGCGAATGGTCTCCCATCGGGGCTGATTTCCGCTGGTTACGGACCCGATAATCAAAAGGGTCTTCACGAAGCCGACAGGAGGCAGAGCGGGGAGCACCAATTGAATCCGACGAAGCAGACCTAACCTGTTCTCCGTGAGTAGCGCCCTCAGCGACTGGAAGGCAGAACGCTGCGCCCGGTGCTCCCGTCTGAGTCGTCGGATCAATTAGAAGAGGAAGACGAAGAGCCGTCGGAACATTGGGCGATTTAAAGAACAAAATCGAAGGAGGAAGACCTAACATGGTCGACGTGAGTTGTGCCCTCAGTGACTGGAAATCAGACCGATGCTCCCTTCTGATTCGTCGGATCAGTGAGAAGAGGAAGGCGAAAGAGTTGTCGAAACCTTGGTCGATTCGAAGAACAAAATTGAAGGAGGGAGACCTACACTGTTGGGGCATCTGGGTTTTGATCGAACTCGAACGAAAGACGGATGAAGGGCGATTTAAGGAGGGGATAGGGTGGAAAAAAAATCCAGGAATGAGGGAAGGATACAATAGCAGGTGAGAAGGATACAATAGCGGTGATCTTAGGCGACGGCTTGGAAGGTTTTGGTTCCATATCCCGTTCCACGCCTGGTCCTGCCGTCGGCGATCGCGGTGGCGGCAACGATTTGGGTTTAGGAGGGAAGAATCGAGAAATGAAGAGTCGGGCAACGATTTGGGCAACGAAGAGTTTTTCTATAATTGCTATTAAGCAAGGGGAAGAGAGGAAGAAGAGGGGAAGAGAGATAAAGATTACGGTGGGTTTTTTAGTAGTTTTGGGTGATATGAAGGGCTTTCTTGGGTTTTTTCCTTCCTTTGCTGAGGTGGCAGCAGCAAAACAGAGGAAAAAACTAAGCTTTTATATATATGATTTATCTATAAATTAGCTGATGTTTTGCTACGAAATTAGTTAAATAAACGTTTGGTAACAAAAATATAGCAAATCCGTGACAATTAGTTATGAAACAATTTCCACAACTAATCAATATCAAAATATGCTACAAACTCATTACATTAAGCACTAGAATTTTGCTATGGATAACAAACCGTAATGGTTGCAACCATATATAATTCCTACAACGTTTTTAAGCTCTTTTTGCTTCGCTATATACGTCGCAAAACCAAAAATAAATAAATAAATGGATTACTCATCATCAATTCTAATTCTAAAAAATCCATTAACATACAATCACAATCAACATGATGTAACTCCTCAAAACAGTGTTCACATGCCCTATTTATTTCATATGATGTAACTAATTCACACGTGTTTCATAATGATAGATCAATTTCATCTCATAAATACGAATTCTATTACCTAGTATTGTAAAAATTGTTAGACGTTAGTCGGGTGGTATGGTTTGTCAGCGTCTAACGACTAATCGAATTAGTTGACGATTAGGCGTTTTTCGTTTTTTAATATTTTAAATATAATTTAATTTTCAAATTTATAAACTATAATATAAAAAGATAACAAAAATAAAAAAATATTATATATAAAATATAAAGTGATATAAATCCATTAAACATATGATAAACATAACAAAATATTAATGAATATCTAAATATCTAAAATCTGCAGTGTATTAGAGGAATTTATATGTTGGTGCCAAAATGAACTTACCTTTGAATCATTGATCTTGAGCTAGGAAATTGCGAGATTGTTGAGATAGACGAACGGAGAAATAGATGAAGATAATGTACATACGAAGGAAGACGAAGATGGCGAATAGACGAACAGAAACGATGGCATCAGACGAAGACAAACATGGCTACAATCCAACGATGGACGGAATGTAAAACTAGAGGAACGACGAACGAAGACGACTAACAACATTCTACAACTGGAAGAACCGCATGACAAATAGCGAAACAACCAATACGATGTCATTTTGGTTTTAAAAACAAAACAACCAAAAACAACGTCAGTTTGGTTCAATTTTTTGAAAAATATTAGCAAACGACATCGTTTTGATAGTTTTTTTAAATAAGACCGAACACTGTCGAACACCTAAACGTCTGCCTTTTAGAACACTGCTATTACCATTTTCATTTGGAAAATGGCGACACCAACTTACTTATTATAATTCAACATTTTAACAAAAATTTATGAAAATAAAATTCAATAGAAAATATAAAAAAAATTTTAATTTTTTTTGTTTTGTAACTGCAAAAATTTGCGATCACCATTCTTCAAATACATACCAGATAAGACATTTTAATGTTTTGACACTATGTTATCATGATTTATTGAACATAAAAAATATAATTAAACCAATTTTTTTTTAAAAAAAGACAAAAGAATATGCGAGATCGCAATCCTAACTCTGTTCCACACCAATACGATTTTGGGCTGTATAATGGCAAGTTGCATAGAAAAAAAAAGAGACGCAACAAAAATTGACTTTTAATGTGAGATTTTGAATTAATAATCAAATCAAATTCTGACAATAAAAGTTATACACACAATTTAAGAAAGTTTTGTTTTGTTGATATTATATTCAGTATTTTGTGTCCAACATAGATAACATAGAATTAGGAAAAAAAAATTCAAACTAGAATAGAAATTAAACTAATATAGATTTCTGGATTTTTTTTTTGCCTTTGTACATTTGGGTTTCGCATTCATCCAGGAAACAAAGAAAACATATAAAGAATTATGTGTTCGGACCATTGCGTGGTGTTTTACTCACGACTAAGATCAATCCCATCTTTACAGTCATTTCATTAGAATCGATCTTGAGAGAGACTCAGTTTTACAATAATCTTTGGACGATCAAAATGTACAGAAAAGAAGAAATAATAACACTTGAAAATTTCAATCAAGAGACATAACATCACCACTCCTAATGATGATAAATACTCAATGTTTTCTTTATATCAAAACATAGCCAATCTTCTCTTTTAAGAGTTGATGATACATGTGAACTGCACTTGATCTAAATAATTCAACTAACTAAATCGAGTCAATTGAATCTTGGGTTTCCTCAAACCAACTTAATCAACTTAAACAACGAATTAAAGGTTAACCAACAAATCTCCACCCTAGTTTTAAATCCCTTTTCCATATCTTTAAACGACCCTCAAAGTAAATCTCTCTCACAATTCTAATAGACCATAAATCTTAATGCATGAGTTATTTGATAGTCATGGCAGATTTAGTGCTTGCTTAAACTTAGTGGTTGGAATCACTTTTGTTAGATGTCAGTAGTGATAACATGAAATCCGTCATAGTATTTACATGATTCTTAGGTTTAGTTTTGATTAGATTTCTTGGATTTTACCAAGTTATCTAGTTTATTTGAGGACTTCATCTACCATTTCGTGTTTTGTGTAGGAAACGGAGACATGAAGGAAAACACGAGTGATTACGGCAATTTAACCCCGAAAACGTCATTGAATGACAAGATACGACATGTGCACGGTCATAGATCCAAATCAAACACTCAAGCTTCGAGCGGAAGGAGCGAAAACAGAAATTGAAGTTTGCACGCTCGGGCTGAGAAGTGTGCCCGCTCGGGCTACACTTGAGAAATTGGCATTGAAAAACGCTGAGAGCGTGCCCGACTCGGGCTGGAAGACCACACGCACGGGCATGAGAGCCCGCTCGGGCTGACTATTGTGCACGCACGGGCTTAGGTTGTGCACGACTGGGCTGCACTTGTGCCCGCGCGGTCCACCTTTTTCTCAACAAACTCTTTTGAATTTTTAACGAAAAATTAATGAAATAAGAAGCCTTATAGGGCTAGGAAACCAGGGGGACATTAGAGGAGACACTTAGAAACATAGAGAAAGGGAGAGAAGGATGGAACGAGGAATCCGGAGCATGGAGGAGCTATTGAAGACGTCGGTAATAGAATAGGGAGGGATCTCATTCTTTATCCATGTGGAATATAGTTATCTTTTGTGTTTCATTTTCTGAGTTCATGTCCGAGTAGATCCACAACCATGGGTTAGAGAGTTGTGCCGATATGTAACGAAGTCTTGTTCTTAATGCTTGGTGATTCTTAATGCTTTTGTTCTTGAACGCCACTTGAATGAATGATTTCGATATTTGATCGTTTTCAGATTGATTGGTTGTTTTTAATGCTTTCGTTCTTGTACGCCACTCGAATAAATGATTATAGAAGTCTAATGAATCTACGCCAGGGGATTAGACTTTGGAACTTAGCCATAATTTAGGATTTAATCGGTTTAGAATCTACACCAGATCGATCGACTGAATCTAGGGATTATGATAGCAGTCTTAATGCGTCTAGTGGGTGAGATACACAATTGGGAGATTGGTATACGCACCCTAGGTAGTGGACAAGTCTACGCTAGTCAGTTCCTATTTAAGAGCTTGAATTCCCTGAACTCGTGATAATATCTAAGACCAATGATCTTGTTAGTGTTATATATATTAATGCATATGTAATAATATTTTTTGGTAATTGTCATCGACTTAGACGAAAAAAATAAAAAAAGAAAAAGATTGACAAATAAAAAAAGACGAAAGTGTTTGAAGAATAAGACAATATATATTTCGTAAACATTCAGAGAACATTGATAACCTCTTGCTCTTACGTGAGAAACCAATCCCTCGAACCCTCGACCTCAGATTAAATGCATAAAGGTTGATCTGTTCTTAGTAGCTCCCTTTCATCCCTCTCATGTAGATCGTTTTTATTCCAATCTGCCCTTTTCGCACTTTTGTATACTTCTTCCCAGGTTCCATGATATTGTGACACTATGTCTTTCAGCTGCAATCCACAATTTGATGCATGATAACGTTCAAGAATCGTGATTGGCACTCCTAATTTCAGCCAAATGCCTTCCACATGACCATCTTTGATCGAATAAACCTGTCAAATCAAGGGTTGAAGAACATTTGGGTCATCTTATGAAGCTGATAACAACAATGATAAACACATATATAATTTATAACTCAATCTCATAGTTTATTTCTTGCACTGTCTTGATGACACTCACCATTAACAGCTGTTGTGGATCAGTTAACAAGTCGGCAGACACCTTCAAACAGAAATTCACATATGCGATCAAATCTCAAAAAGAACATTTAATCGTAATGCTTCGATGCAACATCATGCAAGTAAGAACAATACAGATATCACTCGAAATTTCATTGATGAATATTGAAGCTAAGATTCATTACTGACCAGAGCCAACTGCAGCTTCTGGAATCCGAAATGTTGCAGAATTGCATTGACAAAGTACGATGATAAGCTCAAATTGTTAGCCTCTCTCTGGAATTTCTTCAAAAGCTTGGTGGAATCAAATTTAACATCCTCACCGAAATAAAAAAACCTTTCTTCTTGAAAACAACCACATCTGGTGGCCATGGAGCTTATCATGGACTCCTCTATACGATATATATATATATGGTATAGGGTATCCAAAACAACCGGTACCTATATATAGTATTGGACAATTAAACTCTCGAACTAAATTTTCGTATTAGATAGGTCCTCCACCCATATTTTACATGATATCAGATATTGGTTCGTCCCGAATTGAATATCCGAATGTTGGACTCCAGATTACGATGTTCACGCTCCAAGATCGAACGTGGACCTGGAAGGACTATTATATTGTGTTGTCTCATATCGATTAAGAAACAAACAATAAACTACGATACAAACCTGAACAGCTAAAACAAAAGGTACCATATTTTCAATTTCATTTAAGCTTTGCTCCAACAAGTTTTTCGCCCTCAAACTTCTGGAGAGTATGGCATATCCTATTACGGCTTGAGATATAAAACAAAAATTCTATTATTTCGGGTCGTCAAATTTAACACTAAGCATAGAAAGAATTGAAATATGAGTTGTACAAACCATGTAGAGTTTACTGGATTCACTGCAATATTGAAGAAGCACCTTGGCTTTCTTTAATGCATTGATCAACATACATAGTGAATGTATTCTTGATGAACATCGAGGTCGAGTTTCTTCTATATTAGGAAAGATCTTCATAATCTTACAGGTTATGCTTTTCAATGTCATACACATTGAAGAGTGTATCTGCAACAGAATCCATCATCCAATATGTCAGAATCAAATGAACAACATACAAAGACTTTACATTAGAGATTTCATAGAAGATACCTTGAAGAAATGAGGTAAGGACTCTACCCTTTCGATAATTTCATTCTCCATTGAAAGAAACCTAAAAAATTGATCAAAGATTAAAGAACTATTAAGCTTCAAGCAAAAAATAATCACAGTCAAAGGCAAAAGCAAGAAAAGGAAGAACTTGACTTACCCTATGAAAAGCTGTTTTCAAAGTATTACAGACCAGATCCAAATGAAGTTGATTTCTTCTCCAAAATCACATAGAATTTCCAGAAAATTACAGGGAAGTCAAAGTGTTCCCCTCGTAGACCGAACGTAAATGAGTAAAGGAAACAACAAATGGTGGTACATAAAGATAATTTCAGCTGAGACCAAGAACATAATTCCTCTCTTGCTAATGAAAACAAAAACAAAATCCAGTTTTTTTTTCTACTAAAAGAGTAAACTTTATCCACAAAAGTAACCTCCTTTCTTCAAAGAATCCCACTAAAACAAGACCCTTCAAAGTCTTTCCAAATACTAAGAAGATTGAATTTACTACATTTACTAAAGGATGTTAAACTGGTTTCTTTCCCGCTCGTCCAGATAACCACTTTCCTCCCATTCCATTGCTCGTTTATATCCTCCATGAACGACTTCATCGCCGCTAATGCTTCAACTAACCTATAACCACCGTCGATTCAACCGATTCCATAGAAAAGTTCACGTCGTTCTTCCATGGTGGTGGATTCTTCTGCCATCAGATCTCCTGATAGCCAAGCGGTTTCCCAAGTATTATTCCACTCGTCTTCACCATTTCTAGGTTTCCTGGACAAAGAATCGAAACGGGTCGACGACAAACGAACTGGATCCTCAAAACCCTAGAAAAAATTGAAGAAATGCAAGAGATTTGTGGGAGAGGAAGAGGTGGTCGGCTAAAGAAACTGAAGGATTGAAAGTTATATGCCTCTTATGTAATATTTGGATAGTCTTGGGTTAAAAGTGTAATTATTAAAAGTTAATAATTCTATTTAAGAAACGAAAACTAGGTTTTCGATATCTGAATATAGAATCACAAAACCTAATAGCCGTCAAAAAGAAAACACGAAGAACGAAATAGTTTTCGTTCATCGAGATTTCCGCACCAAACGTTGAAGGCAGAATCCGATCTCGGCGTGGATACACGTAGAGGACTTGTACTATCAAGTTTGTCATCCGATCATCACAGATTCAACGTTTACAGGTACGAAATTGTTTCTATAATTGTTTATCGTTGAAAACCCCGAAAAACTAATCTGAATATGACTAGATCCAAAATTCGGGTTGATAAAAAACACGCTTCCGCATCCCAAAATCAACCCAACAGTGGTATCAGAGCGTCTGGTCGTCTGTTTAGATTAGTTTTTTGAATTTTGGTGAAAATCGGATCGAAAAAAAAAAACGGAAAAATCGCGCTCGCGTAGCGCGCGCGCAAAAACAAAACCTTTGCGGATCGAAGGACAGCCGCTCGACCGACCCTCTAGACGGCCGAACGACGGTCGTCGGTCGTGGGGGAGGGGCCGCTGCCAGATGCCCATCGTGCGGTTGGTCGACCGTCGCCCGTGCGTGAGGAGTCGCGGCCAAAATCGAACGGATTAAGGGCGAACCGTCGGCGGCGCACGGAGGGGTTGGACGGCGAAGGTCTGGGACGAGCGACGGGCGAGGTTGGTGTTGGCGGCGAAGGCTCGGTCTGGGCGGCGAAGCTCGAGCAGGTAGAGGGCGACGCGGTTCCTGAAACCCAATCGCTCCTCGAGTTTTGCACGCGCCGGTGCCGGCATTTCGTAGCCAGCCGAGTCATCGGCGTCGTTGCTCTGGCCGGCGGTCCCTCACGCCGAAGAGGGCGACCGGAAAAAGGGTTGGCGACAAAGGGGGCAAAGGGGGCGGCGGCTAGGGTTTCCTAGCCCTAACCCTAACCCCTAACCCTACCCTAACCCTAACCCTAACCCTAACCCTAATTAAAAAAACTAACCCTAACCCTAACCCTAACCCTAACCCTAATTAAAAAAAATTATAAATTACAATTATTGAATTTTAAATTAAAATTATTGAATTTTAATTTAAAATTATTGAATTTTAATTTAAAATTAATAATTGAGTTCTAAAACGATAAATTGTTTATCGTTAGGTTTTTCCTTCATCGTAGATGTTTTTGAATAGGTTCTTGTTTACATG
>CM071866.1:19919614-19940355 GCA_036759665.1 Gynandropsis gynandra
TACTCCATGACGTGTACTAGGCTTGACGTAGCCTACGCACTAAGTGTAGTGAGTAGATATCAGGCAGATCCTGGTGAGGAACATTGGAAGGTTGTTAAGAACATCCTTAAGTACTTGAGAAGGACTAAGGACCAGTTCCTCATTTATGGTGGTTCTAACTTGGAGTTAGAAGGATTCACTGATGCGAGTTTCTCGACGGACAAGGATGACAGTCGATCCATTTCAGGCTATGTGTTTTGTCTGAATGGAGGCGCAGTAAGTTGGAAGAGTTCCAAGCAGGCTACTATAGCCGATTCGGTGACTGAAGCAGAATATATAGCAGCTTGCGAAGCAGCTAAAGAAGCGGTTTGGATGAGAAAGTTCATAGATGAACTTGGTGTGGTACCTTCGATAAAGGAAGCCGTTCCTTTATTGTGTGATAACACCGGAGCTATTGCTCAGGCGAAGGAACCAAGGTCTCATCAGAAATCGAAACATGTTCTGCGGAAGTTTCACCTGATACGAGAGATCATAGCGCGTGGGGACGTGCAAATCCAGAAGGTGGATGGAAAGGAAAATGCAGCAGATCCGTTCACGAAGGCGCTTGGGTCAAAGGAGTTTGACAAGCATAAGCTGAGGATCGGATTGAGAGAGATGACTAGCTGGCATTAGTTTATAGACATGTAGCGAGTTGTATTTTAGACATCGATTTTAATTTTATAATATATGGCATTATTTTTCATATGATGAATTTTCATAAGTGTATGATAGAGTCCAAGATTAAATCTGAAACTTGACATTATGATAGAGATCATAATAAAGAGAGTCAAGTTTTGGTATGATTTAATCTGAATTGTTCTTGTTCGTAGGATCACTACTCGGACTACAGTGATCCGGAAAGAACAACATGTATGTGATAAGTTTCTATGGTGATAGAAATCAGTAGATCTCTTTTACTGAATCACATATATGGGTGATACACATGATGATGTGATCACTGAACTGACCTAAAGGGAGAAATGCTTAATGGTTAAATAACCAATGAACTGTCATAAGATTTCTCCAGATAGTTTGATAGTTAGTTTTTCCTTAGACCTGAATTAGCATAGTAATTAGCATCTCATCTATTATTCTTTGATTCTGGACACCTAGTATCTGAGAGTACTAGTTGAATAGATATTGGGAATAATTAGATATTTGCGTAGTTAGTGACTGATCAAGAAGGGATCCATCAACTCTTGGTAAGAGTTTGAGCTCTATGTTGTCAGTAATCACAATGATTGTACGAATCTCTGGCCAGAGTACATTGAATGAATGAAGAATGGTGTTTCTTAGGTTCATTCATCAGTCAGTTGTGATTGACATGAGACATAGTTGATGATCCGTAAGGCTGACAGTTATGACCATGCCTAGGATGCATCCGGAGCTGTAAAGATGGAAGGAAATACTAACATCAACTTCACCATGGTTCGTTTTGGGTAAGATTGTTACTGAAATGAGTAAGGATGTTACTTCACGCTATATGGTCGTTGGGGAGTGTTGCTAGACGCCTACCTCGATTAGTTAATTAGTGGAAACTAATTGACTACCGGTTTAGTGATGAACCTATGAGGTCACACGCATACGAGTGTCTCGGTATCTGCTTGTGATTGTTAGACAATCAGTGTGGAATACAATTATATTCATCCGCTAGCACCGAAGAATATAATTGTACTTGATTTTCTTTTGGGGTTAGTACATCAGATGTACAGGCAAGTATGTGTATGGAGATACATATACTTTGACTGTTTGAAATATTACGTAAAGGCAAGTGGGAGATTGAAAGTTATATGCCTCTTATGTAATATTTGGATAGTCTTGGGTTAAAAGTGTAATTATTAAAAGTTAATAATTCTATTTAAGAAACGAAAACTAGGTTTTCGATATCTGAATATAGAATCACAAAACCTAATAGCCGTCAAAAAGAAAACACGAAGAACGAAATAGTTTTCGTTCATCGAGATTTCCGCACCAAACGTTGAAGGCAGAATCCGATCTCGGCGTGGATACACGTAGAGGACTTGTACTATCAAGTTTGTCATCCGATCATCACAGATTCAACGTTTACAGGTACGAAATTGTTTCTATAATTGTTTATCGTTGAAAACCCCGAAAAACTAATCTGAATATGACTAGATCCAAAATTCGGGTTGATAAAAAACACGCTTCCGCACCCCAAAATCAACCCAACAAGGAATACGTGGGAGAGGAACAGACAAATGAGGAGGAACTGAACAGTGGAATAAAAGCAAATGAAGAGGAACTGAGTAGTAATGAGGGAGAGTTAAGAGTGTATACTGACGTGGGTATATAAGGAACGAGATTGGCTGAGAAACCATAGAAATTTTGTATTTTTAATATATAGATTTAATTGTATAAGTAAATTTAAAGATCTAGAGAAATGATTCCGAGTAAAATATATATCAGCATTCAACATGGTTGCAGACATGCAATGTCTTTGTTTAGCAATTATACTGTTGAGTTTGTGACATATCCACGTTTATTTTCGATTCACTCCTTTTCGTTGGAATTGATTTTATAATAAATAAAGAAATATTTTTGCCTTTTTTTTGGTGATTTTGGAATCTCAAGAATGAGCAAAGGATGCTTCGGCTTGTGAAAAAGACACAAGTTTCAACATTTGTCCATGCTAACGTAATACACGTTATGGATTCAATTGTTGTTTTATATAATTTATATGATTTGTATGTTTTATGATTATTGTATATATTTTGTAGATTTATTAGTATGCAATCGAAAATAGATAACTGCGAATTCCAAGATGATAAAAAATATTTAAACTTTTACTTGAACTTAAAAATTGGACCATTTTCACACATCACAAAAGACTTAAAAGTGTGAGTATTATCCAAATATATTGATTATCAAATACTTTAGGATTTTTCCTTTCCTCGAAAAAATTAATATTTATTCCTTCCAAAAGACCTATAAAGAGTAACTGACTTTCTTTCCGATGTTAAATATATTTGAAGATCGGATCTTAAATTGTCAGAACAATAATTAAATTTCGGAACCCCAAATCTAAAGAATGAAACAATTAATTTAAACGATGAAGCGTATAAATAGCATGATCTTTTCTTCAATAACAATTTTTTTATGTCCACTTTCACGTTTCAAGGAATTCCGAGCGCAGAGGGTAAACCGTAATATCAGCTTTTTCCGAGGGTAGAGTTTATAGATGGTTCGGAGCCACAAATGGGACAAATATTCTTGGTCTGAAGCCATTTGGTCACACACTCGGAATGGTATGGATGCTCACAAGGTCGGAGGACGACGAGAGATTCTTCATCTTCAAATTCCATCTGACAAACCACGCAACGGTCGATCATGTTCTTGATGTGTGAAGATACATATTTAAAATCGCCCAAGCACGTAGATATCTCGCTCGGAGCTAGGCCCCGTTTCTCGACTCCAATGAATTCCCCGAGAGCGATTAGTTCTTCGTACGATAGCTCGTCGGGGTCGATCTCGTCTTCTTCCAAGAAATCTTCTCCCCCAGGGTCAGTGCTGCTTTCTTGGTCACCAAGAAACTCATCAATTCCATCTGCATCTTCTTCAAACCCGTTGCTATCGAAATACTCGTAATCGTTATCATCATCGTCACTCACCGAAGAAATCTCTTCATCATCTTCTTCACCTTCCCCCTCCTCTATTTCTTCCCCGCTTTCAATCGTTGAAAGCCTTGCAGGAGATAAGTTAGGGTTAGCTTGGCTAGGGGCAAGGATAAAACGGGAATTAGCCTCGGAAGCTGCAAGGGCAAACTCGGAATTCGCTTGCTCGAATAGGGTTAGATCAGGAGCTTTTCTCGGTGGCTGCTTAGTATCTTCTTCATGATTATCCATTTAAGAAGGGGAAGAAGAAAAAGAAACTTAGCTTGTCGTGGGAAGTCAAAAGTTTTGAGGTTTATATGGAAGGAGATCAAACCTAAACGTAGTCTTCTTAGGGAGGTAACTTGAGCTACAAGAAATGAACAATAATACCCTCACAAAGAAGACAGCTTCCATGCAAAGCAATACATAAGCAACTTCTGCAAGGTACGTGAAACCTTTCTTCTTACGCTAATATAAAATAAACTAATCGGTTCCTTGTATCTTACTCATCAAGAGTTTCTGACCATGTGTAAACCGGTCCTGAGTAGCCAAAACTTACCAAGCCGGTTATCATAATTACCTAGATATCTCAGATCACATTTTAGATTCCATAGTTACTTTAGAAATTCTATTCAAAAGTAACTTCGAAGTGATAAAATAGTACAACAACTGATAAAGTATAGTGTAGATTAGCTTTAAACTACGCTACGTAATTTGCATAGCACAAGTTACGAATTAATCCTCATGTCTTTTTGTTGATTTTAAGGTTTTAAGTTGACAATGCCCAATCAAACTTAATGGTGTTGATTCCTCGAGTTAACTACGCATATTTGGAGCTACAACCCACTCGGAGCATATTCAAGCCAAAGAACCACGTGGAATACCCGAGCATCGAGCGAAAGGAGCTGAAAAACACGAAGTTAATCCATCCCGCTCGTGCTCGTAGAAGGCCTCGCTCGGGTTGTACCCTTCAGAAGATTCAGTCCGACTCGAGATGCCTCTTACCCCGATCGTGCTACATGTGAAGCCACAAACCCGCGTGTGTTGTCATATTAGTCGTGCGGGCTACGCCTTTAGAGGATTCTGCCCGCCTCAGTGAGTCATCAAATCCGCACGAGTTGCCTCGAAGACGAAGAGCCCGAGCGGGTCCTCCACTTAGCCTGCGTGGGTCAGGTGTCATAACAGAAACCCTAGAAGAGTTCAAACGAGGGAAAAGATTGAAAAAGGACACCCCAATTAATTAAGGAGCGATAGAACCCTAGGAGGACAAGAAAATACATAGAGAAAGCTCAGGAGAAGGTGGAGAACAAAGGAGACAATATAAAAACACCGGTGACGAGATAGGAAGTCCAAGGCAATGTATTTCTTACTCTTTGTCATGTCTAATGTTGTTTTCTCTTGTTTTGTATCAGAACCTATGAGTGAGTAAATCTGTAGCTATGGGTTATGGACACCGGTTTTGTAAGGGGTGCTTGTGGTTATGCGTTAATGCTTAGATCTTTCAAAGCTTTTTTGTATTTCAGTTCTATGATCAATGATATCAATGTTCTATACTTGTGTTGTCCGCTTAGTATTTTAGGATTTCATGTTTAAGTGGGTTGAGATTATGAATCCAAAACCATTGATTGTTCATGGAGTTTGATTGATGAAAATCTGACCGGTCGGTTAATCGACTCAGGAATTAGGATTTAATGCTATTGTAATTATGTGTTAATCACTACTGGGAGGTAGGATTTCATGTTATTATGGTTAGATGGTTTAGGTGTCGAGAGAACCATTCTCTATTTATGAGTATGAAATTCCGTTATCAAGATAATTTCATGGGTTTATAATCTTTTGTTGACTACATCCTTGCAATTCCAGTAAACCGAAGCATGTAGTGTTCTTAACTAGAAAATCTTTCGCATATCCTTATTGTTTTCATAATTTGTTTAGTATTATCAGATTTTACACCATATCATCATCACTTTCATTCGTCTTCGTTTAGCTATACTCTTAGCTTAGGTTGCATTAATCCCTACAGTTCGACCCTGATATTTTAAGTACTTTAAATTTGCATTTTTTTCATTGATACGCTTATATAATTTTGAATACTTTCTATTGGAAGACAGAAGAGAATAAAAACAAAGGTTATCGCCATGCAAGATGGTTTCCTGATTTTGTGATATGCCGAGATCTCAAAGAAGGAATGATAGCCACATTATTTCAGCTTCAACGGAGACCATAGCCCGATATTTGGCATCGGTTGAAGAACGAGAGGTAGTTTGTTGCTTCTTAGCTAACCATGAAACTAAATTGTTGCCAAGAAATACCCAAAAACCCAAGGTAGACCGTCGTGTATCACAACATCCTGTCCAGTCACTGTCATTAGAAGAGTGCATGGTTAGAGTGCTTTTCGAATGTAAATGTAATCCAAGATGCACAGTTCCTTTTAAGTATCGTAAGAGGTGTTTAAGAGATTTAAAATATTCAATTGTTGGTTTATGTATTTTTTGATATATTAGATTAACAACAAAAAAAATATCAGATCGAATTAGAGTAAGATATTGAAAGGCCCCTAGAATACTTCTAAAGTGAGTTGGATCATGGTACTCAACAAGATCTGATTGTTTGTCTAATGCATATTGAGTTTGATGTAAAAATAGACCAACGGAATGGAAGTGAGCTTGAATACCAAAAAAATGATTTGCGATTTTCCAAGATCTTTCATGTGAAAACGTGAACTTAGTTGTGCAATGAATTGAATAATAAGCAAATTTGAGTTTCACGTTAGTATCATATAATCAACATAAAGTAAAAGTATGAGAGTGATGTTAACATGTTTGTAGACAAAGAGAGATGGATGTGCATAGCTACAAAAGAAGCCAAATTCAATAGATATGAACTAAATTTGTTGAACCAAGCTCTAGGAGCTTGTTTCAAGCCATAAAGAGATTTTTTTTAATCGAAAAATATGTGTTGGAAATTTAGAGTTTATAAATCAAATAGATTGTACCATATAGACAAATTCTTTTAATTCTCCATCTAAAAACGCATTGTTCACATCTAATTGTTGAATTGACTAGTTTGTTTTTTTATTTCAAGACTAAGAATTATCCTAATGGTTGAAGTTTTTAGAACCAGACTATAGGTGTCTATAAAATCTATTTCGTCTTCTTGGTGATAAACCTTAGCTACTAGTATCGATTTCAATTTGTCTAATGTTCCATAAGGTTTGAGTTTTGGTGTAAAGACCATCACATCCTTGTATGTTCATATTATGGGAAGGTGGGACTAAGTCCCATTTTTTTATTAAGTTTTAAGGTATGAATCTCTTCTTCAGTTGATAATGTCCGTCTTGGGTGTTTAGTGCAGATGTTATATTTTTTGTGTGTAAAATGGATTGCAGTAGTGACACATAATGCATATCAAGGATTGGATTTAGAAATACAAAATCGAGCCCTTGTGATCATAGCGTGAATGCAAGGAGCTATTTTCTGGTGCTTGTGAAAGATAAGTGGAGTCTTCTGTGATTGAGCTTGAAGTGGATATTGAGTGAATGCTTGTGATACATGATCTATCTAGATTGCATTTTGAAATGTGATTCTCTATCTCACCATAAAAAACTATGCGAATATCAACAGACAAATTAATGAACCGTCTGTTGATAAATTTCTGATGGATTTCAGTGGATAAGGTGGAATTATCAACGAGTGACAATCCGTTAGCATTCATCGGAATTTCAAATGAATATTATTTATTGATATTTATCGGTGAATTCGTTAAAAGTCCATTGAAAATCTGCCGAATCATTTCAACAGATGCTTGTTGCTCGTTCCAACGTATGTCCGTTGCACATTCTAACGGATGTTCTTTGGTAGATTTAAAATTTCGATGCGAACATTGGAAAAAATAGACCGTTAGCGATCAACAAGTAATTTTTTTTTGTATTTCTAATGGGCATCCATTGAAATTTTCAATATATAGATACATCAAACTCGAATTTCTTAGCATCAAGCCATTCGAAAAAAGTATATTTTCAACCAATATGATCTTCTTCATATAGAGATATATATAGATCGAGAGAGTGGATGTATAGAGGAAAAGATCTCGTAACTGAGGAAGTTACACAAGAATTCCTACACGGATTGGAGTAATTCATTAGTTTTGCGTCAATGCAACCTTTGTGTCAAGAATGCAAGGATCATTTTATGTTCCAGCAAAAGATGCAAAAACATGAAGTATCAATGTCAAGAAATGTTTTGTAAAAATATTTAAAAAGTAGGTTTTCATAGAGAATTATGAAGTTTGGTTCTTTCATGGCGAAGATTGTGGCGTTAGAGATAGTATGCAAGAAGCATAATCAATAAAAAGAAATGAAGAAGTTCATTGTGAAACAACGATGACCAATCCATATGTTAAAATGGTGTCAGATGTTTGTTCTTGAATTGATAAGCAAACGCATGAACAACTGTCAAACAATGAGGCACACCGATTTTTCAACCTATTGAATGCTACGAACAATTTATGTATAAAGGTTATCGTGAAGCTCAGTTTTGTTTATCCTTATCATTAAAATTGATGAGTATAAAAACAAAATACAATGTAGCTGAAAATTGCATGGATTCATTTTGCAAAACCATGTATGAATATTTACCAAAAAATAATCATGCTCGTGAGACATATTATGAAACAAACAATGTTTTCAAGGATTTGGGAATGCCACATAAGAATATTGATGTTTGTAGAAATAATTACATTTGTTTTAGAGAGGAGCTAAAGACTTTTTGGAATGTAAATTTTGTGGTGCAAGTAGATTTCGTCCAAAAAACCATATTCACGGAAATATGTGTAGTACAAAATGATATTATATATGCCTGTAGCAAACAAGTATAGAGGGTTATAAGAATAAAAATATATGTTGCGGCAATTAGATAGTGCGCAGAACACTCGATGAGTGAAAGGATAATGTAACATCCACCGAATGGTAAGACTTGGAAGATTTTAACGAAATATTTTATAAGTTTGCGTATGAAACAAGAAATGTTTATCTTTGTCTGTGCACCGATGGTTTTACACAAGAATTCTTACATGGGAATCCGTTGAAAATTTCGATATTTAACTTGTTGAACAATTTTATTTTCAACACAACCTAAAATCAGAACAAAAAATTTTCTCAAATATGTATCCTAAACCTTTAAACACAAAGAGACCTTGAAAATTTACCAATCATGGTGGATTATGGCGGGTTCCGCAGGAGCTCCGCCACCACCTCCTCTACCACTATACTATCCTCTATCACCTATATCAGTGCCACCGATATTTGATGAAAAAGAACATATGTTGGATATCGATGCTTTAATCGATACCTTCGATAACCATTCAAATGTTCTCATCATCGATCGTGAACGTTCTCACGGGAGGTTATGTTAGAATAATATTCATTTACACATATATATTTGTACTAATTTTTGAAACCATCTAATGTTTTCATTTACACATGTTGGTTTAATGTCAATGATGTTCTTAAACACACATACAAAACATCATCCAAGGTTCTTTGCAAGATCGGTTGTACTCTTGACAAGTAACGCTAGAGATGATACACCGTCGATAGTGGTGTATTTTATCGTAAATGCTATAATATAAAATTTTAATTCATTATTATTGAATTTGTGTAATAAATTAATTGTTTTACACTTAATTTTGTAGTGAGCACATAGATGGTAGAAGAATGACACATCTTGCATCTATACGACTTAGATGTGTGATATGCAATCCCGGTTACGCTTGATGATGAACAACGTCAAGCGCAACTACTATAACAAAAACGGGAAATCGGTATGGGCAATAGATGAAGTTTCAAACAACTTGTCTAGCACTGGGAGTCAGAGGACTTCAAAGACAAAAAGGAAAAGTTAGAGAAGTATCGGTATGGTAAGAGAGTTTTCGGAAAGGTTTGCATCGCCATACCTCAAGAGTGAAATCATTCATTAAAAGAAAGAAAGAGTTGGTAAAAAAATTATTTAATAATTTAAATTAATTTATTTTTAAAAAATTATTTAATCATATTATTTTAATGTTACAAATGAAGAGGATTGGAAGAAAACAGAGTCTTTTTGAGCTAGTCGTTGAGACTCATGCCAAGAAAAACCCTATCGTTAGGAAGATGTCGAGGAATCAAAGCTGGTCGATCCTCTTGTAGAGCGGAAGGTGAAAGTTGTGATGGGGAAGATCACACAACAATCACAAGTCGTCGGTTTATCTCTTGATGAACTTAGTCCTTTACAAAAGGACAAAATTTATGTACAGGTAAATAACATTAATAATTTATAATGTTCATTGTATAAAAATTTATAAATCGATATAATATTTTTAATTTGTTTGATATTACAGTATTTTAAGTCGTATAAGGGATGTCTATACGGTCTGAATTTTATACAAAAAGATATTATAGAGAACGCCACAACGGTACCCCTATGGTCCAAGAGACGTACCAAAAGAACGTGCATCGAGTAGCTCGAGGATACACTTACGAAAAACACAACCACAGATACGTCATATGGAGAACATCATCAAATTGATGATCGGTCAACCGTATCAGCCACCATCACCTACGGAGGAAACATCACCAAGACATGAATCGGTCATCAACTCTAACGCGACCCCTTCTCGAGGCGTTGGAGAAGACAAAGATGAAGACAACAGTGGCACTTTAGAATATATGTATGCTAGTTTGGTTTTTTATATATTTTATTTAGTTTTCAATTTTATATAAAAATTTATATATATTTAAAAACATTTTAAGTTTTTTTTAAAAAAAATTGTCAATTTATCGACAGATCTTTGTTGATAACAGACCAACGGACGTCCGCTGATAAATCTCGCGAATATTTCCAACGGATGCCAATTGGTTCTCAAACCATCTTCTAACGGACAGTAATTGGTACTTTCAACGAACATCCGTTGTAATTTATAACGGTCATCTGTTGTAATTTTCAACGGTAATATCCGTTGCAATCTCATGATAATTTCTAATGAATTCTGACCATTGAAATGCAGTTGCAAATTAAAAATGATGTGGTTTTTCAACAGTCGATTTCCAAAGGATAGAAATCCGTCGCAATATGTTGGAAATGGTCATTTCCAACGGATTTGACAATTGAAAATTACCTATTTTTTAATGAATATGGTAAGTAGAAACAAATTGATTAAGAGGTGAAGGAGAAGGACTACTTACCTGTTGTTCTTGCTGCCAGGCCTCTAGTAGAGGTGTAGTGTATATTAGGGCTCGAACAACATATACAGATGAAAATGGAAGTCATCTTCATTAAAGATCACATGTCGAGCTATGTACATATGTCCAGTTGGAGGATATAAATATATATATCCTTTATTATGATTTTTATATCCAATAAACACACAATGTCAAGACCTGATTCAATTTTATGACGCGAATATGATCGAAGATAAGGATAACATAAAATTCCAAATAATCGAAGTGATGTACAATCAGAATCAATGTCGAATAGCATTCTATAAGGTGTGTCATTTGATATTGTTGCTATTGGTAAAAGATTAATCAAAAAGTTTGAAATGAAGAATTCTTCTACCCAGTAAAGGAGTAGTAACTTGTCTTGATAGATCATTGAAAGTCCGAGTTCCACCAAATGTCTATCCCTTCTTTTAGAGAGTGCATTTTGAGTGTATGAACAAGACATTCGAAGCTTAATACCACAATTTATTAGATGATTCATAAAAGGAATTAATACTAAACTCACCTCTAGGATCTCATTGAAATGCTTTATTCATTTTTTTAGTTGATGTTTGATATTAATTTTTAGAAATTAATAAAGACTTACATGAACTCGTTTTTGGAATTTAAAGGAAAAAACCAGAAACACCCCGACTATAGTTGTCAATAAAGAGAAACTGAAACCTAGAGCTGATGAGATAGGTGAAGGACCTTATAGGTCACAATGTAAGAGTTATAGATGTTCTAAAGTATGAAATGAAGATCTACTAAAAGGTATCTTAATGTTTTTCAAAATTTAACATGAATCACACACTGCAAAAGTAAGTTTGTAGACATGTATCTTTCCACTGGATCACAAAAGTTCAAGAATCTCATCATTTGGGTGACCAAGTCTTCCATGCCATATTTCTTGAGAGTTTATCCTCTGTCGAAGAGAAAATAAAGCATTGTTGCAGAGAACTTAGGACATATACTCCATTAACTTTGTGACCTTTTACTAGTATGTTTTGAGGATGTTGTTCCTTAACTATATCACCATTAGAATAAACAATAACACAACATTGAATATCGGTTGTAAGTTGTGAAACAGATAAAAGTGATTTTTGTAACATTGGAACAATAAAAACGTTTTCAGTGGTACATTACATGGGGGTGATGACAGAATAGTGGATCCAACATTCGTAATTGGTAAGAGCGTTCCATCTCCCACAATTACATTGTTTGAACCATTGTAGGATTATATATTGGTGAGATGATTGGGAGAGCTTGTCATATGAGAGCTTGCCCATAAATCTAGATACCATTCTGCCCCATGCAATTCTGATACTTGTAGAGACGTTAAAGGTTTTGGAATATCTTGCTATTAAAAAGAATTATCGAATCTATACCAGCATTTTAAAACAAAATGACCAATGTTGCACAAATTTGGTAAAGAGGTTTGTTGTATTGTGATGTAGTTGCAAGTTTGTGAGGAGGATAGGTGAGTTGTTGTTGTAGATTTCTTGAGAGAAACAATGATCTCGTGAGGTGAAGTTACTACGTCCTCTTTGAGTATTAAAAACAATTTGAACCTCTAGAGTATGTAGGATTATCTTCGTCATACTATTGGTTACTTGAGGATAAGTAGAAGTTGTTACTAGATTGTGCCGTGAAGGCTTGATAATGAGAAATGTCAGAGGTCTTGCTAGATTTGCTTGTAAAAGCAATGTTGGTCAGTTGACTTGCCAAATCTTCATATGTTGGAAAGAGTTCTCGATGCATAGAAATGTGAATAATAGTGGTAAAGACTTCATACTCCTTTCCAAGACCTTGCAGAAATTTGAATATCTCCATTGATTCTGAAAATGACTTGCCAATGTAAATAAGGTGATCACGTATTGATATGAAATCTCTGATAGAGTCTTGCACATATTTTCCTTCAAGGCTGATAGTTTGAAGAGATGCTAGAAGATCAAACTCCCGCGAGGTGGACGTTTGATTTAAATGCCTAGCTAAGGTTTCTAGACACCAATAAAAGTTTTGATGCCAATAACTAAACCAAAGAAACCTTCAAAAAGATTCCCACATAACAAAGAACAAAACATATTATCTATTTTACGCCAGGAAGAGAATAAGGGACTTGGTGTTTGAGTAACAATATTACCATTTGTGTTGGTAATGATATGTGGTGGTGTAACTATCTCTCATGTAACAAGACAAAGAGTTCTCGTGACTCCAACAGTGACTCAATCTGAATTTTTCAATGGAGGTAGTTTGTATTTGAAATTTTAAGGGTAATGAAGTTGGAAATGTTGATATGAAAGGGGAAGAGTAAGAGTTCTGGTTCTTCCATTGTAATGTACTAAGATGAGGCTTATCACCAAAGGCTTCCATACCATAAACTTGGAATAATAAGAACTTTAAACATTTTTTTAATATTGATATGTTTATACAATTTTGACTCCTACTTTTAGGAAGATAGAAGAGAATAAAAATAAAGTCGTACATAATATTCCTCTGTTAGTCCCAACTATTTAGTACTGAAAATTGGTTTCTAACAACTATATTTGGCTATTTTTTAAGCATGGTATCCATTGGTTATTTCGTGTTGCGAGGCAAGGATTCATGAGCTTGAGTCATCCTTTTGTTGTTTGAAGAGAGTCGATTGTTTATGGCTGAAGGATTTGGTGTTTTATGAGGAATGTTGATGTACTGTTTTTGCTGGCAATTTACTGTTCCATTAGTTTATGGGCTTGATTATGTTTGTGCTTTAATTTTTTTTTTTGTATCTGAGGGTTGGAGGATAAAAGATGAGCTTTGTGTGTTTATACACCCTACCTCTCAAGCAATCTTGACCCACCGGTGAAAGTGCTTGAGAAACGATTTTAAAAACTTCCTCTGACTTCTAAATTTTATAATTAATAACATCACATTTTAACAAGATTTAGATTGTAGAAACGAATGTTAAATGAGGGGAGAACAAAAAATGTGTACCATGTCGAGTCTGAACATTGCTTCACAGGCTCCATAAAGAGATTCTAAAGTTATTCCAACCACCACAAAAAAAATTTTGCTAGCTACATGCAATTCACAACCAGGAAAATTTGCTATAAAGGTATGCATCCTCGTAACTAGCAACCAAAGTTGTAGAAACAGTCATGCATCATTGCTTATGGGAACCGAGCAACGCCTCTAATTTTAAATCACCACAAGAAAATGAAAAACATCAGAGTATGTTACCCTCATCTGAGGTGTACATGATTCTAGAGAATATGTTATAGGTATTGGACATGAGAAATGTCATTCAGACAAAGGACACGATATTAGGTCAATAAAGAGTCAGAAAAACATTCTACAAACATGTGATTATGAGCCTTTAAGGACAACTTAATAGAATTTAATCAACTGGCCACTGCTACAAGTTACGTGATAACAAAATGGTCATAATTCAAACATTATAATGAATCATAATGATGAACCAAATTATCATAGAAATCGAAAGCAAAAGTCATGAAGAAAAAATATATTTAGCACCAATTGAGTGCATTGTGCATATGAATGGCTTGTCATCATCTCTCAATCCATCAATAACAGGTTGGCAGAAGTAAGGACCAACCCTAAACATATTGACCACAACATTTTTTGTCAGATCAACACGAGCATCTCTTCACTCAGCCTTTAATGGCGGATTTTAAAGAAATCAACCAACATCTTCTCATAGAAAATAGCATAGATAAACTAATGAATTTCTCTGATTTTATGTCCCTTTCTTCCCTAAATTGATACAACTTATCACGAACCCAAGCCTCTGATACCTTAAATCAATATACAAAAATTTGCCCAGATCAAAATTCTACTCAAAACCCTAATTTGCATCAATCAACATTATTGGAAATATTCACATACTGGGTATTGTTGACGTTTAAATTCTACTTGACTTTTCATACAATTAATCGAAAAATGTATATACAAAGAATTTTCAAAATCGTAGTTAGATAACTTCCAATAAATATTTTTCAAGACCGTAATTGGAAAACATCCAAGAAAGATAAACTAAATATACATTATATATGTCTACATTCAAAATATTTTCCTTCAAGTTGGAATATGAAGATCTCAAATGCCCAACTTGGAATGCAAATAGGAGAGAAACACTTGTTCGAATACCTCTGGAGGCCGTAACTCTCATCCAATAGCGAAACATAGGACAAGGTCAGATGAGGACAAAGCAACTATCGACACCATACAAGGAAATTGGAAATATTCACATATTGGGAATATTCGTATTTTGGGAATATTTACATATATTATGTTTATATTTTAGAAGTTTTCCAATTATGTTTTTGGAAAAAGTTTATTGAAAGTTTTCCAATTACGATTTTGGAAACTCTTTGTTTATATATTTTCCGATTGCTTGAATGAAAACCCAAGGAAAATTAAAAATTTTACATGGTATCAGAGTCTTCGCTCAATTCTGACTAACGTTGTTTTTTTTAAATTTTTTTTGTAGTTCTCTTCTTCATTTTTTTTGTTGAGGGTTCTCTCTTCCCCAATAGAGATTTTTTTTTATCTTACTGCGTCTACAACTCAACGCCCACCCTTGAATCTCGTTTTGGGTGGCTTCTACGGTTTTGATTTTTCTTTTTGCTTCACTCGGCGTAACTTATGTTCTTACCGGGCATCATGACCTCTAATGTCGATTTTTGGTCAAATTCTATCCTTGATCAATATTTTGCTTCTCAGGAAACAGGTGCGACAGATTCACTCTGTCCCCCTGATATTTCTTCCTATTCACCGTACTACTATATCCGTCAGAAGGACCTAGTACCGTAATCACAACCATCAACCTGAAAGGCGATGTCAACTATACGAAATGGGCGAAGCATATTCAACATGCATTTCGGATGAAGCGTAAGATTGGATTCATCGATGTCACACTTACAAGACCCGCCCCTATTGATGTTGAGTTTAGTGAATAGGGATCGGTTAACTCCCTATTAGTTAATACGCTTGATCCATAGATACAAGCCTCAGTTTCTATTGTTGATGATGTTTTTATTATGTGAGAGGACTTACGGCAACAATATCCCGTCGGGAATGCTTCTTGTGTTTATCAGTTACGTTTTGATTTGGCTTATTGTACACAACAAGGTCAAAGTGTACAAATGTTCTTTTGGTCGATTGAAGCAGTTGTGGAATGAGCTCAAAGGTTACAAGCCACTTCATATCTATTGTTGCGGTCTACTTCCTCCTATGTTTGTGGCTGGCCATGAGGAAGAACGAACTCATCAGTTTTTTTATAGGTCTTGACGATACGCATTTTGGAACCGTTTGCTCTAAAATTTTTGGTTCTGATATGTGCTAAGTTTTCAATCGAGTGATTCAAGAGGAACTTTATCAGCTTATTATTCGGAAAAAGAGGAACGTGTGGACGTTGTTGGCTATACTACTACAACTTATCCACCTGTTGCCTCCCAATTTCCCCTAACCGCCACTCCAGTTTGGGATCACAATGTCACATGTTCACTTTGCAATCGCAAATGTCACAATGTAGCCTCATGTTTTGAGCTTCATGGATATCCTGATTTGTGGGAGGATCGACCCTATCGTAGCTCAAATCGTGGCAAAGGACGCAAATTTCTTCCAAGGATCGCCCTCTGACATCAGGCTCCGGCGATCATAGTGGCTCTGTTAAAGTAAATGCAGTTGATTCTTCAACTTCCTCTATCAGTTGTGTACTGCGTGATCCTGATGGGACTAGTATGCCAAGTTTTTTGGATGTTTGATGGCAAACCTTGCTCAATTTAGTTAATTTCAAGAACTACACCTCTTCAATTTGGTAAGACGAGTTGTTATATTTTTTTCTTTTGGATTCTGATGCCTCTCATCATGTGAGGGTGACCTCAGTGTTTTGACATATGTCGAAGATATTGTTATGTGTTCTGTTGGTTTGCCTGATTGATCTCACATTGCGAATGTTAAAAAAGGTGTAATTCTATTAGGCGATGACTTACGTGTTTCTTGCGTTCTTTTTGTCCCAGGATTACAAGTCACATTGATCTCTGTATACAAGTTACTTCAACAGAACAAATGTCTTTTCACATTCATTGATCGTTTTTGTGTCCTTAAGGACCGTATGACGAGGCCCTGAATGGAGCGGGTGAAGAGTGCAACGGGGTTTGCAAGTATATTTGTTACTTTCCAAGTCACACGTACATGTTGTTGAGGATTTTTGTTACGGTTGTTGAGGATTGTTCTCCCTCTGTTTAGGTATATTTGTTACTTTCCAAGTGAGACGTACATGTTCTATTACAAAATTTTTGTACTATGGTTCAGAGACAATTTTATGTTCCTATCAAATTTGTTCGTACGGATAATGGAGCAGAATTCTTGAGCATGCATTCCTAATTTGCTGAAAAGACATCTTACATCAGATCATTTGTTTACACTCCGAAACAGAATGGACAGGCAGAACATAAATACATACATATTTTGAATGTTAATCGTTCCTTGATGTTTCAAGCTAGATTAGCAACGCGTTTATGGTGAGAATGCATCCTAGCAGCATCATTTCTGATCAATCGGACACCTTCAATATTGCTCAAAGGAAAGTCTCCTTATGAAGCATTGTATGGAAGTCCTTCATGTTATGACAAACTATGTATGTTTGGTTGTTTATGTTATGCTCGTATGGGACCACCTTCTTGCGACAAACTTTCTCCGTGTAGTCAACGATGTTTATTGGTTGGTTTTCCTTATGGGCAAAAAGGATGGTGCGTTTTTACTTAGAGACTAAACAATATTTTGTTTCACGCGATGTGGTATTTAGTGAAGATCAATTTTCATTTCGTATTGGTTCTGTGATTACTCCAAAGGCCCCTTTATCATCATCCTAGGTTCATCTTACGCTTTTTGATGATAGGGGGCATCTTTCCCACCACAATCCATTGTCCTTTTGGATGTTTCAGATTCGATTTTGGATACTCGTGCTCATCCTCCTCCTTCGTCTGCAGATGACGCATCACTCGGCCCCCGACATTCTTCTAGCATACGCACCCCTTCTACTCTACTACAAGACTTTTTCACTTATTCACCTCGTTGTCTCGAAGAACCCTCTTGCCTCTATTCACCCGCTACTCATATGGTTTTAGGTATCTCTTTGTATCCAATTGCTAATTACACCTCGTGCACTCGATTCTAACCTCTCCATCGAGCATTCTTGGTTGCAATCTCTGCAAGAGTTAAACCATGTACCGATTTTTAGGCCTCTCGTTCTCCACGTTGGATTGCTGCTATGAATGACGATCTTGTTGCACTTGCAAAAAACAACACCTGGAGCCTCACTTCTTTACCTGAAGGTAAAAAGGCGATCGGTTGTCGTTGGATTTATAAGATCAAGTATCACGTCGATGGTTCTATTGAGTGATTGAAGACTAGACTGGTGGTGTTGGGAAACAAACAACAAAAAGGTGTTGACTTTGAAGAAACATTTGCCCCCATCACGAAATGCCTACTATACGTTTGTTTCTTGCAGTTTTTACAGCTAAAGAATGGATCGTCCATCAAATAGACGTTCATAATGCGTTTTACATGGTGATCTCTCTGAAGATGTCTACATGAAGCTTCCTGAAGTCCTTCCTACATATGATGACTCGTTGGTTTGCAAACTCAACAAGTCGCTTTATGGACTACATAAAGCTCCTCGATGTTGGTTCGCAAAACTGACAGCGCACTGCCTTGCTATGGTTTTCGCCAGTCTCGGTCAGATTATTTATTATTCTCCTTCACTCGTCATCGCACGGAGATTTTTGTTTTGATATAGTTGGCGGTAATGATGCCTCCGCCATTACTGCTTTCAAGCAATATCTTCATGATTCTTTACATATGAAGGACTTAGGCGCTCTCAAATATTTTCTTGGTATTGAAGTGGCACGGAACTCTGATGGAATCTTTATTTAACAACGTAAATATGTGGTGGACATCATTGTTGAGTGTGGTCTTTTAGTTGCTCGCCCGACCACATTCCCTATCGAACAGAATCACTAACTTTCAATCTCTCCTATGTGGTTCATATTCTCTCTCGATTTATGCATCAATCGAATGTAGATTATTGGCAAGCTGCTCTTCGTGTTGTGCGTCTTCTGAAGGCTTCCCCAGGCCATGGTGTTTTGCTTCGCTCCGATATTGACATGCGGTATTATGGCTATTGTAACTCATATTGGGCCGCATGTCCTCAAACTCGTCGTTCTTTGAGTGGACATATTGTGTTGTTTGGTACTTCGCCCATTGCTTAGAAGACAAAGAAACAAGCTATTGTTTCAGGATCGTCGGCTGAGACAGAATATCAATCGATGTTTGTTTTGACTTGTGAGTTCAAATGATTGAAATCTCTCTTACAATTCCTAGGTGTCTCACATACTACCCTAATGCGTATGTTTTGTGATAATCAAGCTTCTCTTCATATTGTTGCCAATCCATTTTTTAGCAAACGTACGAAGCATATTGAGATTGATTGTCATTTTATTTGGGATGAGATCATTTACGGGGCAATTTCTACATCTTATGTGTGTTCCAAGGATTATCTCGCTGACAGTTTCATCAAAACTTTGAGATATCATCTTTCTCTTATTTGTGTTCCAAGCTGGGCATTTGCGATCTTCATGCACCAACTTGAAGGGATGTATTGGAAATATTCATATAATGGGTATTGAGAATATTCGTATATTGGGAATATTTACATATTCTATGTTTACATTTAGAAATTTTCTGATTATGGTTTCGGAAAACGTTTGTTGGAAGGTTTTCAGTTACAGTTTTCGAAACTCTTTGTATATATATGTTTGTCGATTGATTAATTGAAAAACCAAGGAGAATTAAAATCTTACAAACATCGCCCCACTTATACCAACAAAACCCATTAACCACTTCTGCAATAACAACCAAGAAAAGCTTAATCTTTTGCAGATGCTGCACAGTTCAACTTGATATACGATTGTTTCGTAGAATTGAGAATGAGTATTGGAGGCAGACCTCAAAGATCAATGAATAGATGGTCATGAATCTTGTAGATCCTTTGGAAATCAGTGGCTATGGCGATCACGAGGCAGATGACGCATCACTCGGCAGATCAAAGACAACGATCGCTGGCGATCACGAGGCAGTTTTCCCCACCATGGCAACTAAAATGTGATGAGAACATATCCATACTTATCCAAATCAGTCCTTCAAAGGCATGGATCTCATTCGAAACTACAAGCTACTATAGTGAGGATTCACTTAGAAGGCATTGCTCATTTTCAACTTATGAGCAATGTGGGACTTCCAAGAATACATATATGTTTAAGCACGGACGTTCATCTCTGTCTACATCGATGGCCCATTTAGATGGTCCACTCTGCCATCCTCTAGCTCGTTCTTTCTAGGTCTTCCCTTCTATTTTCCCTTTTACATTGTCGTGGACAAATTCTTAAACCAATTAATGAAAACCTATTTCATACTAAATCCAAATCAATCTTTAAAATACATGGACCTTATCTCAAAATCTAATTTGTGTGGGTGAGAATGCCATGATCTTATAAGGCATTGTGTATGAGCAAAAAAATTATAAGAAAGTTTTTAATATCATTGGTTAATTCGAGAAAACCACCTTCCAAAATATATTTCACGTCTGACAAAATGTCTTAGGCTTTATACTAAGCATATTTAGGTAATTTCGTAATTACATAAAAAGAAAATAATAGCATAAGGGTAAATTCTATTAGGATAAGTTGTTGCACTCGATGAGAGAAATGCCATGTTATTTTCTCTCTCTCCTCCACGTTGGCTTCCTACTCCTTTCCCGTGACTTCTATACTCTGTTCTGCAGTTTTCTTTCTCATACTATGTTTTTGTATCCTACG
>CM071866.1:19945841-19959593 GCA_036759665.1 Gynandropsis gynandra
AGCAGGTGGCTGTACTGGTGGTGGTGTTGGTGCCTGCACCGGTACTTGTGGCGTTGCCGAACTCTCCTCTTGCTCATGTTGTTGGCTTTCTGCTAATAGCTCTCTCAACATTTCTCTCATGACATCTCTATCTATTCCACTTCGTGATCTTCGTCCAGATGATTGAGACTGTGTACGGCTAGTGGAACGAGAGCCTCCACTTATTCCGCGACCAAGAGCTCTAGTAATCATCCTCCTCGGTAGTGTCTCCTACACACAGTTAACTACTATTAGTTTCCACAGCTCTAAATCCCACTAGACAACTCAGGACATGTGTGCTACGGTCTCGTGGCTTTATTAAAACATTTCGTAAAACATTTAAAATCCAATGAAAGCGATAAAAACGAAAATGACAACCGGGCTCTGATACCAATTTGTAACACCCCCATCCCGGAACAACCTCGGGACTAGGAGTGTCCACCATCACCTCTAAGAGGTGGCTACACGTGTCATCGCTCAAACGTATTTATAAAATAAATATAAATGATTTATTCTGAAATAAGAGTGGTCCGGACCAAATAGCAAAACAAATACGTAAAGACCAGAGTCACATAATGAAATAATAAATACGAAATGCAAAATAAAACTCATCGAGACCTCGTGCACGCCTCTCCCATCAGTCCGCTGTGAACCTTCATGTTGCTGCTCAACCTCGTTACTTTTTCTCCTCGCCATATCCTGTCCATCCACGACAGCCCACAAATAGGGTGAGTACGAAATACGCACTGAGTGAGATCAATACGTGTACGAACTCTGTACCACGTATTCTCCTGCTCGAACTGAATATCATAAAATAATGATATATCCTAAGTCTAAACTAAAGATATACAGATAACTCTACCCAACCCGACTGAGTATCTAAAGTCTAAGACTAGTACCACACTGGATCATAACGCACAGAGTCCACATGACTCTAGCTCGGGCATACGCTTGCAAAGTCCAAAGGACCCTGCTACACTGAAAATCTCGCAAGGTCGCAACGTACCCCAGCTATCAGTACACACTGATAATCTCGCAAGGTCACAACGTACCCCAGCTATCAGTACACCACACTGAAAATCTCGCAAGGTCACAACGTACCCCAGCTATCAGTATCATACAGCGCTCCGTCGCTCGAAAGGTTACCACAACCCCAACACGGTATGACGCCGGCCCAGATCCAAGTGTCGCAATACTAACGTCATCGACCCGATACTCCTCACGTGACAACTCTCACCAACGCGCTCGCACACGCCTTCTTCCGAAGGTTCGAGTGTGAAACCACCCGATCGAGCACACTAACAAGATATTCACTCGGTTTAAACACCGAACCCAAATATCGACGTTCTCCGAGTCGTCCCTTCATATGTGCCAGAGCTATTGTGAGTCTATCACATTGTTAATGGGAATGAACAATGTGGGACTCTTAACACACTGCATTTCCATTGCACTCCAATATCTGCTTATCCATAAAAAATCAAACAATTGATTCAACAATTTCACGAAGATGGACATCAATCCACTTCTATTCTAGAGAATTAAGTTGGAAGCCGCATTCATTGACATCAACAATCTCCAACTTTTCTAGAGAAAATCTTAATTTCGGTAGACATAAGAGAGTTCATGGAATTGCGAAAGAAGAAGATCAAGATCTGTGTTCATAAAATTCATACCTTGTCAAACAATCGAGTTGTTTTTTTTTTTTTGCTAAACAAGAAAGAGAAGATGACTATGGCGATCGTGGGCACTGTCCATAATAGGTATAACTGGCTCAATATAGTAAATTTTAGGGATGTCTATGTAACACCCTCATCCCGGAACAACCTCGGGACTAGGAGTGTCCACCATCACCTCCAAGAGGTGCTCATGTCAAATATCTATATTATTAAACATTTAAATTTGTTATGGAATATAATTATTTACATTATTTTATTATTCAATAAAAATATTATATGACCTTATATTATTAATTAATATTAACTTAACTAATATTTAAGTATATATATAGAACTTAAATATAAATTCAAATAAATTGATAAATTGTTTGGGGTATCTTATTGTTTTGGTAGTTACCAATGATTTAGGATAGTTTTAAGTTATTTTCATATGAAGTTATTTTCTAAGATTCAAGAAAACGTTAGGCGTTTGGTGGGCGGACACCCAGCGTCTAGCGCCTAGGCGGAGTCTAGGCGGATTTATATATATATATAATATAAATGTAATATTAATTCACATTTTTAATTTAAATTATTTATAATTTTTTAAAAATGCATATAAATAAATAAATTAAAATAAATAAGTAAAATTTTTAAATATCTCATTCAACTTTTTTTATATTCTTAATTGAAATATTGTTTATCAGATTCAAACTGTATGTTAATTTCTTCTTCTTCGGAATCAAAATATGATCATCAAACTCTCTATCTATAAACAAATCATACATTTGCTCGATCTCTTGAACATTCACACGTCACCACATTTGATCCTTCATATTCTTCCATTGATTCATCGTCCGTTTTTCCATTATCAACAATCCAATCTTGAAAATGATATGCTCATTAGATAGAAACACAGTCAAAGCCTATCTCATTATTTTTATTTTAAACCATTAATCTCATATTGAATTAAAAATAAAAAAGATTATTCAACCTTTTACTATTAAGTTGGTTTCGTCTTTCTGTGTATACCTACTTACATAAAAACACAAATGATTATTTATATAACTATAATGAAAAATAAATAAATGAATTTTATTAACCACTTACTCATTCTAAAGTATTCTAATTTCGTTATCATTTTAATAAACTAGTTGTTAAAATTTTTTTTGTCTTAAAATTTTTTTTCTACCTTTAAAACTAAAACACCATCTAGATGGCCGTCTGGACCGCCTAGACGGCCGCCTAACGACTAATCGGCCGCCTAGACCACCTAGACGTCTGTTCTGCCTAGAACCTCCGATTAGTGATTAATCGGGGCATCCAATCACCGTCTAGACGACCGTCTTGACTGATTTTTAGAACCGTGTTTACCTAACCTTTTAATTGGTATAATGAAAAAGTAACACCAAAACTTTACATTATAATAGTTTTACCTAACTTTTAATTAGAATATTGAAAAAGTAGCACCAAAATAGAATCTTATAAGGTAGACTATTTTTTCGCAATTTAATTAACATATATGTGGGGTATGTAGATTTTTTTTATTTGGTGGATTTATATAATTAATATAAAAATAATGAAATTTAATGGTTATTAAATATTTTAGAATATATGATAGGTTTGTTTATGGAAATCTATATATTATAACACAATTTACGATTATCGAATTAAATATTTTTAAAATAACAAATAAAACTATTAATAAATCAAATAAAAACTAAATGAATTCTATAGAATGTTTATATCTTCTAAAAACACATGTAGTCCGTCTAAACGAATATTATCTAGATAATAATCTAAATCCGTCTAAATAATAATGAAATGATTGTGTAAATTATTTAAAGGTAATAACAATATTAAAATAAAAATTAGTATTTTATATAAATTTTTTATGTAAAATATAAATGTTAATCTTAATTAAATAAATATTTTTTTTATAAATTTAAAGAAAAAACAAAAACGAGTCATTGATCTAATAAAATTATCCAATATCAATATCATAAAAATTTAATGTATAAAAAAATCTACAAAAGAAAAGTTAAAAGAGTAAAGATATAAAAAATAAAATTTATATAAATAAAATGATCTATATTTATATAATTAAATAATGAAATAAATTAAGATTTATAAAATAATAAACAACTAATAATAAAAAAAATGAGTGACGAACCTTAAAAAAACATTCACACCAGTAATATTTCGTCACATCAACTTATTATATGATTAGAAATTTGTTTCCTTTGGTCCGCAATATATAAGACACTCATATTTCGTCACATTAATTGGAAGATGAATCTCTTTCCATGCGATAGTTAAAAATTTCTGGTGGTATCGAGCTGGAACAGCTGTTCTTCTTGAATTTAATTTATATAATATGATAATTTATATTGAGAAAAAAACTGAACTCAATAGCAAAAAGTTCAACCATTCGAATTTGGATAATTCCGTTATTAAGTCTTCGCTCGCATAAAAAAAATGAAGTAAAATTATAGAGATTTGTGTCACTGTCAAATCAAACGATCACGGAGTCCGGCTCATTGGGCCTGGAAAATCCTGGTTCTAATTGGGCTTGGGCCTCCAGAGTGTTCTGCGTTGGATCCACGAAGGTCACGACAGTGTCTTTCCGAAGCGTGAGGTATATGACGGCGAAGACATATGCTCCCATGAGAGGGAACACCAAAATTCCGATGAAGATGTTCCCAACTTTTGGGAGGTTGTTGTGTATTAGCCAACCTACGAAACCGGTACTTAGATAATACACGTTGATTCCAATGATTCCGAACCCTAATATCCACGAGAAGATTATGATCTGCATCGCAATAACGAACTTGTGAGAAATTGTGTGGCTTTATGTAGATATTTATATAAGTTTAAAGTTTTAACATTTCGATACGAAACTTAATCTTATATGGGTATCACATTCAAGTTAGGGACTTACGAATATTGAATTCTTGTGAGGTCCCATTTTGGTTGAACTGCTGCTGAACTTAAGAAGAGGGATAAGGGCAAACGGAAGCTCGAACGAAAGTATCATCTGCGCAGTTACGAAAGATTATTTGATACTAATGGAATACTATAATCACATGGTGTTCTTTTGTTGTGTTTATTACTAACCGATGCAATTATGATTAACCGACCAGCTCCTTTGGATCCCCCAATCACTGACACTATAAGGCTTGGTGTGATTGCAATACACCTTGTGACTAAATTCCTAACCCATTTCTTCAATTTAAGATCCAAAAATCCCTGAGAAAAGAGTAATAATCACATGAATAAAATTTATTAGTGTATTATGTAAGAAGGTAAGCACATACATACGTACGTACCTGCATGATGAATTGTCCGGCGTAAGTTCCGGTGATGGCACTGCTCTGCCCTGACGCTAACAAAGCAATGGCATATAACGTGGAGCTTGATTTCCCCAAAACATTCTGCCAAATATTTCAAAATTACATTTTTCAAAAGAATCAATTTGTCTTTTACTTGTGTGACGAGGAATTGGACTAACCTGGAGAAGGAAAGAGGCAGAGTTGAGGGTGAGATCGCTGCATTGTTTCGAATTTTCCGATGAGATGTTAGCGGCAGAGCAAACCGTGCCGGAGACGGAGATTACGGCGACGTTAATTAAGAAGGCCACAAATAATGCGAACGCGCTCTCTATCAGAAAAAATCTACATGCATTCTGTTTGTTTCAAAAATAAATTTTGATAAAATTAGTTTTTAAATTTAAATACATAAGGTATGATAATTATATTTAAGATAATATTGAACTTTCAAACCACATATGGAATATATGGAGATTTGAAATAAAATTTTGAATATTGTTTTAATGTGTTTTTGGGCTCACATTGATACCACGGACAGAATTTGGTACATTCCGAGACAGCACGAGAGCCGAATGAAGAAAGAGGTTGTGCCTGGCGGTCAAATAAGACAAAACAAGTAAAAGTTTGTATCTAATTGTGGGATATATATATATATATACACCAACCATTGGAATTTGGTATATATCTAATATGTTTAAAATCTACTCTTTTCAACATAAATATTTTATGTATAGATTTTTTTCAGATTTTACATTTCATTACAAATTTTAAGATTTAAAAAATATGAAAAAATGACGTCATATTTCTCATTAAAACTCGTATTAGAGTTTATCGTAATATTTTCATCGCTTTTTCCTGTTGATATAACCTTTTGGGAATTTGATATATAAATTTAGATAATTGATCATATATGATAATAGAATGAAAGGAATTAATATGTGATAATAGAATGTAAGGAATTAAGGGTACAAACGTACGGCATAATAAGAGCGCCGAGGAGGGCGATGGCATCGCCCACGGCTCCATGGCCTTTAAGAGTGGGAACGAACATTCCACGGAGCACTTCCTTCGCTGGAGGCTTCACATAACCCATCTCCCCAAAGAAGCATGCGGCCATTATGAACACCAATATCGCTATGAGCATCTCTAGCTTCCTTATCTATACATATATTACATTCAAAAGTATGATTCAATATATCAATTAAAAAAATTCATTTTTCATTCAAAAATCAAAACTATAAAAATCTTATTTTAATGTGAGTTGGGATGGTCCGAAAGCTTTTTTTTTTGGAAGGACAGTTGGAGTGGGTTGGGTCCTTTGATATCTTTTCATTAGCTGTGAGGGTATGAGGGCGCTCCAATTCACTCAAAGGGTGGATGAGGCGGTGGTTTATGGGATTTAGAAAGTTTACGGTGCTCGTTCGAACATAGATGGACTTTTATCAGTATCGGTTACCACCACCCCTCCCTCCATTGAAGTTTGGACTAGACAAAGTTTGTATGGCTGTGAAATTCTGACACTTTCAGATTGGAGTTGTTAACCAAACAACCCCAATCTGATTGAAGTAGTTTGGAGGGACACAATATGATTTCGAGAAGGCATTCCCCGTCACGCTTTTATCTCATAGCTGACGTTCAAGTCGAAACTTCAGACGATAGATCGGTTGCGGTATCCTATCAGACACGACTTGGCCTCTATTTGGTTCATATTCCGAGTCACACAACCACATCTTTTTTTTATGTGTATTTTTGCTACCCTTTGCCTCAGCCCTATTCCAAATCCATCATGTTAATCATGTTCCCTTTTCTCGAGCCTTCTAAGCTCTCTTTTCGCATGTAAATGTCTCCAATATCGCTTGCTCCTCAAGACGACAATATACGTGAGGTGGTCGGAGAGGAGCAATTGAATCTTCTCAAATGAGAGCCTAAGTGTTGCTGCGACTCGTTCCAACATTGACTGTATCATTCGGGATAAACTCCTTTCTCTTGGCTCGTCATTTTCTTTTCGCCAACCATCCGAGGCTCGATTATCGGTTCCGAGTGTTCAGGTTGTCCTCAACACAATCTGTTACTTTTTTTTCCGATTTTATCCTATTCTGAATCTCTTTTACTCCATTTTTTTGGTTTCCTTATCATTGAGGTTTAATTACCTTATGATGGTTTGTTCTTTTCGGTTGTAAAACAATTTTTGTGAATTATTCTAAATTAATGTATATATATTTGAAGATAGGGAATAAAATATACTTTGATAATCAAATTAAATAATTTAAGTAACAAAAAATAATTATTATATAATAAATTACCCCATATCTTTGCAAGCCAAGCAGAAGAAGTGTGCTTAAACCAGTTAGGAGGACGCCAGACCAAACTGGAATGTGGAATAGTATATTCAAGGCAAAAGCTGTTCCAATCACTGTACATTCATAAAATAAAAATTAAATAATATGAAAAAATTGATCAACTTATATTCTGTAAGATGAAAAAAATTGGTTATTATTAACTTCTTTGTTTAAATAGAAAAATTTAATTGCCTTCGGGTATATCTGCGGCAATGACAGCAAGTTCAGCTAGAAGCCACAAACAATACTTGACGAATTTCGGGTACTCGAACTTGCAAATCTCTGACAAATGCTTCCCTGTGAAAATTACTTTTTTTAATGATTATGAAATAATATTAAAAAAAGAAAAATTAAATCCACAATTAATAATTGGGTTAGACATGATTACCAGTGGTGACACCGAGATTAGCAGCTAAGGATTGAATTATAAGTGCGAAGATCAAACCAATCAATATCACCCATAACAACTGCAGATAAAACAGATTTAAATTAATTATACTTTTTATCATTAACCTATTTATTTATTCTTTTAAAAGTATTACTTCGTATTTGTGATCGGCTCCTGCTTGGAGATCAGTCTCAACTGCAAAATAAAAGACAATAGATATGGGTTAATATTGGTCAATCACATTTAACTATTTTAGGGAATATGTTTGGCCACACACACGTATATATATATGATATAATAAATCATAAAATTTACTATTCATTATAATTTTAATTACTAAATTCTAAATTAAAAATGTTATGATTTTTACATTTTAATTAATATGAATGATTTTTTATTATAAAATTTGAATTGAAAATAACATTAGTTTATATAAATTATTTATTTTTGTTTAATAACCTATTTAAATTAAATTTATGCATTAATTAAACATTAAAAAAATTATTGGAACATTTATGTTAAGCAAAACTTACGGTTCCCAGGATCGAGATAGGCCAATGAAACCAGGAATCCGGGCCCCACAAAAATTAAAAACTTTCTCCATCCTTGGTTCTACCAAAATAGATTATATATATAATATTAAATGAACAATAAAATTAATAATATTATATAAAATACAATAAAAATTAATTAAGATTTGATTCAAACATCATCGGAAACTGCCAGCTTCTCATGAGTTTCCACTACTCCGTCGGCTTCACAAGATTCCGGCGACCCATCCGCCACTCTTTGGTTTTGCCTCATCCTATCCATCTGTCTCTCTTTCTCTCTCTCTGATACTTTTTTTTAAAGAAGCTTTGGAACAAATGCTTAATGATATTTGTCGAATTGGACTCATCTTATTTATAACCGCTTTATGAAAGTTACGTACTCACACATACGTAATTATTTATATATGCAAATGTCACCATTTTTATTTTAGTCATAAACTAAAAGAAGACAACACTTAATACACACACACGAGACAGTTAAAACCTCGGAGAAGAGACAATGCTTTCCATGCATGATTCGTGTTCTTTATTCATATGTTGGGATGTTATTATTCTCTCTCAATAAAATTGCATCTAAACAAAATTATATATGAAATATATTATTGGGTAATTTAACTCGAAAAAGAGAGGTGTAAATGTAACTTTTTCATCAAGGTCGAGGCTATATACATGAAAAAGAGGATTTTTACATTATTTTTTTTATTCTATAGAGATATCTTGGATCGAAAGTCCAAAACTCATAGTATGTATATGATATCAGATTTAAAATTAAATGTAAAATATAGAATCTAATTGAAATATAATGTGATTCTTTAAATAACATGTTTTTAGAATTTATTTAATATTAAGCGAACTAAACCATAAGAAATGAAATGAAACAATAATTTCTTTTTAGAAAAAAAAAACATTATACTAGCTTACATAAAATTAAGGAAAACAATCTATTCTTCTCAATTTTACGACTTTAATCTTACTTTCCCCTGAATTTTCTTGTTCATCCTATTCTCCTCCTAAATTATCATTATTCATCATATTCCCTTTTGAACTTTAAAAATTCATCATATTCTCCCTCCGTTAACTTTCTGTCCTCACCCCCAAACTATATGATTTCCAACCTATTTTCCCCTCTCCCGAACTCTATGAATTCCAACCTATTCCCCCTCCCCCTGATGAATTCCAGCCTATTCGCTCCCCCCCCCGGAACTATATAAATTCTAGCATATTCCCCCCAAACTATATAAACTATAATCTATTTCCCCCCAAACTATATAACCTATAGCCTATTTCCCCCGAACTATATAACCTCTACTCTATTACCCAATGAACTATATAAACTCTAGTATATTCCCTGAACTATATGATTTCTCTAAAAGTAATATATTTTTTTAATTTTAATGTATTATTAAATTTTTTATATTACAAAATATTAAAATAAAAAATATTTTAAATTCTAACGATTAAAAAAATTCTATATGATTTCTCTAATAGTAACATAATTTTAACATAACCATATTTCACTCAAATTTAACACGATTTCACCCAATTTTAACCCAATTTCATCGGAATTTAACCCGATTTCACCCAATTTTAATCCGATTTAACCCAATTTTTATTCGACTTCACCGAATTTCAACACGATTTCACTCAATTTTTATTCCATTTCACCGATTTAATCTGATTTCACCCAGTGTTAACCCAATTTCACCAAAATTTAACCAATTTTCACCTAATTTTAATACGATTTGCCCCAATTTTTATTCGATTACACCCAAATTTAATCTGATTTCACCCGATTTAATCTTATTTAACCCAATGTTAACCTAATTTCACTAAAATTTAACCCGATTTCACCCAATTTTTATCCGGTTAAAATTGGGTGAAATCGGGTTAAAATTGAGCGAATATATTTAAAATTTGGTTAAATCGGAAATTGGGTTAAAATTAGGTGAAACCGTGTTAAATTTGAGTGAAATAGAGTGAAAATTTGGTTAAATCTGGTCGAAACTCGGTGAAATCGAGTAAAAATTAGGTGAAATCGAGTTAAATTTTGGTGAAATTGGGTGAAATCGGATTAAATATGAGTAAAATAGAGTTAAACTTCGGCGAAATTGAGTTAAAATTAGGTGAAATCGGGTTAAAATTTGAGTGAAATATATTTAAAATTTGGTTAAATCGGGTTGAAATTCGGTGAAATAGAGTAAAAATTAGGTGAAATCGAGTTAAATTTTGGTGAAATTGGGTGAAATCAGATTAAATATGAGTGAAATAGAGTTAAAATTCGGTTAAATCGGGTTGAAATTCGGTGAAATCGAGTAAAAATTAGGTGAAATATATATGATTATGTTAAAATTATGTTACTATTAAAAAAATCATATAAAATTTTTTGTAATTGTAGAATTTAAAGTATTTTTCTTTTAATATTTTGTAATATAAAAAATTTAATAACACATTAAAATTAAAGAAAATATGTTACTTTTAGAGAAATCATATAGTTCGGGGGAATAGACTAGAGTTTATATAGTTCGGGGGGAAATAGGCTATAGTTTATATAGTTCGGGGGAAAATAGGCTATAGTTTATATAGTTTGGGGGGAATAGGCTAGAATTTATATAGTTCGAGGAGGGGAAATAGGTTGGAATTCATATAATTCAGGGAGAATAGGCTGGAATTCATAGAGTTCGGGGGGAATAGGCTGGAAATCATATAGTTTTGGAGGGGGGAATAGGCTGTTTTAAAAATATTTAATAGAAAAATTAATAGAAAGTTAATGGAGAGGAAATAGGATGAATTTGTAAAGTTCAGGGGGGAATATGATGAATAATGATAGTTTAGGGGGGGGGGAATAGGATGAGCAGAAAAGTTCAGGGGAATAGGATTAAAATGATAAAATTCAGGAAGGAATAGACTGTTTTTTCCAAAAATTAATAAACCAATCGCTTCCAAATTCTTTCATTTTTAGGTTTTTATAGAATATATATATATATATATATAATAGTAATGCTCTAACTATATTATAAAATTTTAGATATATGTTATAGAAAAAATCAATATATTCCGATGGATAAAATAGATTTGTAAGCAAGAACATTGTTGTTATCACGATATTTTTTACAAAGGGTATAAGTAATTATGAAATGCAATTAGATTACACGAATTAGCAGACATTGAATGTATATATCGATCATCCAAGCTTGTAACTAAAAAAAAGTGTCAAGCATGTTATACATTTTTTAGTCACAGTACGAAATGTTACCCGCAATTCTAGCTCGTCTCACACTCTATTTCGGATTGTCATTCTTTAGCGTCTTCTTCTTGATGATATCTTTTGTGTTTTTGAGATAAGGATAAATTTAGTCTCCATTAACAAACTTTTCAATATTAATAACGTTTGGGTTTAAAAAAATTTAATAACTTTCAGGTGACAAATTAAAGTACGAAAACAATTCTGCCCCGATAAACAACTAAATATAGTGTCTACTAGTTAAATCAGTCATCTACCCACAAGGGTTCATCCATGAGTCTCTCATTTTCATTTATCTAAGACCATTTTCTCCAAGTGATACTTCAGTGTAGAACATCCCTCTATTCTACTCCTAAACTACATTTTTATTATATTTGTCACGGATCGATTCATTTTTATAATGCAATATTTGTTCTGTCGATAAAATCTATAAGCTTTGATTTTTTTATTCCACTATCACAAGATATCCTCCTCACTCAGCGAAAATATATCCAAGATATTCTCCATTGTGCGAACATGGCCACTTCTATGTCAGTTTCCACTTCTATGGTCTCTTTCAATTACCTCACACACACCTCAAGTGATCGTCTTGATTATCCGCACATTAGCTTTTAGATCATCCGCTTTTTGCAATACACGCATGCTCTTACAACGGATCATTAGCAAGCCACTATATAAATATTATCAGATCTTGTTGGACTCGTGAAAATGACATATTCTTCTCAACAACAAAACAAGTTACCTTACATATTTTCAGTGATGCAGATTGGGGAGGTGGTTGATAACTTCTCTTCCACTAGTGCATACAATTTCTATCTTGGTTGACACTCGATTTCATGGTCTACAAAGAATAAAAAAGGATTTTCTACATGTTCTTTCACGAAGGTAAGTATCGATCCATCGCCACAACATCTATCGGGGTTTGCTAGCCATACAATCTCTTGACAAAGTTTGAGAGACGCCAAATTCAACTTCAATTATTTATTGTGATAATATTGTGTTTCCACAATCTCAATTTTCACTCACGGATGGAAAATCTAGTATTGGATTATCACTTTGTTCGCAGTCAAGTTTAATTTACTTCTCTTCGTGTTAGTTGATGAAATCAGATCTGAATAATTGATTCAAAATGAGCCAAACGACTAAATATACAAAGTTAGACCTAATTACACAATAATAGATCTAATTACAAAAAGACTTATATACCCCTATACATGTATCCTTTACACGCCCCCTCAAGATGGAGCACCCTCGGTGAGTCCAATCTTGGAACACAAGAGCTGAAATGGAAGTCTCGGGAGAGACTTCGTGAGAATATCCGCGAGTTGATCCGCGGCTCGGACATGAGTGATCCGAAGAGTATTCGACTCGACCAGGCCGTGGACAAAGAGATAGTCTAGCGCCAAGTGCTTCATGCGGGAGTGAAAGACGGGCTTAGCACTAAGGTATGTCGCTCCAATGTTGTCGCAGTAGATGGTAGGTGATGATGATGACTTGATTCCAACTTCTGATAGTAAAGCAACTACCCATAGAACTTCCGCGGCCGTGGATGCAATAGAGCGGTATTCAGCCTCGGTAGACGAACGAGAGAGTCTGGTTTGCTTCTTAGACGACCAAGAAATGGGGTGAGCACCAAGGAAGAATAGATACGCCCCGGTGGACTTGAGATCAAGGGAATCTCCAGCCCAATCTGCATCGGTAAAGACATGTAAGGAGAGGATATTCTTGGCGGATAAGAAGATACCTCGATCCTTCGTGCCAGCAAGATAACGTAGGACTCTCTTGACGGCTTTCCAATGAACATCCGTGGGAGCATGCATGAATTGGGACAGCTTGTTGATAGCAAAGCTAACATCCGGTCGTGTAAGAGATAGATACTGTAGTCCACCAACAATGGACCGATACTCCGTGGGATTGGAGAGGGAAGTCCCCATGTCAAGTGTCATACGAGATGAAGACGGCATGGGCGTAGGAACCGACTTTGCTTCATGCATGAGACAACGGTTGAGAAGATCTTGAATGTACTTCCGTTGAGTCAAATGTAGGCCACGAGACGTCCGCGTTGCTTCTACCCCGAGAAAGTATGATAAGTCACCCAAGTCCTTGATGGAGAAGCGGGCAGCTAGGGCATTAATGAATTGCTGGACTTTTGATGAGCAATTGCCTGTAACAACAATATCGTCAACACAAACCAGCACATACAATTGTAGCGCGGTTGTGTTGAGAACGAA
>CM071866.1:19959892-19995057 GCA_036759665.1 Gynandropsis gynandra
TGCGGGAACAAGCTACCACGTTTGGTTGCGATGTAAGGCTTGTAACTCAGAATCCATTGCATCACGCCATCTAGGATCTTTCAAGGCTTGAGTGATATTAGCCGGTTCACTTTCCACCCGAGCTACAAGAGCAGATCGGTTATTTCGGTTAGTAACATTACTCTTTGAGCGAGTAACCATCGGATGCGAATTTGTGCGAGGACGTTGCGGTGGCACGTCCAAGATAACAAGGTCAGAAGACTGTGACGACGTTGAGGGCTCAACATGAGGAGGATCCGAAGGTGGAGAGCCAATATCCGAAGATTGCGGCGGTGAAGAATCCGAGCTTAGGGGCTGAACCGGTAACGGAGCAATGAGTGGTGGCGAGAAGGATGGTGTTTGGTTGACGCTATTTGAAGAGGTGGCTACCGTGGGTGACTTGGTGGTTTGTGGGAAAAATGTAGTAGGCTCGGCAAAGGGATAGGTAGACTCAATGAAGTAGACATGACGGGATATAAATATGCGCGACCTAAGGGGATCAAGACAAATGTATGCACTTTGAGTGGACGAGTACCCAAGGAAGACACATGGAACGGATTTAGGTTCTAGTTTGTTCGCTGTATAGGGACGTAACCAAGGGTAACATAGACATCCAAAGACACGAAGTTTAGTATAATTTGGTGGTTGTTGGAAGAGACACTCGTAAGGGGAAGACATACCTAGGGTCGGGGTCGGCAGGCGGTTAATAAGATAAGCCGCCGTACAAAATGCATACGACCAATAGGTTAAGGGCATGGAGGAATGCGTGAGAAGGGATAGACCAGTTTCTACAACATGCCTATGTCGTCTTTCCGATATACCATTGTGTTCGGGAGTATGCGGTGGAGATGTGAAATGAGAAATGCCATGAGAGGATAGAAAAGAACGTAAAGCAATGAATTCACCTCCGTTATCCGAATAGAGTGTTGCAATGCGTTTGTCAAATTTGTTCTCAACGAGTGTTTTGAATTGAATGAATGTGTCACCAACTTGGGATTTGGTTTTGAGTGGATACAACCAAGAATAACGTGTGAAGTGATCTACAAAAATGACATAATATTGGAAGCCATTAACGGAATAAATCAGAGATATCCAAACATCGGAAAAGATCACTTCAAGTGGTCGAGACGTGGTAAGAGTGGAAGTGGAAAAAGGTAGTTTGTGACTTTTATTCCGACAACACGCATTGCAAAACACATAAGTAGAATCCTTAGACAATGGTAAATCGAAAGTTTTGACAACTTTATTCAAAATCAAAGACGACGGATGACCTAAACGGGAATGCCACTCGAACGAAGTGGGCTTGACACTATGAAATGCAAAAGGAGGAAACGAGGTACTAGATGGGGCGGGCCACTCATAAACACCATTTTTAGCGCTTCCTTTCAGAAGTTGCGCCCCCCGTGCTGAGATCCTTCACCTGAAAGTCACAAGGAGTAAATTCAACGGATACGTCATTAGTCTTGCAAAGTTGATTAACCGAAATTAAGTTCTTGCATATCTTAGGCACACATAAAACATTATGTAATGCTAATGGCCTAGTGTCAAGGGGTATAGAAATAGAACCCGTATGTGTGATGGATAAGTCGTTTCCATCACCGACAACAACACCATCATTTCCGCGGTACGGGAAGTGGATGACAAGATTGGATAGATCTGATGTGATGTGATGAGATGCTCTATTGTCCAATATCCACGAGTTGGCATCATAGGGTGAGATGGCAGCATGGTGAGCTTGCGGTCGTGGCTCCCAATGTCTAGAGGAATGCTGCCATGGTTGCGTCGGGGGGTTCTCTAGAATACCGGGGGAGGGGACAAGACGGAAGCGTGGACAGCGTTGAACGCTGTGACCTTGAACACCACACGCTTGACATTTGCCTTGATAGCCACGACGTGTTGGTGAACGTTGACGAGGACGTCGAGACCAATTGGATCTTTGCACGAATGACGTCCGCAATCGGCTTATACTCTTCGGGAAGACCGTCTAGGATTGCATCGAGGACATCTTCGTGATCAAGCGGCTTTCCCAATAGGGCAAGCTCATCAGCAGTAGTGGTGATGGCACGTAGGTATTCATCAATGGATTGGGATCCTTTTGATGAGCGCTTGATCTTATTACGGAGTTGGAGAAGGTGGCCGCGAGACGCTTTGCCGTAAGTGTTGGCAAGCGTCTTCCACGCCTCGTAGGTGGACGGGGCGCGTGCTATTAGAGGCTGTAGAGAGGCCGAAATTGCTCCAAAGAGGGCTGAAAATAGGAGACGATCTTGTTGGTTCCATGGCTGAAAATTAGGGTTGTCGACGGACACTCCATCACGGTGGATCTTGGCTGGAGGAACAACGGAGTTTTCCTCAATGAAACATTGAAGATTGTGGCCTTCAAGAAGGGCACGAATCTGAACATTCCACGTGAGAAAATTGGTCGGCATCAGCTTGGTGATATTGGCCATGTTGACGGTCAGAAGGGTGCTGAGTGGGTGTTGTGGATCGAAAGTCGGGGCCGCACCGGAGACACGGGCGATAGAATGACTTGTTTGGCCGGCCATGAGTTACGGTTTTGGAGGCGGTGAGCAAGAGATGCAAGATCTAGGGTTTGGTATTGTGGATTTAGGGTTAGATCTTAGATTAGATCTAGATTAGATTGATAGAGGTTCGGTGGCCGCAACGGGGTAACCGGCGGACGCGATGCGGGAAGAAGGAGGAAGGGCAATCCGGGACGCGAGAATAACGGGCTAGGCGGTGGAAGTAGAGCAAGAGAGGCACGAATTAGGGTTTGGAGATCTAGATCTAGGGTTTGAATAGTAGATCTAGGGTTTGAATAGTAGATCTAGGGTTTGAATAGAGCAAGAGAGGTACGAATTAGGGTTTGGAGAGGCACGAATTAGCGGCGTGGGACAAGATACTCGCGGCGATCCGGGACGCGGTGAAATCGGGCCGGTAGGGGGAGTGGAGGACGGCGGCCGGAATCTTAGGGTTTTGATGCGTTTTCTGTTTTGGTAAAGTCGTACGTGATGGTACGACGGCTGGGGAGGGAGGAGAGGGATGAACGGCCGGAGGATAGGGAGAGGTGATCGGCGGCCACAAGAAGAAAGAGTGGCGGCGGCGGCGGTTGGAGAGGGGAGGAGAGGCGGCCGGATTTTTAGGAAGTTTGTTACGTCGTTAGACTTTTTTGCTCTGATACCATGATGAAATCAGATCTGAATAATTGATTCAAAATGAGCCAAACGGCTAAATATACAAAGTTAGACCTAATTACACAATAATAGATCTAATTACAAAAAGACTTATATACCCCTATACATGTATCCTTTACATTAGTCATATGCCATTCATCAACTAACTAGTTCTCCTCACAAAGCCTCTTGGCGTAGATCTTTTCATTCTCTATGTATCATGATTGGACTTACCCATGTTAATCCATAATGAGGGAGTAAATAGAAAGGTACAACATCAAATTAGATCAACTTAAATTATACATATATTGTCTAACATCACTAATACAATGCAATCTTTCACACTAATTGCAAATGCAATAAAATTAGTGTCGTAGGATATATTTGTGTAAAATCAGGTTGGTGAAATTTGCAAGGAGCAGAAGAATGCGGTAATTCAAATGAGGAGTAATTCAAGGAGTCAACGGTAAGTTTTGGGAGAAGAAGATGGAGTAAAAAATGGATTAAGAGAATTCAAGGTTGAGGAAAATTAGCAAGGGCGTGCAGCTGGAAAATCGGGAAGGTTAACTGAGTACGAGCGAAGACAGATAAGTGAACCCGAGGACGAGAAGAGGAGAGCTTATCTGGGCAAATATCGAAGAAGTACTTAAAATATAGCAGAAGTAGTTCTCAGGGTTTAAGTGTACTTAGTGAGATATTGTATGGAAGTGAGTGAAACAGTTTAGTGTTTATTTACATCTAACTCAGGGGGAGTTATTTGCGGAATTCTTTAGTACTTTGTAAAAGCGAGCAAGTGTACTTAAAGATTGATTGGTAAATAAACTAGTATTGTTTTATATATTTGGTCTGTTCAATTTAACGATCAACCAAGTTTTCTATCTACAAGTTTTTCAATTGGTATCAGAGCTGGTAACCTAAAACTTAGAGCAATTCTAAGATCAGGTTCGAGATCCTAGAAGACAACAATATGGAAGGACCAAGAGATCTCTACGCCTTCGGAAAACCCGTCATGCTTGATGCATCTAATTATGGTTATTGGAAAGTCAAATTGAGAGCAAGCATAAGAGGAATCGATGAAGATGCTTGGAGTGCTGTGAAAAATGGGTGGAATCCACCAACTTTGATTGATGAAAATGGAAACGTCAAAGAAAAACCTTCAGATCAATGGACACCCAGTGAGAAAAGAAGTTTGACGTTCAACGCTAAAGTTTTAACATCTATTTTTTCATCTGTAGATATAAATGAGTTCAAGCAAATTCAAGGATATTAATCTGCAAAAGATGCATGGGATACTCTAGAGACTATTCATGAAGGAACTATAAGTGTCAAAAGAACACGTCTAGATATTCTGGAACATCAGTTTGAGAAACTGGAAATGGGTGAGTATGAAAGTGTCAAGGAATTTAGTGGTCGAATGAACGCAATTGCCAATGAAGTAAGTGTATTTGGACAGAATCTTGATGATAAGAAACTTGTCAAAAAATTACTTAGATGTCTACCAAAGAAATTTTACGCACAAAAGGTTGCAATGAATATGTTATTGAATACAGATACTACAAGTTTTAAGGAAATAGTTGGAATTTTAGCAGCATATGAACTTGAACTTCAACTCAAACAAGGGGATGCAAAAAAAGAGGGAAGCAAAGGTGTTGTTCTATAGGCTACAACAGAAAATTTCAGACTTGATAATCTTGAAGAAAATATTATCTTACTGACCAGAAGATTTGGAAAGTTTATGAAAAAGCGCTCAGGAGTGAGAAAATCATCTACTGAGGAAAGTGGAAATTCAAAGGACAACAAATCCGGAGCTTAATGCAATGAGTGTAAAGGGTTTGGTCATTTCAAATCCGACTGTCCCAGTATCACAAAAAGAGAAAGTATGCTGAAAAATCTACGAGAAACACAATGCTACAAATGTAAAGGGTTTGGGCATACCAAGAATGAATGTGCAGATGGAAATTATATTAAGGGAAAATTACTAATCATGTTTAGTGAATCAAGTTCGGAATCTGAAGATGAAAATGAATAAGAACTGTCAAGTTTTGTTGCGTTCATTGGAATCATTGATGAGACTAACAAAGAAAGTGACAAAGATTAAATTGAAGAAAAGGAAGATGAAGTAGATGTGGAGACTATCTACAATGAGTGGCTGAAAATGAGCAAACTAAACATTCAACTGGTCAAGACTAATGAGAAACTAGAAGCTCAAATTCAAGAAATGGAGCAGGAAGTAGCGCTGAAGGAAGAAGAAGTGTGTTTTGTCAAAAGCCAACTTGAGGAAACAAATAAGCAATTGAAGATGCTTTCAAATGGCACTGACAAACGGGATCATCTGCTTTCAATGGGCAAAAGAAAACGAGATAACCATGGAATTGGTTATATGGGAAAATCAGGTGACACATAAAATAAATTTGTTTCTGGAGGTGATCTACAAGAGGATATGAAACAAAAAGAAAAACAGCAGTCGTGCAATACACTAAAAAAGAATCATGGTTTCAAAATCTTGAAGACAAGCAGAAATGAAAATCATTTTCGTGGGCACAATCTCAGAAGACAGTATCAGGTTCCACATCACGGCTACAACATTAGAAGGACAAGTCAGATACAATATCATGGACATAATACCGGAAGAAGATATCAAAGTGTAAATCAAAAGAGAACTCCGGTAACATGTTACTTTTGTGGAATCAGAGGACACAAATAGATCATATGCTACAAAAAATTCAGGTATGACTCAGGTAAGTCCCCTGAATTTAAACAAGTTTGGATAAAGAAGAGTGATCTATATTGCAATGTTGTCTACATTTCTGCACAAAAAGAAAAATCTAACATTTAGTATTTTGATAGTGGTTTTTTTAGACATATGACAGGTACAAGAGAACTCCTTTCAAACTTTATAGAAATCAAGAATGCAGGTAGTGTTTTTTCGGTGATGGAAACAAAGGAAATATCCTCGGAAAAGGCGATATAAACTCACCAGGACAACCTGCTCTAAAAATATGCAATATGTAGCGGGTATAACAGCTAATCTGATTAGCATAAATCAATTGTGTGACAACAATCATCGGGTTCAATTTAATAATAAAGAATGCCAAGTGATGAATTCTGACAACAAGTGCATACTTAAAGGTTCATGATCTTCGAACAACTACTATGTGTGGAGTGAAGAGAAAATTTGTCTGAAGGCAACATATGATGTATTATTCTTGTGGCATCAACGATTAGGACATGTGAACTATAGATCTCAAGTGAAACTATCAAGTTCAACTGCTGTCAAAGGTATTCCTAAATTAAAATTAGATAAAACAGAAGTTTGTAAACCATGTCAATTAGGAAAACAGGTGAAAGTAAATCACAAGAAGATGCCTGACGTGAAGACATATAAAATTTTGGAGTTGGTACATATGGATTTGATGGGTCCAATGAGAACATAAAGCTTTGGAGGAAAGAGATACATTTTTGTGGTTATTGATATTTTTCTAGGTACACTTGGATGAAATTTTTAAGAGAAAAATCTGACACATTTGAACTATTTAGTTTCTTGTTCCTTTAACTCAAAAACACAAAAGGGTGTATTGAAAGAATCAAGAGTGATCATGGGAAGCAATTTGAAAATGAAGTATTTAGAATTTCTGTCAAAAACATGAAATCATTCATGAATTTTCTGCGTCCAAAACATCACAACAGAATGGTGTTGTTGAGAGAAAGAAAAACACTAACAATATATAAATCCAATTTGAATACTAGAAAATTTTAAAATTCGGCAAAAAAATGAAATCATTATTCATTAGAAATTTGCATATTCTTCATTTTTTTTCTTAAAATTAGTAAATTAGAATAATGGTATTAATACTTATAAACTATTTACTTAAAATGGTCAATATAAAGTATCTTAAACAATTTTAAACTAAAATTCAATTTTCAAAAATATATGAAATAGTAATATTGTATTATCATTAACATATAAGATGGTTTAAACAATGACCATATTTATCTAATTAAAATCAACTGAACGGAGAAAAAATTGTAAAATTCTAAAAGTAATCAATATTTTTTATTTGGATTCAGTAATATATATATATATATATATCATTTTGATTGTTGAAATTTTGATTCCAACCATTATTGAATCGTTATATTGTGGACATCATATAATATGTATCACTCTCTGTTATTTTTTAATGATCTCGCAACCACTAATCAAATTTTCTTAGACAAACAAGAAGTTTCCTCCTATAACCCGGTCAGATTTGGTTTAGCAACATGACTACAAATGAAATGTAAGATAAAGATTAAAAACAAAACATGTGATTCTTATGGAATCTTGACATGTAATATTGTGAAATAATTAAAGATATAAATTAATCCAAAGAAATCAGAAACTAAAAAGATTGGAACAAAAATTAAAACTAAATCATTTCATATATTTAGAATTCTTTTTAAACTTATCATTTTAATCATTTTAGTTACAAATGCAATGGATGGTGAGAAAACCGACATTTTTTAAGTTTGTGATCGAAACACATTTGAAGAAGAAGTTTGTTCAGACCAAGTAAGATCTGACACAATTTATTTTAAGTCTTCGGTTCATCTCTAGAAGATCTGACTCCACTTCAAAATGATACGAATAATTTACAAGTAAAATTTTATTATTTAAATATAAATTTAAAATTTTAATTATCTTTATTATGCCTTTACCAAATATATTTTCTCGTACAGTCATTTCGATCGTATAAAGAAAAATTGTACCATATTGACTCTCTTAAAATAAATAATATAGAAGATATCACGACCGTATATCCTTCAACTCATGAGACATACTTTCAATAACACCACATCGCGCATATTGAAAAATTGGTTTGAAATTATGCTGTGAAAATGCGAAATAAGGAGAATGTTATAGGCTCATGATTGGCTAACCATACCGATCTCTACAAGTACCTCCCGTAAGAGATCCAAAGGTTTATTTTGAAGTGACATCGTCCCATAGATTAGAAGGTGTCAATCTCGAGGGAAAGAACAAAATGAAAAATTATATGATATTTAGGTTTTTGTATTTTTAAATTTATTGTAATTTTAATTTATTTTTAAATTTGTTTGTCATATTATCACTAACCATCTGTTGATATATATTAGTTTTTTCGTTATATTATCAACATGCATTCGTTAAAAATTTTCACCACATTATCAACATTGTGTCAACGACAAGTCCAATGATATTTTTAACATATGGTCAATGGATTTCAATGAATCGTCCATTGATACTATTTTTGAATACAATAAGTTTTAATTCTTTGGCGATTAAAAAATGTTCAATGGAATGGATATCAATAGATACATAATTGATAAATATGAATGGATCAGACCGTTGAACGGTGGTTTATAATATCAGTGGACAATCTTGAATTACCATTGATAATTATCAACGAATTATCTCTATTGAACCATCGTTGAAAATTTCAATGGATTGTTGTTTTCACTAGTTCAACATCAACAAGCTGAAATCCAGTGTAAATTGTATCCGTTGAAAAAATAGTATTTTTGGTATTGTTGTGCAAAAGTTTCCTCATCTTCAAGGTCTATTTTTATTGTTACTAATAATCACCAAATGTACCTTAGATCGTTTTATGATCACGTTCGAATAATATTTTATCTTGAAAACTCATTTTCTACCAATTTTCTTTGATGGATTGATTCCAATGTTATCGGCCATGGCCTCGCGATAAGATAGAGGTCTGTGTCCTACGGTCAGTGTGGTGATAAAAGTACAATGTGGAGGTGTAAAATAACAAAACTCATACGTTGGTGGATAGGATTCTTGGTTGTCGGATCATGATGCGATGGAAAAATGGCATGAATCATGTCGATGACGAAGTCATGTAGCCACATTAATGGAAATTTGGGTCCTTTGTTTGCAATCAAGTACCAGAAAGGACGTGTCTGCAGATGATGGGATGAAGTCGAGGATAATAGAATCCTCGAGGCTAAAAGAAACAAGTTGTTTATCCTCGTTACCAAGGGTATTGAGGAAACTTCCATACAATTTTCGATAGAAGCATAGGTATGACCATGATTGGGGACGAACAAAAAGTAGTTATCATAAATAAGGATGAACCATGTCAATTAGAGAAGTATCGGTAGAGTGATCAAATCAAGGGAACTCGCATATGTGGACCACAATAGAAAAGAGTTCTCCCTAAAAAGATAACAATCCATGAGATTAAAAATATCTCATGGTCAAGATCATAGAGCCACCATCAATTTTTAATTAAAAGGATATCCAAAAAATATGCAACAATGACCGCATCGTGCAAATTTATCCTCGTGGATATTTTGATTGTGGCATAATATAAGGAAATTAAAACGCGTAAAATGCGAATACAAAGATTTTTTTGCCACGCAAAATATCTAAAGGAGTATGCCCATCAAAGACTTGGGATGGAGTGTTATTGATGAGATGTGTAGCTACAAGAACAGTAGTCTGCAAACGAGCGTCGCCAAATAATATATGTCCTTAATTCGTCCGAAAACGAGGACGTAAATTTCAACCTGCAAATCGACCGTAATTGTAGACCACCACGTCGTTCGCAAATCGACGGGAAAATTAGGGATATTTTTTTAAAAAAGTTACGGACGGGTGGCCCGTCCGCATTTGCGGATGCCCCTTCCACGAAAAATTGAAATTTAATTAAATTAAATTAAATTTTAAATGTTTATATATAACGATAACTAATTAGAAATCATATGTGAGTAATATTTGTATTCGGTCCCATCATTATCGGAACTCGAGACGGTCGCCGGAACTCGGGATGGGCGGCGAAACTCGGAACGACCACCGGAACTCGGGACGATCGCCGGAACTCGAGACGACCATTGGAGCTCGGGACGGTCGCCCGAACTCGGAAGAGAAAAGAGTTGAGGAGAAATGAAAGATTGGATGAAATGAACAATGGGGGTGGGGTGGGATGAAATTTATAGCTTTTTTCGGACGCTACAGAAAAACCGTCCGTAAACCGTCCACAATTACGAACGAAAAGAAAACGTAATGTCCGTAATTGCGGACGGAAAGAAAATGATCATTCGTAATTGCGGACGGAAAGAAAACGACAGTCCGCAATTTCAGACGTCCCTTGGTCGTACGCAAATTTATGGACCGATCAATCAGCCGTCCGTAAGTTTACGGACCGATCGCTTGGTCGTTCGCAAATTTATGAACCGATCGCTTGGCCGTTCGCAAATTTACGGACCGTTCGTTTGGTCGTCCGCAAATTTGCGGACCGACCGGTCGACCGTCTGCAAATTTGCAGACCGTTTGATCGTGTTCCTAATCCGGAATGCTCTCGGTGTCCATTTCCAATCCATCCGATTAGACACTGCTTGTCCGTCCACAAATTTAAGGACGGATTAGGGATCGAGTTTTTTTTCCGTCCCTATTCCGTCCGCAAATTTAAAGACGGTCTGGTCAGTCCGTAAAATTCGTTTGCAATCCGTAAAATCTGAATCAAGCTCATAAAAAATAGAGTAATGTCGGATGTGAAAAAACTTATTTCGAGAAACCAAATAAGAGAAGTAGAAAACTACAATCATTATGAATAATGGATTTGATGTTTCGAGTGTGTCAGATATTATCACCATTTTTTTTATATTTCATAACATATATAATACTAATTTAAACGGCGGAATATCAGAAATACCCTCGTAGGGCTAAAACACTTCAAAAATACCCTTCCCAATTTAAACCAAGTGTCTTTATTTATTCAAATAAACATTAATCTAAACCAAATGGATCCAAATGTATAAAAAAAATCCATTAGAACCAAAAGAAATTAGACATACTCATTTGTCAAACCTATAATTCTTCTTTATATTAATATTTATATAACTGTTACTAATCTAAAAAAATTCCAATCAATGGCATCTCACTGTAGTGGATACAATAGTTAGATAAATAGTCATCTCATCCTAATATATATATATATATATATATGGCGTTTAGATTAGGTGAACATTCTTTTCACATTTGGGTCTTGTCATGTTTATTAAATCTAACTTTCCTTGAATAAGTTTAGGTATTAATTATTGCTTAAATAATATATGTAATTAACATTTTTAATCTAAATCTAAGATGTGTAACTTAAGTGATCGGTAAATGAATATTTGTTCATTCCAAATCCAAATTCTAATATTGGATATGACATTTACATTAATTGCTCGAATAAAAAAGATATCATATATAGTAAACCTAATGAATTTATTTTAAAAATTAATAATCCAAAAATATTTTCGAATAGCTAAGCAAAAATATATTTGTGTGTTGGCATGGAAAGCACCTTTTCTTTCCTCCGTTGTGAACTTTCGAAACATCTAACATTTTTTTATAGTAACAAGTTCCATGCAGTCCCACTATGTATATATACAAACAAAGACACCTATCATCCTTAATATTCTAAATTAATTTAGTTTAAATGGTACTTAATCCCAAATTCGGACGTATGCTTATTATAATTCATTCTAGAGTTTTATGAGATTCCTCCAATTTATTTAAGTGTTGGTAATGACCCTGGACACTGCGATCCGAGACGCCACACACTCATAACATCGCGTCTCGGCACACTCAAGACTTCAGTACATTGCGATCCGAGACGCCGGACTTTCGAGACACGAAGAGGACGCGACTCGAGTCGCCACAACATGCAGCGCGACTCGAGTCGCCGCAACATCATGTCTTCGGGACACCGAGAACCCGGGACGCCAACACAACTCGTCTCGAGTCGTCACTACAGACAACGCGACTCGAGACATCTTGCCACAACGACCTAGGAACCCTGCGATCTCGAGACGCCAAAGCCCCTGGTCTCGAGTCGTCATCACAAACAGTGCAGATGTCACAGCATTGTGGTCTCGAGTCGTCGAGGTCTCGGGACGCCAGGACACTCTGTCTCGGGTCATCTCAGCAGCAGCGTCCCGGGACACCACAGCTGCAACTCATGGAACGCAAGGACATCTGCAACAGAATCTTCACTAATTCACAGGCAAATTCCAAGCGGTTATCTGACACACTGACAAAATGTCAGAGTATATTCTAACGTCATTGTCAGGGAATATTTTAGGGAAAAGTAGCCGTTGGACAATTTGTCTTTACTTGCAAAAATATTGTATAAGAATCATGAGATGTACACTGAAGTTTTATGAAAAGGATTCCAATCTGATAAAAATCATTTCTATCCTCTGTAATACTTCTCCTAATGTCTACCGTGAGCTGCTATCATTTTCTTTAAGTTCTTTTACTTTGTAGATTTCATTTTTATGTATTTTTAAAGAAAAATTAAGTTCTATTGTATTATGGTTCATTATATTTTTTTACCTAGATTTCACTTGAGTATATTATAATAAAAAAATTTACAATGATGTCTATATTCAATATATATAATTACTTATATAGCTAGATATATACTCAAATTAATATATATCGAGTATTCACTTTAATCCAAACAGTGAAAATAAAATATTTGTACCGATATTTTTTTTATATATGCGGACAAATAAAAAGTAATATATAAATTTATCATTTCTGGGAAAAATGTGATTTAAATAATATACGTGAATTCTAGTGGTGGATTATAAAGCACAAAGCGACTAAATACTACTGCTGAAATTTTGATACTCTTGTTGTGACAAAATATGTCACATAGTAGAAATTTTTTGAGTAAATAACAAAATACATATTCGCTTTATTATTTCTATTTTTCAATGTGCTTTTAATACCAATAATTTAAATTCCATATTTTGATACATAGATTCTTATGTCAGTAGAAATTACTAATTTTGTTAATATATATATACATATATATATATATATCATCTATCATCTACAAATACATCCCTATACGAATGATAACATCAAATTTGGCTGTTCTAATAAAAACTGAAGTATATATATTAGAATACATAGATTTAAAAATTTAGATATTTAATCGAATAAAAAATTGAGGTATTTGAATGAGTAAATTTATTATTTGAAAGATTAGCATTTTTTTAAAACTTTATCATATACATATATTATTAACATCAAGCTAAATGTTATTTGGTGGTATGTATACAATACAATTATGTAATACTAGATCATACTCGTGCGTTGTGTGGGTTTTTGATAATTATATTATATGTTTCTTAAACGTTATATATAATTGATTAAGTCAATTGTTATGTTTGATATATGTATCGGTCAACGCAAACGCACAAATTCTAATTTTTAATGTAAAAGTTTAAACGATAGATTAATAAGATGTAATGTAAACTAAAAATGATATTTGTTCATAGTATCATTGAAATTTTAAAACGCAATCTCTTGGAGATAGTGATTGCATGATTTGGACTGGAGTTTTTCACATGTTTTTTTTCCTATTTGTACTTGCATAATTTTTTTTTGACTAATTTCAATTTATGACATGATTTAAAAATAATTATTGAGGTATGAACATAGTTTTTGAATCATTAAAACTAACTTATGTTTGAATTTCCTCATTGTCTTTAGATAAACTTTATTATTCATTTTGTATTTGGGTTGATTATGATTTTATACAGTTTCTTATGCTACATGGTTTGAACCATTCCTAATTTGAAATAAAGGTATTTTTTTATTCCGTAATTGAGTTTAAGCGATGACACCTGTAACCATCTCTTGTGGGTGATGCTTGACACTCCTAGTCCCGAGATTGTTCCGGGATGGGGGTGTTATAAAAGCATAATATCGATTTTATTCTTTTAAAAGTGACTAAGGTCTTGGGTTTTACATTTACACATAGAGAGAAATTCCTTTAAATGGTTTCACTCTCGAGCTACAAACCAACATAGTGATTAAGTAGAAACACTTAGAACAATAAATGATTGTTCCAGGTTACGTAAGAATCTTATGAACGTAGAAGCACTTCCTATGAACTTTTGTTGGACCAAACTCATCGTCCTCACCCTTTGAGATTTACATTTGATAAAAGAAACAACATTGATATCCAATGCAAAAAATTGATATTATGATTATGAAAGAAAATTGTTAAATCAGTTTTTACTTGTTGAAAGGATACGAGGATTGAACCTCCTACCTAAACATTGTCTTTTATCTATGGTGGTGCATGCACCATCTTCATGATGTTGGGTGCAAGAGCTGTGATCTCTTAGCTCGTACGATCAACTATGCATCGGAACATTGGGGATCCACCATTGAGCACAATGCTACCATAGAGATCCTTTCTGACGTCAACGTCACATTACATAATGGAGTTGTATATGGTTTCATGGGTTTCGAGTGCTTACATTTATATGAAGGATAGCTGAAAATCAGGATCAAACACATAAACTTGCTTGTTTCCAAAAAAGATTGAAGCTTGATGGGCTTTTGCAATGGATTACTTGGGAATCATTGGGTTGTAATGAATCAAGTAATAAGCACAAAAATGAAGTTAATGATTTTGTAACAATATATTTGTTTATTAGAAAAAATCCATGATCATTTACGTTTAGCATCAACACGAAAATAACCTAATAAACTATCATATTCAACTGTCACTTTGGACTTCCTCCTGTATGTGTAAATCAAAATCGGACGGATCTTTTCATACATGCAAAAAGGTTTAAGAGTTTAGTTACAATTTCTTTCATGCAATATATATATATTATATAGTTCAGTTATAGAAAGGAAAAAACTATGAACCATTAGACATATCGTATTCGAATCTCAAGTTCTTAGTACATAATTAATCTTTTAAAAAACAACAAGATAAAAGATCATCCAAATATATTTTGGATCAGAGATTCAACAAATTAACACATATGCGTGTTCTTGTGTTTATGATGAAAAAAAATGTAAGCACAAGTAAAAGGTACTTGATTTGAAACACGAAAGATATCACCATGGTTTGAGTCAACATTAAGAGGTTTATCTTCATTACTCATTACTTTACAAAAAACATTAAGAGCCAACATGTTGTTGCATTTACGACGAAAAAATTTTAACATAAGAAAAAAGGTATCTCATTTGAAAGAGGAAAGATATCACCATGACTTGAGCCAACATTAAGAGGCTTCTCCTCATTACTCATTAGTTCACAAACAAGATTAAGACGAACATTAAGAAGTGGATTGGATTTTGAGACAAAGAAAATATGTACGAATATCATTCATTGTGTTTCGAGACAAAGAAAATACATACGATTATCATTCATTGTGTTTTGAGACAAAGGAAATATGTACAACTATCATTCATTGTGTTTTGAGATAAAGAATATACGTACGATCATCATTATGCATGTAGCGCATGAAATACCTTTTGTGTTTGTTCTTCAAGAGAGTGGAAGAAGAAGGATTGATATGCCAATTCCTCTTTCTCTGATTGATGAACCAAATGTTTATCTGTTTTAGCTACAAGCCTGTCTTATGTACCAACCTCGCCTTATCTTCCTCCTGCCAAACAACACAACAAATCTTCACTATGAACATCACACAAATCTGAAAGACAAAATTTTTTACTCGATCTAGTTCGCCTGAAAGACAAAAATTTTAAATCCATATACATTATGCAATTGTGGAAACTGAATGAAATGAAAATAAGGATAGAAGATAAGTGTGTGAGCTTAGGTTATGAAATATTGTGGCCTTGAGTTTAACCTCACACTATTACTAAATGTAACAAATTGGACATCGAACTTCTATTAATAAATGGTCTTTGGAGAATGTATCCTCAAGAGACACTCTTGAACTTAATCAGTTTAAAATGTACTTTCGACACAAAATCCATCAAACAATGGACTTCCAAGGCCCTAAAGCCCAAGTCCGAATTTCTTTTACATGGGCTCAAACCCATAATACCCGTTTGTAATTTTATAGTGTATATATATATGATAACCAATATTTTTCATGTGGAACTCTTATATTCTTATTAAACTTGATCAGTTCACGTGTAAATATCTGTAAGAAGTTGAAAAAAAGTTTGAAGAGTTTAGCAAGGAATATGAAGACCCGACAGAGAAAAGATTGGTTGTCATAAATGCATAACATATGAAAAATTGTCGAAAGTAATAAAATGAAAATGTGGATAGAAGAAAGAGGGTGGGCTTAAAGTTGTGAATAATGGACTCTTGATAATAAAATGTCAAAAGATTGGGCGATTTGTTGACGGGATGTATACCCAAGACAAAGTCTTGAACTTATTCCGTTTGAAATAAAAACAAAAACCATCAAACAATCGAAGTCTTAAAGTCCAAGGTCAAATTTGTTGACATTTAATTATCTTATGTACTCGAACCCAAACCCACAATATTCATAATCAAATCTCATTATTCTCTTCTACGCACGTTTTAATATTATTCACTTTCTATGAGATTATAAATTAATATATATGCATTTACGTCAACCAATCTTTTTCATGTGGGTAAACTACCCTTTCAACTTCTTACAAAAAAATTATTAATTGAGTTTAAAGTTAGAATTAAAATGATTGAAGGGCTGAGAAGTAACTTACAATGGGATATGGCCACTTGTAATGAGATTGCTACATGAATTGAGAACATAGGTGTCTCATGGTAGTTTCCCAGCTCTTCTCTTCCTTAGTATCTCATCTTTTATATCTGCGATCTTTTCTTTGTAACCCTATCATTTGTTTTTTATAATACATTGTTAGATCATTAAATAGATACTTTTGGTTATAGAAGTTTGAATGTGTGATGATGGTACTGTTCTTACCTGCTTGAGTTCATGTTTGAGTTCTTGTCGGACTCGTTCCATTAAGGAACTCTCGCTCTCAATGGGAATCAAAGGACCAAACCCTAGGCCATCTAAACTTCCATCGAACATATTAGCATCGCCCTCTACTTGTTCATCTTCATCGTCCGACATTGTAGCTCCCATGCCTTCTCCTATGATACTCCTGCTCCACCAATCAAAATTTAATGTCATTGTAATGGAAAAATATACGATCGATGCGATCAACTCACTAAACCCATGAGAACGAATTCTATAACGAATTTAGAGGGAATGTCACCTGTTAAGCTTTGAAAAGACTGCTCAATCTCCCAACAAGCCATGTCAACTTTCATTGCATGCACACAGACATGTTGTTGTAGTTGTTCTTTGAAAGAACACAACAACAATACATAATGCGTCTGCGTAATTATAAATTTATGAACAAAGGTCAGAAAAATCTCGATAAAAAACTACAGCAAACCTATAAACAGACAAGCAAACTTGATGGTGCTCTAAGGAGATACACGCATCATGGGAACCAAACAGTTCTGGCTACAGGGAAGTTCTATATGAGACGAAGAACATAATATCAAGATCTTAACATATTATATTCCATAAAATGGAATTGAATTCTCTGCCTACCAATTTTTATAAAATTTTTATAAAACAGTCCTGGCTATGGGGAAGTTCTATATGAGACGAAGAACATAATATCAAGATCTTAACATATTATATTCCATAAAATAGAATTGAATTTGGTGTGGTGTAAACACGAGTTTAATTATTCCTAGACCACTTCACCGCAAGTATACGGATCGTGTAGTACCAGGGTCGATCTCTAGGGACTAAAGCAGCTAAACTAAGAATAAAACTAAACTAAGATGGGAAAGAATAGAAAGGGATGTGATCCTAAATTTCTAAACTAACCTAAGTGGTGACAACGAAACTAGGTTGGGGATAAAGTGAGATATGGTGAATACTACGGGTGTACGGGATACCGGGAATTGTATAGATGAAACAACTAAGGATCATAGATCTATCAACTATTCTTGACAATGGAAAATTCATGCCCTAAGGTGAGGAGTGATTCTTCCGAGCCTAAACCTCCTAACCATGGATACGTGCAACCCTACCTTCCAGCAGTGATTAACCCGTACCATGGCAGCATTACGTGCGCAATCATTATCCCTAAGATGACTAACCGACCGGTCAGATTCTCATTAGCCAAACTTAATCTACTACTTAACAGGTCCGGTTTCATCCTTTAACCTTCTAGCAAAGTCTGAAATCCTATGTCGCTGAGCGGTCAACACTAGCGTAGGAATGATAATGCTAAGCGTAGAACCGTAAATCAAGAATAAATTAATAAAACTAAGCATTAACGCAAGTCATTGTTCATACAATACAAATCCGATATCCCTACCCGCAGTAGGGACTCTACTCACTCATGGAGAAAATAGAAAACAAAGATAACATAATCCTATACATGATATACTCTAAGGAATTCGATGCCTCGACCATCCCTAACGTGTTACCGATGTAAGGATTGATGCTTCTCTTCTTCTCCGATGCCTCTCGAGCCTTCCCAGATGTTTTTCCAGCCTTTCCTTACCCTGTTCGTCGCCCCCCTTGCCCTAGATCTATTCTGTTCCTTAAATCCGCTCGTTTGAAAGTTAGATCTAGGTTGTTGCGGATTACACGGCCCGCTCGGGCACAGGTGTTACGCGGTCGTGCTGAGGTTCGCCCGGTCGTGTTGCTTCATAGTGCCCGATCGGGTGGAAGTCACCCGATCGCTTGGTTGAGCGGCCCGAGTCGTGTAAATTCTCGGGGCAAATTGGATGGATTCATGCCCGAGCGGGTATACTTCTTATGCCCGATCGGGTAAGGCTACCTGATCTCGTTGCCTTTGTGCCCGGGTCGTGCAAGGTGTGCGTATAAAACCCCGTAGGTTTTACCCGAGCGGGTGGATGAATAGTGCCCGGCCGGGCACCCTTGTCTCCTTGAAATTTCTCTTTTCCGCTCGTTGCTCGGGTGTTCCTTTGGGTTCTGAAGCTCGATCTTGGCTCTGAGTAGATATTTCCTCAATTCATGTGGTTTTGATAAGGAATCCGTCATTTTAAGCTCATTTAGGCCTTGTCGCCTAAAAACTTGAAAACCAACAAAACGGGTGTGTGAACCGCATAATCATATCGGAGATGTACGTCTCTATACAAGATACATGCGATAGTGGTGCTAAAATCTATCCTAATATTGATACACTTTCAGTGTTATCAGAATTCTCCGCCTACCATTTTTTATAAAATTTTTATAACTATGAGGAAGTTCTATATGATATGAAGAACATAATATCAAGATCTTAACATATTATATTCCATAAAATGGAATTGAATTGTCTGTCTACCACTTTTTATAAAATTTGTTTGGAGGGATCAATTGACATCTAGGTGTTGGTGAAGTGGCATACACAGTCAAAGTACCAATCCTCATCTCATATTTGTCTTCATAGAAATAAAAAATCTTATGTTACGCAGACACAACAGACAAGTGGAAAACAATATGAAGCCAAAAATCAGACATGATAGAACCCAATTCGTAAAACAGTCGTAATTTCGAATTTCGGATCATTAATTTTCTAACATAGAAGAAATGATTGACCTGAATCTAAAAAGAAAAAGGAAAAAAAAAATAGAGAGGGTACCATGAACTGATCAAGTTCCTTGTCAAGCTCCTTGTCATCGCCGACGAGTCCCTCAGAAGCTCCTAAGGTCGAGTACTTAGCAACGACATAATGTGACTGTGCGAGCTGTGCGTCGATCCTCGGTAGCTGATCCACCGGCATTGCTATCCTCAAACACGCCACATGAGCCGACAACAACTGCTCGTACAAAGGATTGGACAGTATCTTCGCCTTGTACCTCACGTTCTGCCAGCTCATCAAACCCTCCATCGCTTCTCCGATGTTCTCCGTCACAGTGCTGCCTATGTCCATCTTCTCCCCACCACCCTTCATCTCTCCTCCCACCATTAAGAAGTAGATTGGATTTGGAGGGGAAGGAGACATACATGTTTTGTAAATTTGACTCTTAATATTCCATATTCAGCGTATATTGAAGGGAAAAAAGAGGGTTTTTTCTTCCCTCTACTGACGTGGTAGCGCCAAAGGAGAGGAAAAAACCTCTCTTTTATATATATGTTTTATATATATGATTGTTCCAACCTTTGTTCACATGCATTGTTCCAATTGTTTGTCCCCCATGTTTAGCTGCCCATTGTAAGAAAAAAATCCAACAGAACAAATAAGATTCTAGGACTTTGAAAATTTTTAGGTTTTTGATGTTGGTGTATGTAATTTTTTTATAAGTAAAAATTTAAAATGCAAAGATAAAAACCGAATATATGTTTACTTTAATAAAGTTATATATGTGTTTATACGTTGTGTAAAATGTTTTGTATTCTATATTTATATTTTGTGTAATGTATTGGTGTTTTTCGTTAATTATTGATATTTTGAATCTTTATTTTATCTTGATTCTTGATATGGTTCTATATCCACATATTGATATAATATGATTATATTCAAATTTTGTTTTTATTTTTATTTATTATAATAAATAAATTACCTCAAGCGAAGACCTTGTAATTTAATTATTTTTAATATTTGAATATTTTCCAAATTTTATTTAATTTTGTATATTTTAAGAAATTTTAATTTGATTATGTCAGAAAGAAATTATAATCTAATTTTCAAAAAATTTGTAATTTTTTTTAATTAAAATAATAAAAATAACAATAGCAATAAAATATATTACTACATTATATTTTATTACTATTATATCTAAATTATATTTAAATAGGATTTTTCTCTATTTCAGTGATGTGGTTTCACCAGAGGAGAGAAAAAAACCTCCTTATTATATATATAATTTCATAAATTATAAATCAACTCTAATCATATTATAAATATTAGTTTTTTAATGTTTATTTAATTTTGATTCTTGATATAAATATAATACGACTTTATTCAAATTTTGTTTTTATTTTTTTATTATAAAGAAGAAATTAGTTCAAATGAAAACTTTGCAACTTAATTATTTTTAATATTTTTAAATTTTATTTAATTTTTAGTATTTTAAAAAAATTTAATTTGATTAATTCAAAAATAAATTATAATGTATTTTAAAAAAATTTAAACAACTTTTATATTAAAATAATAACCATAACAATAAAATATATTATTACTTTCTATTTTAATATTATTAAGATTATATTTAAATTAAATATAAATAATGATTTTTTTTCTTCTTAAAAAAACCATAAACTTACAATTAAACCATAAAAACAAATATCATGAATTTGGAGTGAGTGGATTAGTGGGAAAAAATAATGGGTTTTCAAGGGTCAACCCCATTGGGCTAAACCAACATTTTCCATCTCTGACAGGCCTCATACTTGTGTTGGGGTCTCGATGTCTCCTTTTCCCCACATTTTTCTACCAAAGTTTAAATAATTGGAAACTGTATAAAATATGTTCCGAACTACCACCCAAAAAACTTTATCACACACGCATACATATATACATATATATATTCTTTTACAAAATTGGATAATGACATAAATTTGATTAGATTAGTTAGATATAAGATATCATATATTTTAAAATTAATACTTTTTCTTTAATGTACCGACTTTTTAAAAATTTACAACCTAAAATGAAATATTTCAGAAATAAAATTTGAAAATACATTTGAATTCCATTTATATTATAGCAAAACAATTTATACTACACTATTTTATTATTTTTGGTGTGATAAACATAAGATCTTATCAATTTTAAAAAAATTACCTATTTTCTCGAAATCATTGTATTCACTACAATTTGTAACATACATTATTTTACTGTCTATTGCATTGAATAGATGTTACCTGTACACTATTTTTTAGTTAAATAGACAAAAATACATTTGAAAATACATATATAAATACCCATACCAACATACATAACTATGAATATGTATAAAATCTTGGATATAATATAATTTTAATTTATTTCCGTTGCAATAAAACTATATCCATACGTATAAATATTGGATATCATATTCAACCTCCTAAATACTCCGTTTGGCAAACGGGTCGAGTAGTACGTGTAATTAGGAGGTTGAATACGATACCCAAGATTTATACGTAGGCGTAGACGTTTTACTTATATTTGAATTATATTTGGAACGAGGCTATGTTTTTTTATTTCAATTTCAAATGGTTACTCTTTTTGGTCTCCAGGGTGCTTAAAAAGGACAAATCCAAGTGACCGTTTGAAATTCGAATTCAAAATGAGAACTCAATAGTAATCTGACAGGGCTGTCGGATACATTTCCTTTTGCACCAATTAAATCCTCAAGTACGCTTATCATAGTATGACGTGTCATAATATCATTGGGTTGTCTTGAACAGACGGGTGAGAATACTTACCCTTGATAACTGAGCACGCTCCTCGCAGAACCTGCCCGTTGGATCAACGGTCAGGATCATCCTTAGAATTCAAACTCATCACTACAGAGATTATTTATGCTTAGGCAGAAGTCACTCGTTATTTCTGTTCATCACCATTTCTCTCCCTCTCTCTCCATAATAATATCTCTTTCCTTATTCTGATTATCTCCACGGATTATCGGAGAGAGAACGAGAGGGGGAATTTCTGGAGGTTATTTTTGCCCTAAAAATGTCGAACAACCAGAACAGGCGACCTTCGTTTTCCTTGTCGACGATGTCGTCAGTAGCGAAGCGTCACGCACCATCTTCATCGGAAAACTTTGGAAAACCAACGGTGGCGACGGCGGCTCTGCGGTTGACGAAGAAACGTGCCCCACTTAGTAACATCACCAACCAGAAGAATGTGTCTCGGTTCCCCAATTCGTCGTCTACTTCGGTGGGCATTTTGTTTTCCATTTTTGAATACTTTCATTTCTTTTATTAGTGAGAACATGTTATGGATTTCCTTCAATTTTCTTGCGAATTCACTTCTTCTCTCTGTTTTTTTTCGGGATTTTTGTTGTGGGCCTGGTTGGCTCTGTTCATTTTCATACATCTCTTCGATCAATCTTGTTTCTCTGCCCATAAATTCGTTAATTTTTTCCCATTGATTTGTTTGGAGAGCTAAGAAATTTAGTAATTCCAAATCTATGCATTGATAATTGATTCAGTCTTCGATTGACAAGAATATTTATGATTTTATGTCAAGGCACATTGCTCGAACAAGTCTGCCAAATTAAAGGTGGCACCAACTCAACCTGTTTGCTTAAATACCGATTCAGCAAGCAATGGCATTCGTTCGCTCCCGGTTGTCAAACAAAGCTCGGTTGTTCGGGATAAAGTTACATCTTTGCCTCGTCGAGATGAAAATGCATCTGCTATTTCTCTAATTGTTCCAAGCCAATGTGAAAATGAAGCATCTTCTCCCATTCAATCCGTAGACCTTTCGGTTTCTATGGACGAGTCATTGTCCACTTGTGATTCCTTTAAGAGCCCACAAGTCGAGTATATCGACAACGATGAAGTCTCCGCTATAGAATCTATAGAAAGGAAGACATTGTGTAATTTGTACATAACAGAGAATTCGGAGACTATGGGTATTACTCTTGTTTCGCATGTTCTTTATTTAGGTTTGAATTTTGTCCTACACCTTTTGGTATATGGAATTTGATTATTTGTTTGTTTGCAGGTAATTTCTGCAGCAGAGATGCTCTGTCTGAGATGGAGATAGAGAAAGACAAAGTAGTTAACATTGATAGTAACTACAACAATCCGCAGCTATGTGCGACCTTTGCTTGTGATATTTACAAGCATTTGCGCGCATCTGAGGTATGCCACTTTTCATTATCTCGTTGAAACAAATTTCTTTTGGGTAACCTTACTCACAGATTCTTCATCTTTTGCTTATGTTAGGCAAAGAAACGACCAGCGACCGACTTCATGGAGCGAGTTCAGAACGACGTAAACGCAAGCATGCGTGGCATACTCATCGATTGGCTTGTTGAGGTAATTTGCACCCAACATCATTTGCAGAAGCTTTGTACTGTTCATATTCACTCCCAGTTCATGATAATTGCTTGTCCTAGCTTGTTGTGAAGTAGATTATTTCGGTTTTGCCCAACTTTAAACTGGAATTACGAATTGCAGGTTTCAGAGGAGTACAGGCTCGTACCTGATACTCTGTACTTGACAGTGAATTACATTGATAGATATCTTTCTGGGAATGTAATTAGCAGACAGCGACTTCAGTTGCTTGGTGTAACATGTATGATGATTGCAGCGTAAGAACATAAATCTCAGCTCGTATTCATCGTGTTAGAAGAAGTAAGATTGTGGTGAGACGTAAACTAACAAGAATCAATTATGAACATGACAGAAAATATGAAGAGATTTGTGCACCTCAGGTTGAGGAATTTTGTTACATAACCGACAATACATACTTCAAGGAAGAGGTTTGTTTTCAACCGCATTTGATAAATGTTTGAATACACAGGATATATTATAACACAACCAGAATATGCATCTGCAGGTTTTGGAAATGGAATCTTCTGTTCTGAATTATTTGAAGTTTGAAATGACGGCACCAACTACCAAATGCTTCTTAAGGTAGTAAAACGCTTTGCTATAGCCGTTTTTATAATTGACCCTTGATTCTTTACACGCCTTCTAACTTCCTGATTCTCAAACTTTGATCATCAGACGCTTTGTTCGTGCTGCTCAGGGGATTTCCGAGGTACTTTTTCTCCGTACAAGTAAAAGGGACATTGACGCTTATAGTTTGTGCTGCTTGAATACTAAATGATTCTCGATTTCTCTACTCGTACAGGCTCCCTCGATGCAATTAGAGTGCTTGGCAAACTACATTGCCGAATTGTCTCTACTCGAGTACAGCATGCTCGCCCATTCTCCTTCTCTTGTAGCTGCATCCGCGATTTTCTTGGCTAAATACATGCTAGACCCCACAAGAAAACCATGGGTTAGTCATTACCAAAATCCTTGTTTGTCATATATGCTCAGATTTCTGATAAATTTTGTGGATCTTCTAAACTGATTTGTCTGAATCTTGCTGTGCTTGTTTTTCTTGTTATTTTTCCTCAGAATTCAACGTTGAAACATTACACATTATACGAGCCTTCGGATTTAAGAAAATGCGTGAAGGATCTTCACCAGTTGTGTTGTAACGCCAATAATTCGAGTCTGCCTGCAGTAAGAGAGAAGTACAGCCAACACAAAGTAAGTGTTAACTCCTAGTAAATAATATAATTGACTGTACAAATAAGTTCTGGAGAAGTCTATGGCAATTTTCTTTGATATTTATAATGGATTATGGTAAATGTAACGATTAAGTTAACGACTTCGGTTTTCTTGCAGTACAAGTTTGTGGCAAAGAAGTTCTGTCCTCCCATAATCCCATTGGAGTTCTTCCACAGCAACTGAATCTGAATCCCCAAATCTTAGGGTAAAATTTCATGAATGCTCTGTTCCAATGTTGCGTTGGATCGGATTCTCTATAATATATTGCAAAATATAAATGTGAAATTTCTTGTACGCCCCATGATCTCTCATCTCAAGAATTCTTCTTTATCTTCTTTTGTTCATTTTGCTCATTTTAAATAGAAGCAAAATAAAAGAAAAGTCATCTCCTGAAGCAACATAATTTGATGAAACTCAACTAACATTAGGTCAGTTCTTGTGCCGGTTTGTGGAAACAAACTAACCGCTAAACTCTCTGAGTGTTGATCACATATAAACATGTAATGAGTGATATGGAGATAAAATTATGATAAAATATTTTATCGTTGATTTTGTATAACAGGGATATATAAAGAAGATTAAATTCATATGAGTATATAGTTAACATACTGGGGCGGATTTAGGGATGTTCATTGGGTCAAATCCTTCTAATGTTTTTCAACTTTTTATAAATTTTTTTTTAATTAGTATCATTACTTATTTAAAAAATTACTATACAAAAGATATTATGCCTAATAATACTTTAGATTCGCCACTAACAGTAGGTGATGTTGCAGGTATTTTTCTAATACTAGAGATACCACATATTGAATTTTGGTTCGGTTCAATTGTAAAATAGCTGTTTTAATTATAGCACTAAATTTATGAACGAAATAAACCTATTCATTTGATTATTTTTCAGTTATCTCAATTAATTTATCATATAAAAAACTTTACTACGGAAAAACATAGTATTTCAATGAATATAATCGTTGACGTGAGATAAACTGGAGAAGTTCAATAAAAAGATATCAACGAAAAATGATCGATAAGCATTGAAATATCTGTTTATAATTTCAATCACAATTTAACAAAAATTATCTGTTATAATTTATCAACAAATGAAAAACATCAGAAATATTTGGTTTCATTGAAAATACTATCGAAATTTGTTAACAACTAGTAAATGGTCACCCATAAAAATATAAACGACCATTTGTTAGTAGTATTAGGGGATTACCGTTGATAAACGTTTAATAAAATCGTTTGATCAATTTTACAATTGTGTTTTCAATGACTAGCATGTGACCGTTGATTTTTTTTTATTTCACATCCACTTATTCTCAATTTCATTCAAAGAATTTATTCATCTTCAAATAATAATGTATATGGATCGAGATAATGTATGTATTGAAGAAAATATCAAATAACATAAGAGTTTACACAATTTTTTTACAAGATTTTTTACGCTAATGTAACCTATTTCATTAATATTGTGACACAATATCTTGTCCGTGCATAAGGTTTAAGATATGAAGTACTGATAACACTTATTTTGCTCTATAATTTGCCATATATTTTTATATCGGTTACATTTTTTTGTCATTTTGTGATCTTGCAAGTAATAGGAACTAAGGAGCAACGAGCGTTAAAGTACTAAAGTTCACTTCTCAAATGTTCCATAAATTCGCTCAGGTAGAATCGTCATTCGCTCGATTGCTGCGAAGCTTTAAAATCCATCCAGAGAATTCGATTGCCCGAGCGGAAGGCTACTCCTTCTTAAACAATTAAAGTGGTTCAAATTTCCATGGGAAAAACGTAAAACAACCTACTGCTCGACCAAGCGGTTGATGAATCCACTTAAAAATTCAAATTTTGAATTGTTTGAGAAGGATGAATACTTTTCTATAAAAGGAGAACCGTTTTAAGAGAAAACAATGATGTATTTGGATGAGAGAAACAATTCTAGAGCAACCCATAAGTGAGAAACACTTTAGGATCATATCATAAGAGTTAAGAAGCTATTTAGATCACATCAAAGAGCAAAATGACTAGTAAGAACGGATTGCATTCCTAACCATTTTCTTTTATTCATTTATTATTTGTAATTTAGCTTAGAATTGTAGATCTATAGGGTTGATCCTCGTTGTAAATTAGAGTATCGTGTATACGAATCTTACGAACTTAAATTGGAATAATTGTGTTTAACTCCACAATCTAATGTATGTTTTATTTGTTCAATTTATGAATGGATCCCATAGGTTGATTGTCAGTTGCTCTAGTTCAAATGGAGTCATCAGATTAGGCTAGATCTTATGCAGTAGATCTTACTCAAGAGGTGGGTTAATAGGTCTAGGAGTGAAGATATCGTGTGATAATGCGTTAAGTATGTTGGTCATTGTGTAGTGATCTAGATATTGGATAGGAGTATGCACTGCGAGTGCATGTAGGTTTATTAATTATGTTTGGTGTATATGTGATTAGGTGGAGACGTTAGTAATCTATACATCGAATATGGTTCACATTACGAGAGTAGGTAGATCCGGATTTACACTACGAGAGCAGGTACTGCATGATCTGTATCCTTGCATAATGTCTAGTCTAGGTATAAATTGTAAAACTTGATAAATTTAGTTCACACTGAGATGACACATCACGTACAATTATTAAGATATATTTTGTCAGTATTTTTATATGTCAGTTTCATAGAAAATTATCATGTTTGGTTTACACAATACTTTTATGCCTATAGCAAAGAAGTTAAAAATATCGTACAAGTTGACGAAAACGACTATATTGGATGTTGATAAGTTTTTATGAGTTCTCAATGACTTTCCAATATGAATAAGTTGTTGATAGGTTTTTCGGTATATTCAATGATTTTCCAATGGACTCCTTTTTGAAAATTTGTAACAAATATCAATGTTCATGCCACTAAAATTTTGCAATGAGATTATCAATAGTGATTGTTGATAATTTATCAATATATCAATATACACGTTAAAAATTTGTGCGAAAAAGTTCATTTTTTACCAATACTTATTTTTCCTTTTCAGCTGTCATTTGCTTTGAATAAGAATGAGTTTTTAAGTATTATCTATTGATATTTTCAATCAATTTTTTAATTGTAACTCATTAATAGTTTTATTATATTGTGTTATACATGTGTAGAACATGAATAAATAATTCATATATGTGGTTTTTTATCTGGTTTCTACTTAAATTTGTGAACCCCTTTGCCCGATTCAGATGATTGTGAGTAAGGTGAGTGTTGTCTTTTGGGGGTTTTAGGCCCAAAATGATAAAGCGACCTAGTGAATCTTTTGGTAGGATTCGAACTTAAATAAAGATGCTCACCCAACAACATGATGAAGACGGGGACCCAAATCCAGCAGAAGCCCAATGCAAGTCTCAGAAGTCCATCTCTCTGAAACGAATAAAAAAATACTATTTTGTGTAGTTAGCAACGATTTTATGTAATACCTAAGGACAAACTTAAAAAAGAAAAACACATTGCCCAATCATGTCATTGCTCCACCGTTTATAGTATGGTGAGAATGACTCAAGGATACATATATTGGAATGTATAAGAGAAGAAAATGTGAGAGAAGCATTTTTACAAACCTCTAAAATTTTCTTCATTCTTCCATCTAGCCGAGAGAACCAAAAGAGTTATCACAAGCACATCAATTTAAGGTTTTTTTATTTTCAGTTTGTATAAGTTAAGAAGTTGAGATAACGAGACAAAATGATTATAGGTTTGCAAACTTAACCCAAAACCTAAAAATGGTACTAGAGCTATATGGGACCTAAGAGTTGCACCAGAAAGTGATCACCAAGCACAATAAGAACCAACACAAATTCATTAGAACTAGAGGAAAGGAAGTAAAGGTAACACCTAAAAACCTAAGAAAAAATTTCATAAGTTTCTAAGGTGTTAGAACATGTAGATCACTCCTTATATTCTAGTATTTTAGGGATGAATTATAACCTATGGGTTATAAAGAGAAAATCTGTGAAGGTTGTAATAGAGGGCATTCTAAAAATTCTAGAATATGGAGACCTAATTACAAAAGAGCAGAAAAAGGAACTCGTAGCATGAGAGGTGTTAGAGTAGAAAAACCAAACTACACAACTCTTGTATAATGTTTGTTTCTGAGGACATATTTTGCGCGCATTTTTCAACATGTGAAACTTCAAAAGTGTCTTGGAAACTGCTTAAGGAAAAGTACTAGGGAGACCCTACAGATGGCATGATAAAACTCCAAAGATAAGGGCAAACTATTATACACTAAAACAAGGAGATGTGGAGAGTATCAAGGACACTCTTAATAACTAGCTAATGAAATGAGATCCCATGGGGATGATTTCAAGGAAAATGTTTTGGTGGCTAAGATTCTCTACTCATTGCAAGAGTGGTTTGACCCCTATGTGGGAGTGGTTAAGCAAACCAAGGACCTAATTACAATGTTAGTGGGTGAATTAGTAATATTCTTCCAATCTTAGGATGGATGATAGACATGGTGTAGGCCGAAAGGGAACTTTTCAAAAAAAGTTTAAGGGATTAAAGTTCGGGTAAAAACCAAAAGAAAGTATAAAACCATTTCGAAAGCAAGATTACAAAGCTAAAGGAAATAAATATTCTAGTATCTGCAAAAGTAGATAACCATTATGAAAATCAATGTTTCTTAAAATAAACAAAAGAAACTAGAGGGTTCTAGACAGTTTAAGGGGAGAAAAGAATGTTATTCATGTGGAAAGATCAACTATCTTGATAGGGATTGTAGAACTAAAAAAATCTGTAGTCAAGCACAAGTGGTTAGAGAGAAGGAAGATAACAACAACCTATTCAATGCTGCACACTTGACTTATCTAGGTAATTAGGGATGGGATATGGTTAATTGACAATGATGCTACCAACCACAAAAGGATATTTTGCACGTTCTTCAATGGAAGCTAAATATAGATCCATTACCACAACATCTAAAGAGGTTTACTAGGTATATGATATCTTAATAGAGCTTGGAAATTCACTAGATTCAACTCCAGTGTTTTATTGTGATAATATTGTGCTACATGCTTATTTGCAATCATGTTTTTCACTGATGGAAGAAAAATCTAGCATTGGATTATTACTTTGTCTGCAATCAATTTCAATTTGGTTCTCTTCGTGTTAGTCATGTGTCATTCATCGACCAACTAGTTGATCTCCTCATTAAACCTCTATTGCAAACATTTTTTTATTCCCTATTTATGAAGATTTGACTCATCTATTGATGAGAACCTGATCATGAATCCACTAAAACAAGGAGATGTGGAGATGTGGAGATCATGAACCTGATCATGCGTAAATTTAAATAGACGTGAAAGGACAACCCATGGATGGACAAGGACATTAAGAGAAGCTAGAGAATTTAAATTCGCTCGGCTCGAGCGAATCATTTGTAAAAGAGATTGCCGATGCGCTCAACTCGATCGAACCCACTAGACATAAGGAGCATGCGAGAGGATTGACCGCTCGGCTCGAGTATTGAGAAACTCGACCATTGGTGGTAGAACTCGATCGAACGTTATTATTGTTCGACCGAACGTACTTAAGATTTTGCAAATTTATGGTTAAGACTTAAACGACTCTTGACCTCAGTTACACCGCTTTATCGAGATTTTTAGTCGAGTTAGTTAATTTCTCTTATTTTAGTTTATTTCTATTATAATTTGGTCTTTATAAATAGAGAAACCTTTGTATGACATTATTAGCCAATTTTTTATCAATAATTATTAGCCAATTTTTTATCAATAAAACTGTCTTTTTCCTTGCTAAACTTTGATATTTAGCTATCAAACTTTTGAAGAGATTTCAATTTATTCTTCGAATTATCAACACTAGATTACTAGTGTTATGGCATCATTCACGATGTTTAAGATTCTCTAGTCGTGTTGTAGTCTAGGTTTAGGATGTCCTTTCTTCGGGAAGATAAATTCTAGGTTCAACTATCAGGTTGCTAGTGGGTTTCATTCCAGATCCATCCGTCTAACAATAGAACACCGATCTATAATTATATTAAATGGTATCAGAGCCCGGTTCTTGTGTTAAACCTATCCAATTTGGTTATATGTTTTTATTTTTCATCCTAGTTATATTTTTTAGTTTGATTCAGTTTATTTTTTTTTTTGCTTACAAAAAAGAAGAAGAAAACAACAAAAAAAGGAAGGAAAAAAATGCCAAAAACAGAAAACCACAAAAAAGAAGGAAAAAAGAGGAAAAAAGAAAGAAAAATATCGTTTCTCGGTTTAAGCTCACACTTCTCTCTTAAATATTTTTGCTTAATTTTGCTCATGGAGAAGTTTAATTTCATCCATGGTTCAACCATTTTCATAGCTTCTTTGATATTTTCCATGATATCTTCCAATTTGTTAATCTTTGATTTGTTCAATTTTGACCTATTCAAACATAAGACTCAATAAAAAACTTATGATCAAAATAACACATTAACAATATATACAAATGAAATTAGGAATGCAAGTTGAGTTTAGAAGTTTTTATAAAAGTGTTTTGATTTCTTCTAATTTTGTTTTCTCACCATGTGGGTTATGTTCTTTTCATCCCATAGATCCCATTTTTTTAATCTCAATTTTGTTTTACATTTTATATATTAATAAACTTATTTGGTGTGACGTCAACTTTTTATTTCTTTTATGAAAGTATATAAAGAGTTTTTAAGTATATAGTTATATATATACATTTATTTTATTTAATTGTTTATAAAATTTTATAGACTCCATCAAACATACTATTTTTTTAACTCTTAACCAACTAAAAATTAAAAATTACTAAAAGTAAGTAAAAACGTAAAAGATAAAAAAGAGAAGACCTTATACTACGATGAGAAGAGGAAGAGCTCCATGTCTTATTTATCAACCGCCAAATGCTTCCAAAACAGTAGAAACAAAGAGAATATTGAGCGTTAAATAAAAGAAGACATGAATAATAATCGGTGAAAAAGAGAGAAACAATTACGTTCTGCAGATTACATTAAAGAATTTCGTGAAACTAAATCATGAACTACTGATTAATTTTTTAAGTAAGCGGTGTAATAAGGCTTGAGATGTTAAATTTGGTTATTAAAATTTTGTCTAATTTTGGGAGATATAATTTTTGTTTTTCAAATTTAGGGACAAACCAAATTTCATCCATAAATTTTGGACAAATTGATATTTTTCCATAAATTTAAGGACGAATGGAAATCTTTTCTAAAGTTTTGTATTTAAAATTGATGAAAATTAAAAATATTTCTCTCAACATTTTTGTCTTTCCATTTATGAATTAATAAAAATGTTGTCCTTAAATATGGAGAATGAATAAAAATTTACTCCTAAAATTTAGTTTTTCAATTTAGATGCATAACTAAAATTCATCCACAAATTTTACGACGGACGAAAATATTGTTCATAAAATTTTGTTCCCAAAATATTATATATATATATATATATATAATTTTTGTGTACTCGAATAGTCAGATATTTTTCATACTTGAAATTCAAATACTTTGATCTTTGAGATTAGAGGTCTGGTGCAAAATATAGCACATACTCAAGATGAAGTTAGAGTTTAGATCCCTAAAATTTTTAGATTTCTAACTCATATTTAAATTTAATTTTAAATATAAAATGATCTAATATATATATATATATATATATTCCAACAATATTATCTATATATACATATATAAAACATTAGCACATATAATTTAACCCAAATAAATTCAACTCATTAATAATATATAATCAAATGCTTTGGGTTTGTACAAACCCATTAATATACATAAATAGTTTAATGTTGGATTAGTTTGGTTTAACCCATCCCGTAACATCTCTATAATCTATCACATGTTGGCCACATATCACACTTTTAATATATATATAGTTTTGCAATAGAACACACATTCATAAATTGATGCAAATTTTTGACAAATATCTGCATCGTAAAAATCAGAATACATTTTTTTATTGCATTCAAATCGTCATATTGTGCCCCTTTACAACAGAATATCGACCGTAAACTTCAATAATATATTATTTTGGTCGCAAATTGGTGAAATTTTTGTTGAATCGACAAATTTGTTTTTAACTTTGATCACTCTTTTGTCGCATTTTGCTACTCCTTTTGTCGCACTTCACAAAAACTCGTGATAGTGTTAAATCTTCGCTACATGCGCTATTATTCTCAATTGTTTCATCCTAGAAATAGTCTTTGACAGCGTATAAACTAAACAAGATAGGGCTGAAAACCATCAACTTAGCTTCTCAAAACTATTGCATTCATAGGTAATCAATATAACAACTTTAGAAAAAGAAAAAGAAAATGTAAGGTGAATAAGAATGGAGTTACCCAAATTGGTTGAGAAAATCTACCAAATGTACTTAAATTATACATTTTTAGTTTCCATTCACATATAAACACAAGTCTTGTAAATAAGTCAACATTCACTACTATATTTTTTATAACGATAGAAATCATTTGATCTTGAATGACCCTTTACGACGATTAAAATATTTATTATGATGAATTCATCGTCCAACAAGTAAAAAGAGTATCTATATGTAAAATTTACAAAAACATTGAATATAAAATATATTTTATTCAACTTGGATATGAGAAAACGCCAAGTTAAAAATAGAAATGGACGGCCTTGGAGAAAGTAGAACCTTCTTTTTTATTGAGAAGAAAGTATCACTAATTGTGTACAATCTCCTAACCTCTTTATTCTTGATTACAACTACTAAATCATGAAATTGTTATGTATCTATCTAATTCAAGATAATATAAAAATTCAAGAGAATATAAAAATTCAATACATAGATTCAAATAATTAAACTGAAACGGAACACGTGAAAATAAATGTTTTTGAATAAATTTAGATATAACGACATATAATAATAAAACAATGACAAATTAGTGTAAATATCTCAGCACCAAATTTAGTTTGAGAGTTAAGATTGTTTAGAATCGTACATATAAGTTCAAGATTTATCTTTCACATGATGTAAGTTAACAAAAAGTAACGTCTTTCATATCGAGACTCGGTTTTGGACATAACCAATAACAAATATGGATGCACCATCAGAATATTTAAATCATAAAAAATTAGCCGTTGATATCATGAATAATGGTTTTGGAACTAACTTAATACAAAAAATAACTCAAAAAAATCAAAGTTTCTATATAAACTTCTGAATCCCTTTTAGGGTTTCATTTGATTAATCAACAATCTGTATACAAAGAATTTCTAGAAATGGTTTTTAGAAACCTTCCAAGAACTATTAAACAAACCTACACAAAATATACAAATATTCTAAATATGGCCTCTTAATTTGGAGCATGAATATCGTAAATACCCAATTTCGAACATAAATAGGAAAAGGTTGTTGTCTCAATGTGTTCATGGAAATACCAATGATTCGATCATTGGATCTCAATATGATGTAGAAGTCGATCCGTATATAATTTCATCATACACAAAATGATAATCGATCTCAATATGCTTCGTACGCTCGTAAAAAATCTAATTTGCAACAATATAAAGGCAAATTGATTGTAAAAAAATTGCATCTCGGTGGTATGAGAGACCCAAAAACTGCAAGAGATATTTCATCCAATTTAATTCACAAGTCTAAATAACCATATACCGATATTCTACTTTGATCGGTGATCTTTAAATTGTAAATTGATTCTTTGTCTTTTAGACAATATTAGATGTAGCTAAAATTAAAATATGTGCACATTCAAGATAGAATATCCAATCTAACTCACATTAGCCATAAAAATGCAATTCACTATCATAGCAAAGCAAAATACTATGGTTCAGAGAAGGTTAGTGAAATTGCACAACACAGAGAGTTGTTTGCCAAAGATATGTATTTGATTGATTCATTAATTGAGAAAGAACATGAACCACATGGACGAGTGATGGCGAGATAAATCCA
>CM071866.1:19995071-20006232 GCA_036759665.1 Gynandropsis gynandra
AAGTCAAAAGTTTGTGGTTTTTACTGGATAACGAATGTTGCGAGACAAGCTTTAACAACCAGCATTCAACAAAAATTTCCAATGCATATTTGCATTATGAGAGAAATATTTCTTCGAAAATTTGTGCCATTTGATGCCAAAAAAATAATTCAGTGATCTCATCTCCATCATATGAAACTAACCATGAAGATATTTGTTTCAAAGGAGTAATAGTGGAGGCATTGTTACCTCCCACAAGGAGATCATCCATTTATACAAATAAAAGAGTTTTACATGATGACGGACAAAGGAAAAAATTGAATAATCTAACCAAGACTGCAAAACCCATATCAAGTATTGTTGTCGTCAATTTGGAAAACCAACACCAAAGAGCTTGTCGCAGTTCATAAATGACTTGTTAAGTTTACAAACAAGAGAATTTTCAGATGTATGAATATCCGAAGGAAACTTTATGTTGACATCCTAAAAAAAATTACCATGTAAAAATGTATTGCAAACATTTATCTGATGGAGGACCCATACGGTAGGCATCTTCACGATGGGGAAAATGTTTCATCAAAACTAAATTATTCTTGTTATTTATCTCCCAAACCAACAATTTAGCTTTCAATTAGTGAGTCGAGCTATCTGAGAGATAATTATAAATCCAATGCTAACCTATCATCTTTTTTTTTCATGTAATAAAGTAGTAAGACTTCATGTGTTGTTTTTCACAAGTACAACAAGTTCATCATTTATAGCTTCAAAAATTAAAGGCCTCAGAATATGTTTGTGCGTGCATACCTATAGAAATTTCGACCAAGAACGCCCAATGGATAGGCGAGAAACGAGTGCACCACACGTAATTAAAAATCAAATATAGAGAGATACCTAGGATCATATGGTAAGTATATGGAGATAAAAGGGTTCTTCGTGACACAAAAAAACTGATCCTACAACATTATAAAAAGGGTGCGTGTGTGAGAAGAACATCAGAGACTAGCCAAATAGGTATCTATAGTCGTGGATGATGATAGTTGGTATCCATTATCAAGTTCGAAGTATCCAAAGGAACAAAAAAGTGTGTTAAGTCAAGACACTCCTTGTCATCAGGAAAATGGAGCACAGAAGAATAAAAAATAGGGTAGATAAGAGTTGATAGTGAGGTGTTATCTAGAACTAATAGAGACCTATTCCAAAGCGAAAACTAATCTTTATAAAAAACACATCACAAGAAACAAAATATTTGAAAGACACATCATCCTTTTGTCCGAAATGGAAATCGAACAACACACAATATCGACTTTGTGGAGATAATTCTGACTTTGTGGAGCATAAGACAAAAAACCAAATACTCAGAGTTTGTCATAATAGGATGGATGTTCATATGAAGCTTTGTAAGGGGACTTGCCTTTTCAACAGCATAGAAGGATTCCAATTGATAAAACGAGGTTGTCAGAATGCACCCACCCCAAAAAGTTCTATCCAGAAATATCAATGCACGAGCTGCATTTCAAATATATCTATATTGACATTCTAATCATCTATTTTATTGAGGATTTTAAACATGGAAAGTTTGATATAAAATTCTATTCTCGAAGAAGTAGAAATGCATGTTCAAACAATATGATTGATTATCTGTTCGAGCACCTTTGAAAGTTTTTTTGAATAGTGTCTAAACTACATTACAAAAATTATGTAACATGAGGTTTACTTCACTATTGGAAAGTAACAAATATACCTTGACAGAATGAGAATAATCACTAACAATAATATGGGAAAATATGGTTTTACATGAATAATGAGTATTGTAAGAACCTCTAATTTTATAGTGTATAAGATCAAAACAATGGTCAACTTTATTATAACTATCTGAAAATAAAGAATTAGTTTGTTTGACTCGAAAACAAAGACAAGAAAAAAAGAAAGAAAGAAATAACAAAAGTGTGTTGGAAGGATGATCGAGAGTAAAGTACCAAATATCACAAGATGTCAACCGAATCGCTTTATTCGCACTCAAAACTTGTAAACCTCATTGCACTCTTCATCCGTTCTAATCTAGGTCCTCGTCATATGATCTTGAAGTACACAAAAATTATCAGTACAAGTGAGAAATTATTTGTTATGCTGAAGTAAATTGGTTAAAAATTTAACGTGAAACAACATAGAAATAAGCAAGTCATTGTCCAAAAAGATAATACCATTCTTAACAACCATAGTTTGAGAGCCATCATGTAATCCAACAGATGGAACCATATCCATGATACGAGTGAATACTCAGATCACTCTTCATATGATGTGATGCACTTAAATCCAACAAAAAATCATAATAGTTCATCTTATAACAATAATGCTTAGAGGAGTTGAAATTCTTTAATTTCAATTAATTCAACACAGTTTTCCACTAGACATCCATGAAGCATAACATGTTGATCCACTGGGAACACGAGGAGTAGAAAAGTCATGTGAAAGTAAACATGTAAGAAAAATTTTTCTTTTAGTGACAATGATAGAGAATATGGTGGATTTTCTATTACCTTATCCATTGAATGTTTTCACACACAAATAGACGATACTTCCGAATGAACTAATTCGTTCTTTTTCTACTATTGTTCTTAAGTTGTTGCAGGATTCTAAAGACATATTATAGAAGAAGGAACCATCAGATGGAGAGAAAGAGCTAGAAAAAAAACACCATCAGAACCTCACGACTAGTGGACAAACAAAAGACACAAATTATAGCTCATATTACCTAGTAAGCATAATGTTGGCTCGTTTTAGAATGTCTTGAATTGGCTCATTTTGTTGTAGCAAAAGGTTTAAAGGTGGAAAGAATGATGAGGACGAGGTCTTGGCCTTACCATAAATTACACGAGGACTAATCATGAGGGTAAATGCAAAGAAGCTTTGGAATGTGCTCACTCATAAAGATGTGGATTGACAACGGCTCCACAAGAACATTAAGAAGCATAAATTCAAAACCACATTAGCTATCTACATGTAGAAGATGCTGAGTAGATTAAGGAGTTGAAAGAATCGAAGTGCTAATCATGAGTAGAGAATTGCTTGACCCGAGTTATTTCTCTAGACAAATGTACACGTAAAACACATTGGTCGCTCAACTCGATCGATTTCTCTATACAACAAAGTACTTGAAGACGTGGATCATTCGGCCTAGGCACACACCAGTTTGAGCATCCACCCAAACTCCACTGAGTGAAAGAGTTGCACAATCGCGCGTTTTTTATAGTCAAATTTTAGGTTTAAAACTTTATGATGCGCTCAACCAAGATTTTTTACCGCATTTTGATTATTTTAATTATTTTAGATAGTTGTCAATTATGGATTGGACCTTATAAATAAGACACCTATTTTTTAACATTTTAACCACAATTTATTATCGAGACCTTTCTAATTCTTGAGAGATTTATCTAGAAACTCTTGAATCGATTTTGTACACTGATTTATCAAAACCAAATCACAAGTAATCTGACATCATTCGATATGTCTAAGGTTTGAGTGTTAAGAGGGTATGGGGTGATCATCTTCTTAAGAACATGTTTTGAGTTTTGTTATCGGATTACTATGGGTTTCATTCAAGTTTTCCTCTCATCTAATAATAGAACGTTGGTTTAAGTTCATATCATAATGTCCATAACGAAAACATTATGCCCAAGTCCACCGGATCTTAATGTCGTAGGGCGATTGTGGAAGATGTTTTTTCGTCTTTTTCCACATGTAGTGCCACGATGGGGTCTATCATCCCACTAATTGGGATATCCATGGAGCTCAAAATGTGAGGCCTCATTATGATACTTTAGATTGCAAAGAGAGCACACGATATTGTAATCGCGAGCCTAATTCGGAAATGTTGTAACTGTGAACCAAATGTAGAAGAAACACTAGTAAAAAAATAATGATGTCCACATACTCATCTTTTGTCCGAGTAACAAGTTGATAATCCTTCTTTTGAATCACCTGATTAAATACTTGATTGATATTCTAGAATGGACCGAAATAGAAAATCTCAGAACGAAATAACACATGTGGAGTGACTTGTAACCCTCAACCTCGTTTCACAAGTGCTTCAATCGACTAAAACTAACAGTTGTAGACTTTAACAGTTTTACGTACAACGAGTCAAATTAGTACATATTTGATATGTCCATGATGAATTATTGATAAAGTATTATCTCTCTAAATTTTCTTACCGAATTTTTAATAATATATATACATATAATTTATGTTCTATTTATATAATATAAAACAATAAAAGAAGTAACGAATTAAAAGAAAAAAATAATTAACATAAAAAGTGCTGAAATTCTTGGAATGGCAAGTTCGACCATTCTTTATATCGGTGGTCATGAAGGGATGCAAATGGAACCTATTCCAATAAGGATGGATGAGAATTCATACACGTGAGTTTATTATTATTTTGTAAACAAAATAAACAGAGCTGTTCTTTTAAAAGAAGATAATAATAATAATAATAATAATAATAATAATAATAATAATAATAATAATAATAATAATAATAATAATAATAATAATAATAATAATAATAATAATAATAACAATAGTAGTAATAATAATATAAGACTAATAATATTAATAATAATAATAATAATTATTATTATAATAATAATAACAGTAATAATAATAATAGTAATAATAATAATAATAATAATAATAATCTTGAAATTATATAAAAAAATACTATGAGGTACAATTCAGTACTATTAAAATGACACTTAAATATTTATCTGGATTTTTATTACATATTATTTATAAAATATTCCAAGAAGAAGATCCCAAAGTAGAGACATTAACAACAATACAATATGCAACTAGCGAAGACTAGGAATTTGATTCGGACTAACTGTCTGGTTCTCCGTTGGACCGATGAGATGTGGTTCAAGCAAACGTTTCTTAGATTTGTCTTCACGCATTGGACTGTAATATGGTCTCGTCTCTCTATGATAGATCGATTAGTTCGATAGGGTGTTTCATGTGACTTGAGCTGCCTCCTGTATCAATCAGAAAATGAGTCTCACCTCCATCTATTTTTCTCTTGGCAATACAGTAGAGATGTTCTAACTCATTTCACAAGGACAAGGTGGCTGGATCTTCCTACGGATTTACAGTGATCCCATCGGATGAGTTGATTGTATTAAGAATCTTGTACAAGCAACTATCTACTTCATTTGACAGTAGAGGAACATTCGATTATTCCACACCGGCGCGTCTTTGGTCTTAGAGGCTCGAGTTCAAGTTGATCTGTTAGTGCGTGATCATATCATTTCCCTGCAGGAGCTGATTCCAGGGCAGTCCAATATTAGTTTATCTATTTGACATTCTAGTTGGTGTAGTTCTTGATCCTTAACATTCCAATATTAATTTATCTATTTGACATTGTATTTTGTGTTTATGGGTTCATGGGGTTTTGATTTTTGTTCCTTTGATGAGGGTTCTGTCTTTAAAACCTATGCCTATGCAAGGCTCGATGGTGTAGTGAATTGATTTTTCTTTATTTCATAATTAAGATCTAAACAAAAAAAATGCAATTCACTACATTTTTTTCTATTTTCTAATCACATATAATTTTTAATAATAATATTTGATTTTGTATTTGAGTAAACAAACATAGTCTTTAGACTTCGAAAATAAATTTGATTGTGATTTGATATTGCGACCACTATTTTCTTTTTTTTTTCTGTAGAAGAATTTAAAAAAAATTATATGATGATATAAATATTTATAATGCAAAAAAAAAAAATAATAGACATATGCAAATATAATATATATTAGAGATGAAAAAAAGTTCCATATTGTACATGAATACATGTCTATGTACTACAAAATACGGGTGGATAAATAGCGAATATCCGCAAATATCCGACTATTCGTATTCGTATTCGTCGAATATTCGATTTTACTATTCATATTCGTAAATTCAGATATTCGTAAATGTGAATTTCCGCAAATATTCGGATATTCGTCGGATATTCGTATTCGTATCTAAATCAATTTTTTTAAAAATAATTAATAAAAAACTTTTCTTATAAAAAAGTTGATAATTATCAAAATATAATCCATAAGTTGTCTTCAAATTGCACAAATACACAAAAAAATATATAATTAAAATAAACAAAACACTAATCACATCAATCTCTTAATCATCTAAATTTAATTTCGTGGATGACTCCACTAGCGTCGTCAATCTAAAACAACATAACAAATTATTAGATTATCATATTAAATGTCAAATACATAAAACTAGAATAAAAGATATATACTTACGAAGTTCTGTTTTCTCGATATCTTGCAATATATCCATAACATTATCCATTCCACGTGGATTACGAATTCAATCTCGAGTGCAAATTAAAGCTTCAATCATATTAGCAGTTATACAACTACGATACAGACTAATCACAATACCTCTCGTACTAAAAGCCGATTCTGAAGCAACTATAGATGTTGTAATAGCCAATATATCTCTTGCCATCAAAGAATGAGTTTTATACTTAGAATCCATAGTCTTCCGCCAATACAAAATATCTAAATTACCAACATCTTCTTCACATTCTTCTGACAAATATTTTTCCAATTTTGATTTCACAACTCCTACTCCTTGATTTTTACGTTTCAAATAATCTTGAAGCAACCAACAAAACGTTTGTAAATACATTTGTAATCCTCCAAATTTTAAGTATCGTAACTATTTGTTTATATATATTTTATATTTGGTCTTAAAATAAAATTAATAATGTTTTTTATTTAAAGTTTGATCCTTAAAATTAATTTTATTATATATATATATTAAATAAATTATTTATTTAATATTTACGGATACGAATAATTGCGAATAATTAAATATACTATTTGTATTTGTATTTGTATTTGTCGAATATTTAATTTTTTTATATTTGTATTTGTATTTGTTCATTCAAATATTTTCATTTTCGGATCGTATATGATTCGAATACGATATATGAATACTTCGAATGTTTTGCTCAGATTTTTTTTCAATAACATAATGTTTATGAGATATCCAAAACATAAGTTACGTATTAGGGAAGACAAGCGAAAGTGAATAATAATGCTAAATTAGATCTAATAAAAAGTTAATTCAGTTGTTACCAAAAATAATTACACAAACCATGATTAATCCAAACCTCGGTTTAAACTCATTTATTCCAAAAAAGAAATATCTAAAATAAAATATGATATAAACATATAATTGAACCGTATCAATGTTGTTTATATATGCTCATACACAATCATTTGCATATAGATATGTAAATGCTTAAAACATTGCCTAATTATTTTGGCGCATACATAATGAAATAAATGCAAATTTATCTGATATTGCATAAATATGTACGTTCTAAATTTTACAATTAAATATAATTATAATAGTTATCAGATTTGAAAAAGACAGATAACAAAATATTCGAATTTATTATAACGATAAATGATTTTGATCATATTATTAGGGTTAATTACGTTGAGGTTAGTTTCATAATTATTTAAAGTCGTATTAGAGTTTTGTAATGTTTATTTAAACTATGATTAGACCTAATGGGAACACACACAGAAATAATATTTTAGCATGGTATCAGAGCCTCGTTCGTAGCCGTCGAACGTGTGCTATTTTTCCCGACCGCCGCCGCATTCTAGCCGCCGCCTTCGTTCTAATTTTCCGACCGCCGCTGCATTTAGCCGCCGATGTCGTCCCCTTTTTCACTCGCCGCTGCATATTCCAGCCGCCGCCGCGCTTGTCCTTCCCCGCCGCTGGAGATTCGCCGCCGCCGCGCTCGCCCTTCGGATTCATGGCCCCCACTGATCCTTCGTCTGCCTTTCAGTCAGGTGCGCCCGATGCCCAGCCGACTGCCCAGCAGCCGCACGTTGCCCAGTCGTCCGGTGCGCCCGCTGCCGAGCCGTCCGCCCCGGAGCCGCACGTCGCCCCGTCCGTACATGCCACTTGCAATTTTGGATCTCCCTATACTTGCATCCGTCGGAGGGGCTGAGAACTATGATAACATCGGTTCAACTTCGTGGTGATTCTAACTACGAAGAATGGGCCAAACACATCAGACATGCCCTTCGAACGAAAAGGAAGCTCGGGTTTCTCGATGATACAATTGTTGCGCCGTTGCCCGATTCTCCTGATCGTGAAGAATGGGATCTTGTCAACTCGATGCTGATCGAGTGGTTATTCAATACCATTTATCCGCAATTGCGCACCAATATCTCCATTGTTGACGATGTGCGGACGCTTTGGGAGGATCTTCGCCAACAGTTCTCCGCCGGGAATGCTGCACGAGTTCATCAGATTCGTGCGGAGCTTGCTCGTTGCTCACAGCAAAATCAAAGTGTTCAAGTTTTCTTTGGTAGGTTGAAGAAACTTTGGGAGGAATTGGATGTATACCAACCTATCCGTACATGTGGATGTGGTACGTCACATGCCGCTGTTCTCAATGCCGAGCTCATCCGCGATCGTGAAGAGGAGAAGATCCATCAATTCCTCATGGGACTTGATGATGCTGTTTTTGGAATCGTTAGGTCGCAAGTTATTGGATCCGACCCACTTCCAAGCCTCAATCAAGTTTATTACAAAGTTGTGCATGAAGAACGTCACCGATTGATTGCCCGCGGTCGCAATGATCGTGGATCGGTTGTAGGGTTCTCCGTAGTTTCCTCTTTTCCGTTTCCCTCACCCGCCCCTTCGACTGCAGTACGAGACAAGACCATCGTTTGTTCTCATTGTCACAAATCTGGTCATGATGTCTCCACTTGCTACCTTATCATCGGATTTCCAGAACGCACTAGGAGGAATGCTCGCTCCCGGTAGCCTGAGCGTTCTCATCGTGGTGGACGTGCGAATGTGGCTCGTGTCATGGAAACAGCCCCAGATTCGAAGTCCGACCATGATCTTGATCGTGGTGCTATGCCAGGTTTCAATGATGAGCAGTGGTCTACTTTGCTGACATTGCTCAAGCTGAAACCACACGGGTCTGATGACACCCAATCCGGTAAGACATATTACACTGAATATATTTTGGACTCAGGCGCATCTCACCATTTGACGGGAAATTTACATTCCTTATTCAATGTTTCGCCAATCACTCCGTTTCCTATTGATTTGCCTAATGGTGAATGTACTATGGCTACTCATATGGGTGATTTGTTGTTGGGAAGCTCGTTTTTTCTTCATTATGTGCTTTATGTGCCATCACTTACATGCAACTTGATCTCCATATCACATTTGTTGCAAAGTAATAATTGCATTATGACGTTTACTAATCGCTTTTGTGTGATTCAGGACCGTATCGCGAGGATCTTATTGGAACGAGTGAAGAATGCGATGAGATTTACAAGCTTCGGGGAACAGTTGGACCTAGAGCTTTTCATGCTAGCACATTGGTTTCTCGAGATTTGTGGTAGATTCTCGAAGAATGAGGGGCAAAGAGATTGATCAAGAAAGATCTCTTGTTCTTATTATTCATCGGCTTGGACATCCGTCTGATAAGGTTTTAGATTTTTTGCCTACGATTTTTGGCATTTCAAAACAGAATAAGAATAAGGCTCCTTGCGATATTTGTTTTCGAGCCAAACAAACACGTGCTATGTTTTCTTCTAGTGAGTTCAATGCTACACTTTGCTTTGATTTAATTTATTCCAATATTTGGGGACCATATAATGTGCATGCTACAACTGGTGTTGTCTATTTTCTCACGTTAGTGGATGATCATTCTTGAGCTGTTTGGGCTTATTTGATGAGTTCTAAGTCAGAAGTCAAGGATCTTATTCCTAATTTTTGTGAAATGGTGAAACGTCAATTTGCTAGTTGTGTTAAGGTTGTTCGGACAGACAACGGGGCCGAATTCATTGGCCTCCGACGGTACCTCCAAACGCATGACATAGTTCACCACACCTCGTGCGTGTACACTCCTCAGAAGAATGGTCGTGTTGAGCGCAAACATTGCCACATCCTTAATGTTGCCCGCACCATTATATTTCAAGCTCATCTGCCTGCGACTTTTTGGGGGGAACGTATTTTGGCCGCATCATACTTGATAAATCGGACTCCGTCTACGTTACTTCAAGGGAAGACTCCGTATGAGGTCTTGTATGGATCTCCACCATCCTATGATCGTCTTCGCACCTTTGGATGTCTTTGTTATGCATATAGAGGGAAGAAAGAGACGGATAAATTTGCTTCTCGAGGCCACAAGTGTATCTTGATTGGATTTCCGTTTGGACAGAAAGGATGGAAGGTGTTTGACATTGAAACTCGTGAGTTCTTCATCTCTCGTGACGTGGTATTTTTTGAGCATATCTTTCCATATACGGACAGTTCTACAGGCTCATCTTCGCGAGAATCGTCTCCTACAAATCCGACTCTTCATCCTTCGGTTTTTTATGATCCACCAGATATGTTCCATCTCCCACCGGTATCAGGTGCTTCTGACAGGGGGCGGTATGATGTTGCCTCCGATGGTTTGTCCCATGGTGATCCTCCACCTGAGGAATCATCACCTGAGCCGCCTTCATATCATGATGATCCTACACTCGGGAACTCATCAAACCCCGGTTCTCCACCAGATGATGGTTCAGGGTTATCTACCATTGAGACACTTGGTCGTGGTCATCGTACCAAGTTTTCTTCAATTAAGCTTCGGGATTATGTCACGTACTCTGCTCGTTGTCTTGAAGACCCCATTCGCATTCCTTCTCTGCCCTCTTCATTGTCCTCAGGTACTGTATCGTATCCCATATCGAATTACGTTACTAATGCTAACTTTACTTCGCGACATCGAGCTTTCCTTGAAGCTATTGACATTGGAATCGAGCCTCGTTCTTACTCCGAGGTTGCCGCGACTCCTTATTGGAACGAGGCTATGCAACAGGAACTTAGTGCTTTGGCGCACATTGACACTTGGAGTTTGACTACTTTGCCACTGGGGAAGAAAGCCATTGGATGTCGATGGGTTTACAAGATCAAGTACAAATCCGATGGGAGTATTGAACGCTACAAAGCTCGACTAGTTGTTCTTGGCAATCGGCAAACTGAAAGCGTTGATTTCGAGGAGACTTTTGCTCCCGTTGTGAAGATGACGACCGTTCGCACATTCTTGGCCATTGCTTCCGCAAAACAATGGGTGATTCATCA
>CM071866.1:20006346-20026531 GCA_036759665.1 Gynandropsis gynandra
CTCCTCGTTGTTGTTGTTGGTTTCTTACTACCGCACTTGTTGCGTACGGTTTTCTTCAATCCCGGTCCGACTCATCCTTGTTTTCGTTGGTTCGAGGTACGCGACATCTTCATATTCTTGTTTATATTGACGATCTTTTGATCGGTGGGAATGATGTTGACATGATGGAGGTTTTCAAGACATATCTTCGGCACTGTTTTCATATGAAGGATCTTGGGGTTCTCAAGTATTTTTTGGAAATTGAGGTTGCAAGAACCTCCGATGGGATTTACTTGTCGCAGCGTAAGTATGCGACAAACATCGCCTTCTTGCATGTTTTCCTGTTACCTTCCCTCTCGAGCAGAACCATCGATTGTCCAATGCTTCTGGGACACTACACTCGGATCCTGAGCAGTACCGCCGCCTCGTGGGCCGTCTTCTCTATCTGACGACTACACGTCCTGATATTAGTTGCAGTACCGCCGTCTCGTGGGCCGTCTTCTCTATCTGACGACCACACGTCCTGATATCAGTTTTGCGGTCCATACTCTTTCTCAATTCATGCAGCAACCACGTGAGGCACATTGGCTTGCTGCATTGCGAGTGGTTCACTACTTGAAGGGTCCTCTTGGACAAGGTATTTGGTTTCGCTCCGATTGCGATCTTCTTCTCTCAGGTTTTTGTGACTCTGATTGGGCCTCTTGTCGGCTTACTCGACGATCGGTTGGAGGATACATTGTGTTTCTTGGTCATTCATCTATTGCGTGGAAAACCAAGAAACAAGCTACTGTTTCACGTTCTTCGGCTGAGGAAGAATATCGATCTATGGCACATCTTACGAGTGAGCTCATATGGTTGAGAGCTCTACTTCGAAATTTTGGCCTTCTTCCTTCGGCTCCTATACGACTTTTCTGCGACAATCAGGCTGCTTTGCACATTGCTGCAAATTCTGTGTTTCATGAGCGTACGAAACACATTGAGATAGACTGTCATTTCCTCGAGACACGGTTCAAGGCGGCACCATTCAGACATCTCATGTTCGTTCATTAGAACAGGTTGCCGATATCTTCACAAAGGCGTTGGGACAGAATTCATTTCTTTATTTACGTTTCAAATTGGGCATCGAGATCTTCATGTTCCAACTTGAGGGGGCGTATTAGGGTTAATTACGTTGAAGATAGTTTTGTAATTATGTAAAGTCGTATTAGAGTTTTGTAATATTTATTTAAACTATTGCTTAGACCTAATAAGAACACACACGGAAATTATATTTTAGCACATATGTATCCATGTAAAATTTGTAAATACTATTTAACATTCGTTAATTTCTCGCTAAACTCGTTAAAACTTTCCAGTTTATTCGTAATTTTATGTATATATATATTTCTGAAATTTCCGTTTCACATAACAACACCATTTATTTTAATTAACATAAATTCTTAACACGAAATAATAGTTAATGGTTCCACAATTTTATAAAAATATTATGTATTAATTAGTTTTTATTTTTATGGATTATCATTTATTTAAAATAAGAAATAACTATTAAAACTAGTTTTAAATTAATCTAGTAATATGTCATGATAATTGATAAAGTATACATTTATAGATTAATTTGAAATTAATTATTATAATTAATATATTATTTTAGAAATAATTTGATAATTAATATATAAAAATGAAAATAATTAATTTATAATATATGATGATAAAATAAATTAATATATTCTATAGAATTCAGTTTTACTCCGTATCTCTCTGCCACTCTGTCTTCTATGGCGGCTATATATAAATATATCACAAATGCACTTGTTTGTGTGCTTGTGTTGAAGCTTATTATATACATTATACATATAAGCACACAAGTTTCCCCATATTGCTGTGGGAGCCAAGCTCTCTTCACATTTCTCTCTTGTTCGTTCTCTCTTTGCATATTTTTACCATTAGAGATAGTTATTCTGTCTTGGGGAAGAGAAAAAAGAAAAGAAAATCCCTCTTGATATATTTTAATTTATGTGTTTCTGAGAGGAAAAACTCCACTTCATATCTAATGTCAAAGCCACTGAGAAGTTCTGTGTCCGAAATTAATACCCATCTCTCTCTGTCTCTACCACTCTCTCTTCCCATACACACAAATACATTTGTCTTGTTTAAACAAGAAAAGAATCTGCCATGCAGTCCAGCTTCGACCTTCTAAATTATAGAAAAATAAGAACTTTTTGTTTCTGGGTTTAGTTTGTTTCATACGTTGGAGAAGATGGTCGGGACTGTGAATAACACTCAGAGTTTCGGTGTCTCCATGGATGTTCTGCCAAAAAGCAATTCCCATTTGTTCGATGACGACGGTCGTCCCAAGAGAACTGGTAATTTACTCTTACTTTTGTCTAACGCTCTCATTCGTTACCTACTCAGAAAACACTCGTTTTCAAGTATAATTCATGTCAAATCAATCTGATTTTGTTTTCTGAGGAAGTTTTTCGGGTGGTGTTAATGGATCAGGAACGGTATGGACAGCAAGTGCACACATCATAACAGCAGTGATAGGATCAGGAGTGTTGTCGTTGGCATGGGCAGTGGCTCAGCTTGGTTGGGTCGCAGGACCTGCAGTTATGTTATTGTTCTCACTCGTCACTTACTACACTTCGATTCTCCTCTCTTCCTGCTACCGCTCCGGCGACTCCGTCTTCGGAAAAAGGAACTACACTTACATGGATGCTGTCCAAGCCAACCTCGGTAAAAAAAATTAAATCTTTCAATTGTCTTACCATCTGGGTTTTGCCCAGAATCCCTAATCTTCAATTGGGTTTGTTCAAGTTTTGAGTTTTCAAATCATTTTGCCATCTGGGATTTGCTCAACATGTCCAAATTTGACTCGTCTGGTAATTATGCCTCCTGGGTTTTGCTCAGAACCTCTGAATCCAATCTAAGCATGTTCAAGTTTGAGTCTTTTTACATGAACCAAAAACATTGTTTGATTGAATCTTCAGACCATTTTCCATCTGGTTCTGCTCAGAACCGCAGTTTGATTTCCCTTTTTTTGTAAGCTCAGGGGGTGTGAAAGTGAAGATATGTGGACTCGTTCAGTACCTTAACCTCTTTGGCACTGCAATTGGTTACACTATTGTGTCATCCATAAGCATGATGTAAGTTAAATCTAGTTTTCAACTCTTTTAGACCACAATTTCAGAACTCAATTTAACTGTTGATATTTTCCCTTTGAACCCACCAATATAGCTTTTAACAAATCTTATGGAACTCCAAAACATTCAAGTTGGCTTCTCATCCCTAATCTTATTGAAGAGTTGACAATACATTAGAAGTATATGAAGTCTTCCCATTGGACCGACCATGGAAATTTATGTGAAGACTCTTGTGAACTTCAACTGTTTTCTTTTCAATGTTTGAGTGTGGGAATCTCAGACCGACCATTTTATGTGAAGACTCTTGTGAACTTCAACTGTTTTCTTTTCAATGTTTGAGTGTGGGAATCTCAAAGGAGGTTTCACCGTGGTGGTTATGATTGCATCTACTGTTTCGTTATGCGATCAAGATATTGTTTTGTGTTGATGGTTTATTACATGGTGTTCACTCATCTTTTTGTTGAATGGTTTCTTATGCTAACTTGTGAAAACCCTGTTTTCTATGCAAAACAGAGCGATCAAACGGTCGAATTGCCACCACAAAAGCCATGGAAAAGATCCATGCCATATCAACGGCAATCCATACATGATAGCATCCGGAGTCGCGCAGATTGTGTTCTCTCAGATTCCAGACTTTGATCAGTTATGGTGGCTCTCCATTGTCGCAGCAGTGATGTCATTCACGTATTCGTCGATTGGCCTTGCCCTCGGCATCTCCCAAGTTTCAGACAATAAAGAAGTCAAAGGCAGTCTCACTGGAATCAGCCTAGCAAATGTGACACCGACTCAGAAAGTCTGGAGAAGCTTCCAGGCTCTTGGGAACATTGCTTTTGCCTACTCTTATTCTGTCATTCTTATCGAAATTCAGGTGAAAAAAATGTGTACATTCCTTGTGTTTTTGGTATGTGATGTTACAATTATAGTTGTCTGAAAGAGGATTGATGATGCAGGACACATTAAGATCACCGCCTGCAGAAGAGAAGACGATGAGGAAGGCGACTCTTATAAGTGTAGCAGTGACAACAATCTTCTACATGCTTTGTGGTTGCATAGGATATGCAGCATTCGGCGATATGTCTCCAGGAAATCTCCTCAGTGGAGGGTTCTTTAGCCCATATTGGCTCCTCGACATAGCCAATCTAACTATAGTGATCCATCTAGTCGGTGCTTACCAAGTCTATTGCCAACCCCTCTTTGCATTCGTAGAAAACCAAGCTTCAAAAAGGTTTTCAGACAACAAATTCATCACTAAGGAGATCAAAATCCGGTTCATCCCAGGTCTAAAGCCCTACAACTTGAATCTCTTCAGGCTTGTATGGAGGACGTTGTTTGTGATTCTGACCACATTGATCTCAATGCTCATGCCTTTCTTCAACGACGTGCTTGCATTCTTGGGCGCTATCGGGTTTTGGCCTCTCACTGTGTATTTCCCCGTGGAAATGTATATAACACACAAGGGGATACAGAAGTGGAGTACGAGGTGGCTTTGTCTCCAAATCTTGAGCTTGGCTTGTCTTGTTGTGACTGTGGTTTCAGCCGTAGGATCGATAGTGGGAGTAATGACTGATTTCAATACCTACAAGCCCTTCAAGACAGATTTTTGAGTTTGGAACAGAACAAAGTGCAGAGGATTGTTTGAGTAGGTTAACCAGACCAAAGATCACATTTTCCTGACAAGGATAGAGCACAAAAATTGGTATTTGATCTACCAAGGATTTAAATTTAATTGTTGTTGTTGTTGTTGATGATTATGTGTAAACTTTCAACTGCCAAAATGCTTGATTGATGGATGTTCAAGTAATTTCGATGAGTCCACAAATCAATTGGAATAAGTTTTCCTTTTTCAGCTACATTTGCTTGCTATATGATATTATTCTGATACAAATGATTTTTTTTATGTGAAGATCCACTGTTGACCAGACTTAACTTACATTATGAGTATAAACTATGAAGATAGAAATTGTAACATACTATATATTTTATTTGATTTTTATATGGTAGATGTTTTTCCGAATGATTTATTTTAAACTTCATTTAAGGTAAAATCCTGAGTTCAATAGCTTAAAAAAGGGAATCATAATTCAATTATTTTTCATACAGTAAAGATACAAAGGAGAGCAAATAACAAAATCCCTAGTTTGGCTAATAGCAATGGGATTGAAATGTGGAAGGAGGAGAAATTTGGCAAGGTTTCAGTGAATTATTTCTCCAACCTATTCAGGGCTTCAACGGAGAATCCGGAGGTGATGTGTTCCATGAATTAAATAAGGCAATTATACATGAGATGAACAAAGACCTTACTGCATTAGGCACTTATCGATGGCTAGCCAAGTGGCAAGGTCCAGCCAATTAAAGGGTTAAGGCAAGGTGATCCACTCTCTTCATATTTATTCATTGTGTTCGAAGATTCTTACATGTATTTTGAGTAAAGCATAAATGAGGGGATATATCAAAGAATCAAAGTGGCACGCTCTTGTCCATCTATTACACATTTGTTCTCTCCGAATGAATGATAGCCTAATTTATTACAAAGCAATATCCTGATATCTTTGAGGTCATGATGATTCTTGGGTATTTGGGATGGCTTACTGTCATATGATTGTTAAGAAATCTCGATTTTTCCGCTTCGTGAAGTTAAGATGGACATTTAGGATTAAAAGTAGAAATGGGAACACAAGAGTAAAAGTATTGAAATGAATATATAGAATAATAGTAAGATTACAAAATTGATTTCATACTCGGTGGCTCACCCAAACTTGAAGATGTGATATGGTTCCGAAGGATGAACTGGATATGGACAGTTCCAATTAGATTTCATTCTTGAACAAAAATCCATTTTTTGATTTATTTCATCTATTCCATGTCTGTTCCTAGGTTGTTCGATCGCAAATGGCCAAAAAAAGGTATTCCTGTGGGTTATGGATGCTGACTTTAGACTCTTCCCAAGCTTCTTCTCTTCTCTCACAAAGAGGCTCTCTTTAGTTTTCTCACTCTAAGTGACTTCTCTCTTGATTTTTGAGTTTGGATGATTAGAAATGCATGTTACTACCCCTATTTATACTACTCCACCTCCAAATAGATGGTGGAGATTTCTTGCATCCAATTGTGGAGATTGATTCTCTAGAATGCTCAACACACTCTAGGAATCTCTACACTCTTCCACCACATTCTTCATCATTTCATACTCTTTCATAAGGCTCCACACATCTCTAGAATATTCTAGAGGGTTCTACATTTTTCTACACACTTCTAGAGAGTTCTAAAATTCTCTAGAAATCTCGGTAACGTTCTAGAAGCTTTTACACTTCTTTAGAATAGGATGGATCCCAACAAATCTCCCTCTTCAGTGGGTTGGCAAATGGATGTCAAAAAATGCATTTCTACAAGGGGAATTAGAAGATGAGGTCTACATGTAAAGCGATAGCTTGACAACAATCTTCAAACTTCTTCGTTGATATCACCTTGGTCATCATGTCAGACCAGTTCTCACCTGTGTGGACATTATCAAGATGTATTCTCTTTTCTTCGAGAACTTCTCGGATCCAATGATACCTTATATCAATGTGCTTTGTGCAGGTATGAAATGTCGAGTTTTTTGCTAGGTAAATTGGACTTTAAATGTCACACTTTAAGACATACCTTTCTTGATCTATTCCCAACTCAAGCAACAAGTTCGTTATCCACAACATCTCCTTGCAAGCTTCAGTAGTAGCGATATACTCTGCCTCCGTAGTGGATAATGCAACACACTTATGTAGCTTTGACTGCCATGAAATAGCTCTCTCTGCAAAAGTAGTCAGATATTCTGATGTTGATTTCCTTGAATCAATGTCACCGGCCAAATCTGCATATGTGTATCCTTCTAACATAGGTTTTCCTTTTCCATAGCATAAACATCTTTTGGAAGTTCCACGCAGCTGTCAGAGGATCCATTTAACTACAACCCAATGTTCATTTCCTTGATTAGCCAAGAAACGACTAACAACACCCACTGCATATGCGATATCTGGTCTTTTACATATCATTGCATACATGAGGTTGCCTAGTGCAAATTAGTATGGTATCTTCTTCATTTCCTCAATGTCTTTTTCACTTGTTGGACTTTGCTTCGAACTCAACTTGAAGTGTCCAGCAAGTGGGGTATTAACCGGCTTTGAAGTTTGCATGTTGAACCTTTCCAGCACTTTTTCAATATACCTCTCTTGGTATAGCCGTAGCAGCCGATTTTATCTATCACGTATGATTCTCATCCAATGATTTGTTGACCCGGTCACAAATCTTTCATGGTGAAACTCTTGCTTAGATCTTTCTTTAAAGCGGCTATCTTTGTATGATCTTGTCCACAATCAACATGTCATCAACATACAGTAGGAGTATGAGAAAGTCTCATTTTTCGTACCTCTTTATGAAGAGGCAATGATCACTATATGCCTTTCTGAAATCATTTTCCATCATAAATAATTCGAACTTCTTATACCATTGCCTAGGTGCTTGTTTTAGTCCATATAGACTCTTCATGAGGCGGTAGGCTAAATTTTCTTTGCTTGTCACTTTAAGTCCCTCAAGTTGCTCCATGTAGATCTCCTCTTCTAGGTCGCCATGAAGAAAGGATGTCTTGACATCGAGCTGTTCAATCTCCAAATCTTGCACGGCCGTTAGACCAAGAACAACTCAGATGGATGTCATCTTTACCACGGGAGAGAATATCTCTTCTTTGTAACGAGGCTTTGAGCTACTATCTTCAGCCTTGATTAGGTACACCCACTTATTATTCAAGGCTTTTCTCCCTTTTGGTAGCTCTACTAGTTCATATGTGTTATTCTCATGCAAGGATTACATTTCTTCTTGCATGACTATTCTCCACTCTTCTTTGTGATAATTACTCATTGCTTCTTTATAGGTTTAAGGCTCCCCCTCATCAGTGACCATAACATATTCCTCTGTGTTGTATCAAGTGGACGATCTTCTACCCTCGATGATCGTCTTGGCTCTTGTGCAATTGGAGGGTTAGATTGAGGCTCTTCCTGAACTGATCTATCATGTGTTTCTCGGTTGCTTTGCTTCAGCAAAGGTTCGTGATCTTCAACATCACTGCTTTCTTGTGTGTTATTTTCCTCTTGTTGAGCTGGAGGAGATTCCATGTTCTTACTACTTATCAATCTTGGCCTCTCTAATTTTTGAATGTCTTCAATATTTTAATTTTCGAAGAAAACAACATCTCTACTTCGGATAACCTTCTTGTTGATTGGATCCCAGAGCCGATACCCAAACTCATCCTTGGGAGAACGAAGGTAGATGCATTCCATCATCTTTGCATCAAGCTTTCCTCTCATCCTTGGGGATGTGAACAAATGCCCTACATCCAAACACCTTAAGATGATCGTATGAAGCCTTCTTTCATGTCCAAACTTCTTTGGAATGGCACCGTCAAGACGGAATGATGGTGTGAGGTTTACAATGTTAACGACGGTCATTATGGCTTCTCCCCAAAATGATTTTGGTATTTTAGCATGAAAGAGCATGTAACAAATTCTTTCTTAAATTGTTCGATTCATTCTCTTAGCTATTCCATTCAATTGTGGTGTCTTGGTAGCGTCATCTCTAGCCTAATTCCATATTTCTTGCAATAAGGGACCTCTATACTCACCTCCGTTATCTGATCGTACACTTTTGATCTTCTTTCCAGTCTCACGCTCCACCAGAGCATGGAATTCCTTGAATGCATCAAGTACTTGATCCTTCGATTTTAGAAGGTATAACCACACCTTCCTTAATGGTCATCAATGAAGGTGGCATAATACGATGTCCCGCCTATAGATTTCTCAGACATCAAACACACATCAGTGTGTACAAGGTTTATTCCTTGTGGGTGAGGAAGATCTTTGAAAAGCAACTTTATGTTGTTTTCCAGCTAGACAATGGACACAAGGATCAAGTAGTTTACCTCTCACATCATGGAGGAGATGTTTTTTAGCGAGCATGTGAAGACCTTTCTCACTATAATGTGTTCAAGTCGTTTATGCCATAACTCAATATCACCAGTGGTGATGTTTAACTCTTCCTTGTTTAGTTTTTCTTGTGTTACGTACAACGATCCTTCCTTCTTACCTCGAGCCATGACTAAACTTCCTTTGGCGAGCTTCCATGTTCCTCCACCAAAGTAATTCACAAATCCAGCATCATTTAGCTTTCTGGCAAAGATAAGGTTGAGTCGCATGGTTGGGACTAGTCTCACATCTTTCAAAATAAGCTTGTGATGCGTGTAAAGTTAAACAAGTTAACCTAAACTACCCGCAAGTGCGCGATACGTGTGTAGTAATTAAGGTGTCGATCCCACGAGGACTGATGTAACACGATCTAAGAATCAAAACTAGAATCAATGCTTGCTGCGAAGGAATAAGGATGATAAGATGCAAGTATGATGATGATGCAGTTGATAAACGAGTTCTAAACAAAGACATAAACGTTCTAGGAATCCGGTTTTACCGCATAGCTTTCGAAATCTAACTCTGATCTATCTTATCGTGCATTCCCTATCAAGATATCTAAGACGGACGATCCTAATGTAGAAACTACCCTCTCTCAAGGCATAGGAACGTGGTTTGGTTGAGTCATCTCCTACTTTGGTGGCTGACACCCCAACTAAACCCCATTACGGTTCATGATTCACCCGATTCAACCCTCAACCGTTACTAACCTACTTTCGTGACCTTGTCTCGGTTGTTCTAAGCCTGATATTATAGGACTAGAATTCTCCTTTCGGTCCTTCTCCTAATCCCTAACACATGCATATACGTGGCCACCGTAAACACAAGTCATTAAGCACTCAGACAAAGAATAGATAAACGAAACGGAGAAATGCATTCATAAACAAATCAAAGATGGTTCCAGGATAACCATGGGCTAATCCCTTCTCCTAGAACAAATCTACTACCCGATCATGAGTCTAAACAACATAAACAAAATAATTAGAGTAAGGAGCATAGAATATCAAACGAGTGATAATCCTGAATCAATTCCCGACTCCTTGTTGTGTCTCCTAGCAAAGAGGATGCTTGAATGGATTGATGGATCTTGTGTACCCTCCTAGAATTCTCCTCTGTGTTTGCTTGCCTCTGAACTTAATTTGGGGTCCCTTTTTATACAAATTCCCCATTGGAGAACTTCTAGAAAGTTTATACAGCCATGCCCCACGCGGGCTAGGGAGGCAATCCGCGCGGGCTCCCTTGCTCTTGAACGACCCGTGCGTGCTAGGGGTTAGCACGACTCGGGCAAAGTCTGCTGGAACACCACCACGCGTGGGCTAAGGAGAGCATCCCGCGCAGGCTCCTCATGAATCTCAATCCGTGCGTGCTGAAGGTGAGCACGACTCGGGCAAGTGCTGCTGGATGTTCAACCCGAGCGGGCTAAGGAAACCACCCCGCGGTGGGCCTTGTCTCCTCATGTCGTATCTCATTCCTTGCTTGTTTCTCGTCCCATTTGTTCCGTTATAATCTCTTAATCTCGTACCTTGTCCCGTGTTTGTTCTTTAGCTCCAAAAGAAACAAAATACAAATTAAAATCTATAAGAACATGAAAACACAGAAACAAGTAAAACGGATACAAAATCACACGTAAACATTGTAACTATCGTCATAAACATATCTAAAATCATGCGAGAATCGTGCACGAAAACGAGATGATCAAAATCCTCTAGTCTTGAATGTTTGCGTGTCCTTAAACAAACGTAAATGTGGAACACGTGGTAGATATAAAATTTGAGAATTCCCCTTTTCCCTAGAAATACCGCTAAAGTAAACCTAATCGATCATTAAACAAGTTAGAACAAATTTTGGCCTAATAACTTTCTGTCTTCATCTTAGGTTCACCATGGCTACCTATAAGAAAGTAAATCAAAGACGAGCTAAGCGAGAAACCACAACTCTCTCTACCAAACGAGACTTCAAACAAATACTAATCACATAATCAAAGAGGATACTTGTTTTTTTCTCGAGTTTCTTTATTCTTTCTTTCCATTTTTTTCTTTCTTTCTTTCTTTGTTTCTTTATTCTTCTTTTATTGATTTTGCAAACACACTAAGCTTCTAGGATGTCAGATTTGAAAGGATTCAACTTCTACTTATACCCAAGCTACCAATGACGGTATACTCTTGCATCTCGTTCAAGAGTGCAGCGGAGTAGATGTCGTTTTTTATGTGCCTTGCTCTTAGGACATAGAAAGATGATCGTCAACCCACCACTTAGACCCGAACCATAAAAAACTATCAAGATCGATGCACTCGTATCGATTTAGATCATGCTTTTTAGGCATTATTTCCATCGATAGCGGAGTGTTAATGTGCGCCTCTTATTTTCTGCAAAACAAGCTCAACTCATACGATAAAATCGTCCTCGTGAAAAAATAAATAAAGCATCGTCAATATGAAGTATATCATTTGGATAGAGAGAATGAATAAGAAACGAACCTAGCAAACTCGTATAAACTTTTCATAAGTAACACTAGAATTTCCAAAGACTTACGACCCACTCGTTCCTCAACCAACTAATAAGCTCTAACATGGAAGATATCACGGAAAAGGCCAACGTTTTAAGCATCCTAGGTTCAAGGTTCATCTCAAAACGTGGCTTCGGACAAGTGCCTGGGACGACTCTGACTAGGGAGTTGGAGTTTCTGCTAGGGGTGGGCACCTGCGGGTACCCGCCAGAATCTTAAGACCCGCACCCGAACCCGTCCCGCACGGGTAATTCATTTTATTACCCGTACTCGTACCCACAAGATACGGGTACCTGACTTTTGGGGACCCGCCAAAAACCAAACCCCCGCTTTCGAAACCCGCGAGTACCCGTCCGTAATTAAAAAATAAAGTAAAAACAAAAAACAAATCTCAAAATCTCCCATTCACATTCAATATACATTCAATATACAATATACAAAATAAATTACATAAAAATCACAAAAATTAGATACCAAATATCATAAGAAAATATACAAAATGGTAAGGCTAAGATCAAGACAATCACATTAAAACAAGTCCTTTTACTGAAGATAAAAGTAGCTGAGACTCCACCATTGAATCATGATCTTCAAGCTCAATACTTGACATTATCCGAATGTCAAGTATTATCCGAATGCCAATCATCATTCTCACTCTTCATTAGATCAACTATTTTCTCAGTGAACCCTTTCATCGCACGCTGCAATTTCCATCCAACAAGCATTTTCATCTCAAGTTTCAAATGTTCTAATTTAGGAACATAGCAGAAGAAGAAGAACAAATACTTGGGCAAGGAATCAAACAGACCTTAAATGGCTCATTATCTATTCTAAAGCTAATGCCAGGAACATACTTGAGCCAAACATGGAATCCTCTGGTCATTAGGAATGATGAACAGATAAATTTTAGCTACATAATATGCATATATACACATAAACATAGCAAATCTACATGAGTTTTAGATTTCAAGAGACCAAAACAAAGATTTAAGGCTTACCCAAAGATTTAAGGCTTACCCAAAATTCCTTTCGGCACAGGCTTACCTGAATTCTCGGGGCAAGGTAAGTCCTTAGATTGCTATGCCGCTGGCTTCTTGAAGCTCTCACAGCGACGCATCCCAGATTAAGGGCAGCTGAGCACAACCAAGAAGGTTAGAACTTACATAGAGAGGAAAGAAAAGCTATGCAACTCATCATGACTTGCATAGTAACTACGGGATATATATAACAGGGAACACAAACAGCCATTGTTAGAAACTAATACACCAGATACAGAAAAGGAACCAATATCTTGACTATTTATTGCAGTAGGGAACCATGACTGCAATTTTCTTTCCATGGATTCTACTTCTAACCAGTTGGTCCATTCTCAATCAAAACAATCCGGTTCATGAGAAAATTGAACTTGTTTGGTTTGCCCGCCTTGACACTGAAACCTACAGAGCAAACTCATGGAAAACATCCATTTCTGCGAGATGCCAGAATCATATGGTACATTCAACCTTTGTTCATGTAAGAGCTTATAGTCATAAAACCTTAAGATCCCAAGTAAACAAAAGCAAAACCAACCTTCAACACAAGGAGGCAAAAGTTGCCCCGTTTCAGTGCTCTCATCCCTCCTGATGATGCTCTCATCATTCTCACTCTTCATTAGATCAACATTGCTTGGTTCTGCACATATTAGGCTTGAGGATCACACCATTATGACAGTTTAATTATAAAAAAGATATCCTAAACTCTAAGATCTATATGCATATATATAGAGCATGAATACACACACATATATATATATATACACGAGGGTAAGAACGTGTACCTTCCTCGACCTGATGCTCTTGATAGCAGTATCCAGTTGAAGCTCCAAGCTTTGAAGCTCTTTCAAGCTTAAAGAATCGATGATGTATCGAGAGGGGAGAGAGAGGAGACCGGCGGCGGTGTATCGAGAGGGGAGAGAGAGGAGGCTGGAGCGTCGGGCGAGCAGCGTCGGGCGGGGGACGTCGGCCGAGCAGGAGGAGAGCGGCGGTCTCTAGGGGGGAGGCGATTTCATTTTTTCAGAGAGGCGGTATGAGTGACTACACGGTTTTAGTGTTAGGTTAGGGGAAGAAAAGGTTAGGTTTTTAGGGTTAGAAGGGCATTTCGGTAATAAAATATTAAAACTAGGGGCATTTATGTAATTTTTGTGGGTACCAGCGGGTACCCGTTTGTGAAACAAAATTATCCGTCCCGAACCCGAACCCGCGGGTATTGAAATTAAATTACCCGAACCCGAACCCGCACCCGCGGGTACGAGTAATTTTTGCGGGTTCGGGACGGGGTTCGGGACGGGACGGGGAGTGCGGGGTTTTTGCCCACCCCTAGTTTCTGCTTTCGTCCCAGGCACTTGTCCATGCTTCATGTGTGCGCGATGGGTGAATCGAATAGGGAGTTGGAGTTTCTGCTTTCGATTGATGGAGTGGCTTGATTTAGCTTAAGGTGTTACCCATTTGCTGTGAACGTTCCGCTCGAATCACTCCATAATTCTACATCTCTATGTGTGGAGACTTCTCGTACCTGAAATGGACCAGTCCAACGGGAATGTAATCTGCCTAGGAAAGAATTAAAACGAGAGTCAAGCAGTAGAACAAACTCACCTGGTCGACACGAGATAAGGTCTTTGTATCGTGCCATCCTTCAGCTCGATTGTCTTTCTTATAGCGCATTGTCGTCGCCGCTCCTTTCTCTTCCAAACATTGGTGCAGCCTCTTTTGATCATTGATAGAGGGCTCGCGATTGTCCTCTTTAGGCATACAACGAATACATATTGAAGGGCTATTTCTTTAAACATCCTTATTTTGCATATTAATGAACTTTTGTATTTCTTCAAAAAAACATAAACCTAATTTTGTTTTATAGACAAAAGTGAACTTTTAAATTTTATCACTCCTTAATATTACATCAATAAATAGTTTCAAAAAGTTATTTTCTCAGTCGTTTTTATTTATTGACTTGACTATATTTTTAAAATTATACATCAGACCATATATCATCTTTAACCAAACTAAACCAATAAATCTAAAATTGAAAATAAATTTTAAATCAAAGTAAACTAATGAAATTACGGTGCTATAAAGAAGACGAAAATTCTTACCAATTTTTGTTTACAAAATTATGGTCAAAAGGACTAATACAAAATGTGAAATGAAATGGTCAAATCTTAACTTTTTTTCATATTGAAAATCCCGTACGTAGATATTGAGGTGAAATATCAAAGTAACCAACAGTTAGAGTTAAAAAGGTTAAAAACAATAGAAAGTAAGTGAGAAGTGGTCATGGATTTTTGTTTTGTACCAAACATCAACAAAGAAGAGTATTTAAATTGCATGAAAATAGAAAGTTAAAGGAAACCCAAACCATAAATATAGCTTTCCATTATTGTGCTTTCGAATAAAGTATTTTAACCCTAATCCCCAAAATAGTATACTCTTTTATTATTTTCGAATATGTTCTTATTCTCATAAATTATAATTCAACGAGTGATAAATAAATGTTTATTTATTTTCGTTATTTCTTTTTTTTATCTTTCATTTATTTTATATTTATTAACTTTTTTTTAAATTCCAAATGGATTAACTTAATTGAAAAATATATGAACAAATTATCTCTGCACCTTAAATTCAATTCTTCATATTAAAAAGTTGTTTACATTAGATAGATCTGAACCAGAAAAAAATGAATAATAAAGAACATAAACTTTTAAAAAATATATATTAAAAAATCAATTATCTCTAATATAGTTAATCAATGAATCTTGAGAACAAGGCTTATATGGAATCACTATCCAATTTAAACATTTACCATGTTCCCAGTTCAAGTACATAGTAATTATTCTTTTTGTGCAATATATGAAACAAATAAGTATATATAACAATAAGTTCTAAATATTTGATAAACTTTTCTTCAAATCATTTTTATTTCTTTTGTTACATTTTTTTGTTGTTTCGTGTATCAGCATCCAGACTTCACCTTTGCCTTTCAGCTGATTGGATTGAATATTTGACTTGTATTTTTCATGATTATGAAGATGCTTATGTGGTTTTTTTATTAATCAAACCAAATATCTAAAGCCATACAAGCTGTAACAATAATACTCATAAAAAATAAATTTTTTTTATCAAATACCAACATAAACACAACTCCTACCTGTTCTCAACATATATACACTACTAGAAAATTCTTATTTCCGGACGGAATTTCCAGACTAAAAATGTCGTTCCTAAATTTCGGAACGGATTAGGGACAGATTGAGGATGGAAAAGTAAATCCGTCCGCAAATTTGCAGACCAAAAAATAGTTCCTGAGTCTTCGGTGATTGTGAACGGATTTAGGACGGATTTAAGATATGTTGCGGATTTAAACCACATCCAAAGACATCCGCAATTTGCGGACAAAAACAGTATATGTCCGCAAATTTACGGACGACAGCAACTTCCGTCCCCAAATTATAAGGGATTTAGAGACATATTCGGGACGATTCGTCGAGAAATATTTGTCTTAATCCGTAATCTGTCCTTAATCAGTCCAAAAACTATCTATTTAACCTCTCCTCCTTCCATCCGTTTCTCATACACGATTCTCATATATTTCTCTGCATATCTTGTTCTCATTTCTGATTATGATGGCATCATCGTCGAGATCAAATATTTTTGTTTCTAGGCAGCGGATGTATAGAAAAATTGATCTGGAAACTGAAGGTGTATCGAAGGAGTTTATAGAAGGCATTACACAATTTATGACGATGGCCACAAATCAACAAGTTTATAGAGAAACCGGTAAGTTGGTTTGTCTATGCGTGAAATGCAAAAATGAAAATTTTGTTAATAAGAGAACCGTTTGGAATCATCTTTATTAAGAGGGTTTACTCCAAATTATTTCATTTAGTTATCTCATGGAGAGAATTTAGCACCACGACCTAGTAATGTTGTGGAAAATTTTACTAGGGATTATTGTACATCATGAAGTGTTTGAGACTTCTCAAGATGTAGAAATGAATCCTTATATAGAAATGGTGCAAAATGTATTCGATGAAAGAAACGAAGATGAAAATATTGAAGAAGATTCGAATGAAGAAGCGAAAAGTTTTTTTTTTTGAAATGTCAGAAAGTGCTAGGCATCCACTTTATGATGGTTGTAGAAGTGGTCTTTCACGGTTATCTCTATCTACATGTTTGATGAATTTGAAGACTGAAAATTATCTTTCTGAGAACTGCATGGATTTTATATCCAATTAGCAAGAGATTATTTGCCTGAAGATAATAATGAGTTGCGTCATATTATGAAAAGAAGATGATAAGATTATTGGGTTTATTTTCATATCAAATATTGATGTTTGCCAAGACAACTGTATGATTTTTTGGAAAGAAACTTCGGATTTGAGCAATTGTTTGTGGAAAAGATCGGTTTTATTTGACAAGGAATGGAAAATCGGTTCCGTTTCGTCGTATGTGGTATTTACCAATTACAGACAGGATAAAAAGACTCTGAGAAGACCGCAAGCGACATGAGATGACATGTTGAGCATTCAAGTCGTGACGGAGAAACGTGTCATCCCTCAGATGGTGAGATGTGGAAACACTTTAACAAGGTATATCCTGATTTTACAGCTGGGAGTTGAAATATTTATTTAGGCCTTTACACTGATGGTTTTAATCCATTCGGGATGTCAAGGAGAAATTATTTTTTCTGGCCAATTATTATGACACCGTACAATTTACCACTAGATATATGTATGAAGCATGATTTTTTGCTCTTAACAATATTGATTCTCGGGCCTAATCATCCGAAAAGAAGTTTGGATATATTTCTTCAACCACTAATTGAAGAATTGAAAGAAATGTGGAAGGGAGTTCTAGCATACGACGTTTCGAGACGACATGATTTTATATTACGAGGTGCTCTTATGTGGACAATAAGTGATTTTCCAGCTTATGGTATGCTATCAGGATGGACAACACATGGTCGATTAGCTTGTCCATATTGCATTGGGGAAACATATGCTTTTCAATTGAAATATGGACGAAAGACGAGTTGGTTTGATTGTCCTCCTCGCTTTCTTCGTGTTGATGATACATTACGACACACAAGAGGAATTTCAAAAGGAATATAGTTGTACAGAAATCTGCTCCTCAAGTTTTGACCGGCGAAAAGATTTTGTATGAATGAATTCTTGCTTTAGGTATTCCTAGAAGTATAGATTGCGGAGGGAATAATCATCTGAGAATTGATAGTTATGGAAATACCCATAATTGGTACAAGAAGAGCATATTTTGGGATCTGATGTATTGGAAAAATCTGAAGCTTTCCCACAATCTTGATGTCATGCACATAGAGAAATTTTTTTCGATAATATCATCAACATGGTACTGAATATCACAGGAAAACGAAGGAAAACATTAAATCATGGAAGGATCTAGAAGAGTATTACTCACGGAAGGAGTTACATATAAGTGACGGCAGTAAAGCTCTAGCTCCGATATTCAGATTTTCGAATGATGAGAAATTTAAATTGTTGAAATAATTGAAGGAAGACGTAAAATTTCCTGATTGTTATGCATCTAACATCGGAAGGTGCATCAATATTCATGGAGGAAAGTTATCAGGGATGAAAAGTCACGATTGTCATGTATTCATGCAAAGACTACTTCCTATATGTTTTTCTGAATTGATGGAAAAACATGAACACGAAGCAATTAGAGGTATCATTGATTATTTTATTTATATAGTATAATTAATGATTAATAATTTACAGATATTAATTGTTAAATAAACTAACTAATACTTTAAATTTCAGGTATTGGTATATTTTTTTTCGGGATTTATATGCGAGAAATTTGAGTGTATATGTGGTTCGTAGACTTAAAAATAACATAGTTACTGTGCTATGTAACTTGGAGAAGATTTTTCCACCATATTCTTCGATGTTATGGAGCATCTGACAGTTCATCTACCACACGAAGCCGCATTAGAAGGTCCAGTTCAATTTCGTTGGATGTATCCATTCGAGAGATTTATGTTTCATCTGAAGTAAAAAGCTAAACAAAAAGCTCGTCTACATGGTTTAATTGTGGAATAATACGTGGATGAGGAGATATCATTCTTCACTTCTTACTACTTCGAGCCACATATTCAAATGCGAAGTAGAAATCTAGACAGATGTTTTGATGGTAGTGTGGCATTTTCATATTGATGCGTTCTCAAAGTTAAATAAAATAACCTAAACTACCCGCAAGTGCACGGCACGTGTGTAGTATTTTAGGTGTCGATCCCACAGAGACTACGCAACACAATCTAAACTCGAACTATGAATCAAACTTGCTAACGAACGAATATGGTTGAAGAATGAAATACTGAAAGTAAATAAACGAATTGGTTCTTAACGATAAGACAAACGTTCTAGGAATCCAGTTTCACCACAAGACTACCGAAACCAACAATCAATCTATCTATCATGCAATCCCAATTTAAGTTATCTAAGGCAGACGATCCTATGGCCATCGCAAACACAAGTAAATTCAAGCACTCAGATAAAGAATAGATAAACGAAAACGGGAAGATGCATTCAAAGATAAATAGAAAGTGGTTCCGGGATAGCCAAGGGCTAATCCCTTCTCCTAGAACAAACAAACTACTCGCTCATGCATCTATAAACAAACATAAACGAAATAGAAAGTCTAAGGAACATGAAAACAAAATGAAAACCGAAGTTTGGTGGTTGATCTCCAATTCTCCTCTCTTGCCTCCTCGCAAGAATCACCTCAATTACGAACCGAATCCAAAGTGTCCTCCAATGTCGTCCTCTGGCCTCCTTTTATGTCCTTAAAGTCGGTCTAATTTTTGCCTTAATCCCCCATGAACTTCCTTTTATTTTAAGTTAAATTAACTTAACTTTAGTTCGCTGCCGAAGTGCGCGACCCGCTCGGGCGCACAATCTACCCGCTCGGGTACGACTAGGTCGGACGCGAGGGCCGCGATCCGCATGGGGTGCCCGATCGGGCATGATGTACGCCCGGTCGGGTGTGAGGCATCTGCTCGGGCGTTTCCTTGCCCGAGTCATGCGTGAATGCGCACCAAAATTTGCCGTAGCTTTTGCCCGATCGGGTGTGAGTTGTGCCCGATCGGGTGGTGGCTCCTCTTGCTAAATCTCGTCCCGTTTGTCCCGTGATGATCCTCGAAGTTGGTCCTTAGCCTCGTGCATGTCCTTTAGCTCCGAAATGAACCGAATACGCGTAAAAACCTGTAAAAACATGAAAACACGAAAAAAAGTAAAACGGATACGGAATCATACGTAAAGCAACACATATATATCATAAACATCTATAAAATCGTGCAAAAAATACGTATGAAAACGAGATGATCAAAATCCCCCACACTTGAATGTTTGCTTGTCTCTAAGCAAACGTAAACGTGGAACACATGGGGTATACAAAACACGAGAATTCCCCTTTCTCCTAGAAATACCGCTAAAGTGAACCTAACCGATCAACTAGCACGTCGAGAGCAAATTCGGCCTAATCAAGTTTTCAGTCTTAATCCTAGGT
>CM071866.1:20028853-20056215 GCA_036759665.1 Gynandropsis gynandra
AAAAATCAACATACCAAGGAGCGGGGTTACCTGAAGCGAGCGCGCATATGATGTCGTCTCTCAAGGAGTCATCGATAGGTCTCTCATCCTCTACAATGATGCGAGAGAGATGATCTGCAACGACGTTCTTGGACCCCTTCCTATCTCTTATTTCGAGATCAAAATCTTGTAAGAGAAGGATCCATCGGATGAGGCGTGGTTTCGCGTCCTTCTTCCCTAGAAGATATTTAAGTGTTGCATGGTCAGTATAAACGATTACCTTTGACCCTACAAGATAGGATTTGAACTTGTCAAAGGCGAAGACGACGGCAAGGAGCTCCTTCTCGGTTGTGGCATAGTTGACTTGGGCGTCATCTAATGTCTTGCTAGCGTAGAATATGACATGAGAGACCTTGTCTCTTCGCTGCCCTAGGACAGCTCCTACGGCGTAGTAGCTAGCGTCACACATAATCTCGAATGGAAGGCTCCAATCGGATGGCTGAATGATGGGCGCCGAAACCAGTGATGTCTTGATGGTGTTGAAGGCGTTATGACACTCTTGAGACACCCTTCTCCTAGAACAAACAAACTACTCGCTCATGCGTCTGTAAACAAATATAAACAAAACAGAAAGTCTAAGGAACATGAAAACCAAACGAAAACCGATGTTTGGGGGTTGATCTCCAATGCTCCTCGCTTGCCTCCTCGCAAGAATCACCTCAATCACGAACCGAATCCAAAGTATCATCCAATGTCATCCTCTGCCCTCCTTTTATGTCCTTAAAGTCGGTCTAATTGTTGCCTTAATCCCCCACAAACTTCCTTTTATTTTAAGTTAAATTAACTTAACTTTAGTTCGCTGCCGAAGTGCGCGACCCGCTCGGGCGCGCAATCTACCCGCTCGGGTACGGCTAGGTCGGACGCGAGGGCCGCGATCCGCATGGGGTGACCGATCGGGCATGATGTACGCCTGGTCGGGTGTGAGGCATCTGCTCGGGCGTTTCCTTGCCCGAGTCGTGCGTGAATGCGCACCAAAATTTACCGTAGCTTTTGCCCGATCGGGTGTGAGTTGTGCCCGATCGGGTGGTGGCTCCTCTTGCTAAATCTCGTCCCGTTTATCCCGTGATGATCCTCGAAGTTGGTCCTTAGCCTCGTGCATGTCCTTTAGCTCCGAAATGAACCGAATACGCGTAAAAACCTGTAAGAACATGAAAACACGAAAACAAGTAAAACGGATACAGAATCATACGTAAAGCAACACATATATATCATAAACATCTATAAAATTGTGCAAGAAATACGTATGAAAATGAGATGATCACATATCCAGTACCAGATGTTCCAGATATATTTTATGGAATTGGTCAAACAGCTGGTAAGACGAAAGATCTATGACTATCACAACGAGATCTATACATTGTACATACATATGTTTTACTCAACTGTGAATATCTACAGCCTTTTGTAAAGTAACAAGGATATAGAAACCGTGATGTTGTATGGAGTTCAAGTACCGTATGCCGCGGGATACTTATCAGTCAAGCCTGGTGATGATCTTACAACCTTACCATCCTATTCTCTCAATACCTTTTTCAGTGAAGATCACATATCTATGTATTCTGATTTTGAAGAGAGGAGTAAGAGTATGTTTTCTCAATTTTGTTCCAATATGGAGTCTTGTGTTCAGAAAAGTGTTGGTAAGGTTCGCACAATCTATTTTCATAATTTAGGATCATTTGATGGGTTATTCTTATTGAATTATTATGTTTCAAAAGGTGAAAGGTATAAAATCCAACCATTGATTAGGAACCATAAAGTATACGAGCTGAAAGTCTATCTTGATGGGAAATTCTTAATGCGCTTTAGAGATTCATATATACTCAATCGTATTTTATTTATAATATTTATAGAATTTTTCTAACATTTTTCAAGATGTTTGATGATGTATTGAAGAATACATATGTAAATTTGATGAATCTCAACTCTAGGAACTTAAAGAAAGACATTTTTCCACATGGATAAGACAATATGTAATTAAATGATAGATTAAATATTAATAAATTACTATTATATATAATATTCTGACACTTTGTCGATGATTGTTTCTTCTGTAATGTTGATTGAGATTGACAATCACCCGTTGTGGCTACGAGATCTTGTTAAAGGACCAATTGTAAAAGTTACGAGTTGGCTAATGTATTTTACATGTGGTTACAACTTTCATACTTACAAGCACAGAAAATTGAAGTCAACTATAGACTATGGTGTATGTGGTGAAGGCTATTGTGAATCGACCGACGAACAAGATTGTTATGGGATTTTAGAACAAAATTTTCAATTGGAATATCCATGTATCATTACTAATCCAAAAAATTTCTTATCGATACCATGTATGATATTTTAGAATATATTGACTTATATTTGCCATTTTTTGTAGGTTACGTCGACCTAAGAGTTATGTTATTCCGATGTAATTCTTTCGATCCAATAAACGATCGCGGAACAAGAATAAACAAATTAGGCATCGTAGAAGTTAACTCTACACGAATGTATGCAAAATACGAGCCTTTTATTCTTGCATCACAAGCCGATCAAGTTTGTTATGTTTTCTATCCATATATAAGACGATCTTCTGGTTGGCGTTTCGCAATAAAGATTCTTCCAAGGGGTAAATTTATCGACTACACAGAAGAATAACAATTGTCCATGCAACAACAAGGGGTAAACTTTCCATCCCTTTTGAGTGAACCGTCCGTGTCTGGAGGTCCGTGAGCCGTCCCCGAAAACCGCCGGCAATTTCCCTTTCCAAAACTTCCTCCGAGAGAGGTAAATCATCCATTGTTCATGTGTTCATGTGGTTCAGGATTCCGTTTGCATTCCTCTCGATCGATTCCGTTCGATTTTTTCATTTGATTTGTTTGGGTCGATCCATTTCGCATTTGTTCATGTGGTTCAAGATTTACGGTTATTTATTGTATGAGAAACTCTTGAACCAATTTTATATGCATGGGTGTTGTTATTCTCGTTTGTTCCATGTTGCTTTATTGTTTGATTTGAAATGTACTCTTTGTCATATGATTCGAGTTGTAGCGCTATATTGAATGGTTATGGTTTGTGTCTATGGTGGATGAGTAGGTATGTAGGTTAGGTTTTTGATGAAATGTCTATAAGAAATTTGTTTAGTTAAGTTTAATAGCATGTATATTAAGTTTAATGTTCTTGTTTAGTTAAAAAAACATATTTTAAGTTATATGTTTTTTAAGTTAAGAAACACATATATTAAATTATATGTGTTGTTGAAATGATATTAAAATAAATTAATGTTTAATTTAAAATTAAAACTTTTTAAAATAAATACTGAATTAAAACTTGATATAATATTTTAATTTAAAATTTTAGTATGTCTAGTCGCGTTGGAAGAGGTGGTAACACGAGAAACCGTTCAACCTCGGAGGAAAATGTCAATTTTCCATCTCCTCAACAACATACGAGACAGTCAGATATGGTATTTTCGGATTTTATGAATCAAAATTTATTTCCAAACAATGGATCGGCACAATATATGTTGTAACCATTTTATCAGTAGGTGCCACCACTGGTTGAGCCAATGATGCATCACGAACCAACGGTGGAAAAACTTTTATCGATGTATGAGGAAAGACATAAACTTCCTCGTTTAGATCCAAGTCGTGAAGACGTCGCACAATAGTACGCAACACTAAATTTAAATTTAACTTTGAAAATACTTAGTTAATTAAGTGTTAACTTACCTTAATTTTGTTTTATAGGTTTTTTTGCTACGATTAGCTTTTCCGTCATATAACAAAGATGATGAAAGCTGATTATGATCGTCCATGTTATAACTGGACATATACCAATCCCGCTATCAAGGAACGGTAGTGGAAATCTTTTGTGGTACGTTTTTATATTTATTTTACTCAAAATTTTAAATTTAAAATGATATTTCAATAAATAATTATTTCATTATTTTAAACAAAAATTTTAATGGAACCCTGAAATAACCGGACTAGTAAAGTCCGAATTTGAACGGATTGCGGGAGTTTGACTCAAAGCTCTTGTAAAGGAATGCAAAGAGATCGAGAAAAAAAGGCAAATCCGTTTGGATGGCAGATAATGTCTAGGAACATATGTGCGCCTATTGGGATGATCCCAGTTTTAAGGAGAGAAGCGAGCGCGCTAGTCAATCCTATCGCTCCGATAGAAAAGGATACGAGATGAGTGCACGTACTACTGGTTCTCGCTCCTTCGCAGAGGTTTACGAAAATTTGGTAAGATTTTTAATTTTTTAAGTTTTAATACGATTGACCTTTGCTTAATATTAAAAACAAAAATTTTAAATTTGTTTTAGGCGAAAGAGAAAGATCTGAACCGTCGTACGTGGAATTGCTGGAACGTACACAGAAGAAAAAATCTGACGGTTCGTGGGTAGATGCTAGAGCAAAACGTGTTCACGACGATGTTCAGAACATGGCATCGCAACGAGTGTCCCAAATCCCGCCGAGAGATGACGGGACACAACCTTCTCTAACTCAGGAAGAATACAACGAGATGTACTTCGAGGTAAATTAACTATAATTTAAAATAAATTTCTTATTTATAATCTTAATTAAATTTCGATATTTCTTTTGCAGCAAGTAAAACCATACAAAGGTCACATATTTGGTCTTGGAGGAAAGACATCAAAACATGCGAGTTCCTCCAAAGGCAAGGGAAAAGCCGCGACCGACGAACTTCGAAACACCGTCTCTAGAATGCAAGAAGAATTGGGACAACAACATTCAACATTACAAAGGGAAGTTAAACAATACAAAAGGAACGTCAAGAGTGGCTGAAAATGATGAATGAACATGCCTAATGTCAATTGGGATACAACCGAAAACAATGATTTTGATGACGATAATTCCCAAGTACCCTTAACAATTTTGTAAATATATGTTAATGATGTAAAAACGCTAATTAATTAATATTAATTTTAAATTTATAATCGTAATTTAAATTTTTATTTTTTTAGAAATTGCGGACGAATATAGTGTCGTCCGTAAATTTTAAGGACGGATCGCAATCCATCCGCGAATGCGCGTCGTTTTTCCGTCCATGGCCGGATCGCGTTTTCAGTCGCTTTGCAGATGGCTTTGCAGTCCGTAATTACGGACGGTTTGCGTACTCCTTTCTCCGTCCGTATTTGCGGTCGGATTACTGAAGATTTTATTTTTGCGACGCGCGGTTACAGACAGATTAGAAACGAATTTGTCTAATTTATATATATGTTTTTATAATTTGATATCTCTTATACAATATTTGTGGTGTTACGACCTACTTTATCTTTCTTTTTCGAGATCTATTTATAAATACCGTATTCAAAATACAAAACATATTTATTCAATAAATAATTTTCTTTTAAAAAAATAATATTCTTACAAAACATAAAACTCGCTAAATGCAAAAATAAAAAAATATTTATATATATATATATCATATCAGTTATTATAGAAGACAAATACCAGAGAATTAAAAAAATATTAAAAACCAATTTTGCCTCTAATATGCAACTCAAGCAATGCGTTCCCATAGGCCATCCATAATATCATCATCTGCCTTTCCCTCATTACCTAAACTCTGCCTTCTCTCAAACAGATCTTTCAAGAAATAGGGAAGAGAGAGAGAAGAGGGAGAGAGAGATGGGAAGAGGGAAGATCGAGATAAAGAGGATAGAGAACAAGAACAACAGGCATGTGACATATTCAAAGAGAAGGAATGGGATGATGAAGAAAGCTCGAGAGATCACTGTTCTCTGTGATGCTAAGGTCTCTCTCATCATCTTTCCCAGCTCCGGCAAGATGCACGAATATTGCAGCCCCTCCACGAAGTATGTTTATATTTATGAAAACCCTAATTTCAGTTTCTTCAAAATATATATATGTATGTATGTATGTATCTACACACCCGTATATGTGTATATATATGTGTGTGCGTGTGTCATATTATTGGGATGTCTTTGTGATATATAATACGTATCTATGCCTTGGGCAGCTTATCTGAGATGTTGGGGAAATATCAGCAGCTCTCCGGGAAGAGGTTGTGGGATGAGAAACATGAGGTATAGTAGTACCCTTTTACCCAAATTAATTATCTCAACAACCTAATCTAAACACACGGTATATTTGATATGTATATGCATAGACGTTTGTATGAATCTGAATAAAATCACTTGGACAATAGGTGTTATTTAACAATTCGACCGACCGAAAATAGCAGGGATCTGATTTTATGTCTAAAATGTGACAAGGACTATAAATCTATGAATCTAAGAGAGATCTACAAATGGGTATTGGTACGTACATCGGTTTCTGTATTTTTATCTTCAATTTTCTTGCACTGAAGGAGAAATTTTTAACCTATAAATGCTTAATTTACAATTTTATATACGATTTACGGTATTATGTTTTTATAAAAAAAAGCATAACTTTATACTTCAGTGCAAGAAAATAGAAATTAGGTTCAAGTACCAAAATATATCTATCTAATGTCTATAGGGACATTATATATACAATTTTGTAGGCTCTGGTTCTGTACTATGCATGTTAGGGTTTATAGATCGAGATCTCATGTTTACCCGACATGTAATCCAACGATTTCCGACACTGATACTTACATACGTACCTATACGTATTTATAATAAAAAATTATATTTTAACACAAACCCAGGAACTCAAATATCGAACCATTGTAAATTGTTTATGATACTTAAATAACCAAAAAGTAATATACAAACATGATCAAAATTTTGAGTGAAAACGAGTTTATTATTATTAGAATATTAGAAATTTGGTTATATTGTTTTGTCTTAAATGGTCTTTAAGACTTTAACAAATGTATAAGTTAATATATAACAAATCTAAACTATTTAAATAACTTTGAAGATTATTTGGATACAAAATCATTTATCAAACTTTAGTTCACATCTAAAATAAATTTGATATGATCGATTTTGAACCATTTTGCACTCGATATGTTATTTCATAGCCACACACACAAGAGTCTTCTTGACGTTGTTTTGCTCACTTTATTTACGCCTCTTCTCACTTGTTTTTATTGGACGGTAACCATCTTTTTATATTTATAATTTTTTGTTCTTCTTTCCTTCAGAGTCTCAGCAATGATATTGACAGGATCAAGAAGGATAATGACAACAGGCAAATCGAGCTAAGGTGAGAACATATCCACACACACATATATACTCCACTAGACGCTTAGACAGACATGGATACACAAGGATGATATATATGATCGTTTCAGGCAGTTGAAGGGTGAAGACATCCAATCTCTGAACTATAAGGATCTAATTGCCATAGAGGGCGTTCTTGAAACCGGCCTCGTTCGCGTTCGTAATAGGCAGGCATGATACTATATCTACCATGCATGCTTATTACTATATATATACATATGTATATGTATATGTAAATGTATATGTGTATGTTTCTATACATATACGCAAGTATATATTGATCTATGCTGCTTATGGTTGTTTTGATTGCCACAGATGGAATGCCTGAGGGAAATGAAGAGGAATGTAAGTAGTTTCACATACACAATGCTATATACACATTGATTTAATGAAATGTTAATCTTAATTACGTTCACCAAAATACTTCACGACATGATCGATCATTCCGTTTACACCAATATTAAGAAAATGGACTAAACCAATATTAATCGATGATAAAAATTGCATATACAAGATGAACTATAGAACATCATAGAAGTCTTGATTTTATCATACTTCCCATCCCAAAAATTGACTGTGTTTTCAAAGGACAACAACTGATTCGAAGCCATTTTTATTCTACCCTTGAACGATGGCCACCCGTTACTATTGTTTTTGGGATGAATTACAGGGCAGAGGTAAATAAGGTATATATAGACATCAACTGCGACAACTCGCGTTAGAAGAAAATATTATGTCGTCTTCTTTTATGTGCAGAACTAAGATTTATCACTTGTTTTGTCATCGGTTTCTATCAGTCTTTCTGGTAGTGAGTGTGACATGGTTGAAATATAAATTGCAGGAAAAGATGATTGAAGAGGAGAACAGGCAACTCAACTTCCAACTGGTACATTACTGCATCACTACACTTCTTTATATTTTTATTACAGTATGTATTGAACAGTGTAGTAAAAATGTAATGTGATATGAATATATATCGCAGCAACAACAAGAGATGGCCATTGCAAGCAACGCAAGACAAATGGAAAACGAATTTCATCAAGGTGTTACGAGGGACTATGAGGCTGATGTATCCTTTGCATTTCGTGTGCATCCCATTCAGCCTAATTTACAAGATAGAATCTGATGAGACCGAGTGATTTATATAACAATATTTAATGGATCGTTATTGTATGTAGTCGATCGCTACTGTATTCATCATCAAAATCTCGGCCAAATTGTAAGAACTCGACCTGGTCGGGGGTATCGGTGTGTAAAACTCTTACGACAAAGGATTCTTTGTTTTGAACTTTGTATTTGGCTTGTGTTTTGGTCACAGTGAAATTACCTTTAGTATATAGTATATTTGTTGTTATATGGCTCATGAACTAATTACTTGATTCCATGAGTATCCTTATCGCTGTTTTTGTTGGTGCATGCGGAAAAATAAAATGGAACGATAAAAACGTATGGTTGTGTTATGCTGTGGAGATGTTGAAATATGGTGTTGGTGTGTTTGACGGTGTTTTCTGGAAATGGTAAAATTTAAATGTGATACGGTTCACATCCTTCTCCTTAGCATATATATTTCCTTACAAAAGTGGTTTTAACTTAGAGACAATCTCTTACATAATTCAGTTCTAACTATAGTTAAAATAGGCTATTTTTCTAGCGATTGACTTTTCAAAATGTTCTGCTATGTTTGTACACTGTTTCCATAACTGTTGCTCTATTTTTGCTTGTGTTTTGACCTCTGTTTTGTGTTTTACCATTGTCATAGGCTTGCTGTGGAATTGGGCCTTTCGGATATTGCTGGGCTTAGAAACTCGCTGGGCTTTGCTGGAGCTGACGGACTTGCTACTTGTGGATGGGCCTCGCTGAATGCTGCTGGGCTTGGAGAAAGATGCGGCTCACCAGAAACATTTCTTCTCTCGCTTCTCGAAGGATCTTGCTCAAACGTCTCTTTCACGCCTTCTCGATTCTTCTCTCCTCTTTCTTCGAACCACCACCGGACACCAGCTTCAATATTGCATTAATTTATTTCTTTTTTATTTTTATATTTGACGCATGGACAAACCAACGTATCCGTTTTTTTTGTAAATTTGTTGATTCGTCGTCATTGTTATAAACTGTGTGACGCCTTCTATAAACTCTTTCGATACGCTTTGAGATTTTGGATCAATTCTTCTATACATCCATTGTCTAGAAACGAAAATGTTCGATCTTGATGAAGATGCCATTATAATTGCAAACACTATAGAAGATATGCGGTGAAAAATATGAGAGTTGCTTATGAAAAACGGATCAATGGTTGAGGGGTTAAATAGATTATTTATACACGAATTAGGGACGGATCAGGGACTAAGAAATTAATTTTCCGAAAAATCGTCTCGAATCCGTCCCTAAAATGGTTTTTAAAGTCCTAAATTTAGGGATGGTCCCAAATCCGTCCCCAAATTTAGGGACGAAAATTTTTGCCGTCCCTAAATTGGGGACGGATGATCTGGCCGTCCGTAAATTTAGGGACGGCAGAAACTTCCGTCCCCAAATTAGGGACGGGAACAAATGTCGTCCCCAATTTAGGGACGGCAGAAATTTCCGTCCCCAATTTAGGGACGCCTTACTCATCCGTCCCTAATTGGTCCGCAATTAGGGACGGATTAGGGACGACTCTTCTGTACCCAAATTTGGGGATGGATTCGGGACAAATTTCATTTTCTGTCCCTAATCCGTGTATAATCCGTCCCAAAATTTAGGGACGGAAACGTCGGTCCCCAAATTCCGTCCCTAATCTTGAATTTTCTAGTAGTGTTAATTTCATATTTGTTTATTCTACTTATAAGTTCTGCAGACTTACTCTATTTAGTAAAAATATTCAAAATTTCTAACCGGTTTCAAAATGTGAATATTGAATATCCGGGTATACAATGTGAATATATATATATATATATATTAAATAATTAATCTATAGTTGTATATTAGAGTATACTATTATATTTGTACGTCAGATTCACAAACATAGTCGATCGAGCACATAACTTTGTTGTATTGGGTTTTGCATACTTTTTACTCTTATTTCAAACTAATCGAATCAGAAAGTTAGTGTACATTTTTTTTATCATCATTGTATAATGTAATGGATTTAAAATTTAGCATATGCGGTTTGTTTGGAACCAATATCTGTTAACATATATTTTTGAAAAATAATAATATTGAAGACATCGATCCTCCTCGGACAGAGACGAAGGAGGAATTCGAAGGAGAGAACCTAGGGCTCAGAGGAAGGATCGAGAAGAGGATGGAAATACGAAGTCACGAGATTGGAATGGATCGTTATAGGCCGAGACAGAATGGGCTTACAAAGGCCCGTTTTCTTACAAATCTACAGACATCAACACACCTGGGTGAAGCCCAGCCCAAAACCAATGGCAACACAACTCCATTCTCTAGTCCGTGAAGCTCATGCGACAAAAACCTACAACAGAGAACAAGACTGAAGAAAAATTACAAGACAGAATGGCAACAACACCACTTTTGTCAAAACCAGCAGTACAAATTAGCTATGTATTAAGATATGGAAAAAGCAACTATGAAATATTGTCTTTTGTAATGGTTTTGTTATATGTGAAACGATGGAAGAGTTGAAGAGTATCACCTTCAAGAAAACATACGACCAAACACATTCCGAAACATTCTCATCACCAAAACACCATAAGACAACACAAACTCATTCAAGACTCCAATTTTATTTTCAGTTTGCACCAACAACAAGAAGAAGAGATGATATTCATATATTAAGGAAATGAAACTCATGAACCAAGACAACTAACAAATGGTATCAAAGCTTCCATGGTTAACAACACTATTGAGAACTAAGCATGACAACACAAACAAACACAATAAACTATAAAGTACAACGAGACACTTGGAGAGAGCGCTAGACCTAGCAAGAATAGAAGATGCAGACAGTAACACAAATCCTTGTGTTTGATGGTAAGGGATACAACTTCTGGGTCATCAAAATGAAGGCTATGCTAAGGTCAAAACAACTCTAGAAAGTTGTAATAGAAGGGGTTTCCTAAGATATCTATAATGAGAGTTGCAACTACACCTGAAGAGTTGCAGAAAGCAATAACATCATGGGAAGAACAAGAAGCTAAAGACCAGATAACACTACAACTCCTCTATAGTGCAGTCACAGAAGAAATTTGGGGCTCATTTGTCTATCTACAAAAACTCAAAGGATTAATGGGATCTACTAAGCGAGAGATTCTAAGGAGATCCAAAGACAACCATGATAAAGCTACAGAGGCTAAGGGAAAACTATTACAAACTAAGGCAAGGAGAAAAAGAAAATATAAAAGACTTTGCAAACAAGGTAACAGAACTTGGAAATGAGATGAAGACATATGGACATGATAGTAGAGAAGATAATCTAGTGTCTAAGATTTTATGCTCACTGCAAGAAAGATTCGATCCTTATGTGGGTGTTATTGAACAAACTAAGGATCTCACTACCTTAACAATGGGTGAACTAGTTATTTCTATGCAACCATAAGAAGCTAGGTTGGATGATAGATACGAAAGCAGTGCAGAGGGAGATCAATGCGAAGTTCAAAGGGCTTAAGGTGTCCAGTAAGGCCGAACCTAGTAGGAAACCTATCCTAAGGGTGACTACAAGTAGAATGGGAAGAAATGGTGTGACATTTGCAAGAAGGATAACCACTATGAGTCTCAGTGTTACTGTAACACCCCATCCGGAACAACCTCGGGACTAGGAGTATCCACCATCACCTCCAAGAGGTGACTACACGTGTCATCGCTCAAGCGCATTTATAAAATAAAATAAATGATTTATTCCAAAATAAGAATGGTTCGGACCAAATAGCAAAACAAATACGTAAAGATCATAGTCACGATAAATGAATAAATGAATACGAGATGCAAAATAAAACTCATCGAGACCTCGCGCACGCCTCTCCCATCAGTCCGCTGTGAACCTTCATGTTGCTGCTCAACCTCGTTTCTCTTTTTCCTTGCCATACCCTGTCCATCCACAACAGCGCAAAAATAGGGTGAGTACGAAATACGCACTCAGTGAGATCAATACGTGTACGTACTCTGTGCCACGTATTCTCTCGCTCGAACTGAATATCATAAAATATTGATATATCCAAAGTCTAAACTAAAGATATACAAATAACTCTACCCAACCTGACTAAGTATCCAAAGTCTAAGATTAGTACCACACTGGATCATAACACACAGAGCCCACACGACTCTAGCTCGGGCATACGCTCGCAAAGTCCAAAGGACCCCAGCACACTGAAAATCTCGCAAGTTCACAACGTACCCCAGCTATTAGTACAATACAACGCTCCGTCGCTCGAAAGGTTAACACAACCCTAACACAGTACGACGGTGACAGATCCACTAATCTGATTAACTCGACGCTCCGTCGCTCGAAAGGTTACCACAACCCCAACACGGTATAACGCCAGCAGATCCACTGACTTGACTAACTCGACGCTCTGTCACTCGCAAGGTTACCACAACCCCAGCACGGTATGATGTCGGCCCAGATCCAAGTGTCGCAATACTAACGTCATCGACCCAATACTCCTCACGTGACATCTCTCACCAACGCGCTCGCACTCGCCTTCTTCCGAAGGTTCGAGTGTGAAATCACTCGATCGAGCACACTAACAAGATATTCACTTGGCTTTAACACCGAACCAAAATATCGACGTTCCCCGACCCCAACACTTGGTCGCACGTCAATTCTCCAGATCCTGTCTAGTCACTTATACAACTCATATACTTGTCATCAATTCTCATACGATAAATCTAGAGTTTAATCCAATCCACTTCTATCGTCTCACTTTTCCATTATGATCTTATAAATCCTATTGTGATCATGCCTCGTTATAAAAATATAATCTCTTCCATAAATCGATCACAAATCTGAAATTAGGATGGAGAAAATCATCACCTTAGCTTCCCTACGATTTGACGATTCTTGCTAATATTGCTAGCAACAACACCGGTCAATTTTTCCCTATTATAGATCCATTCAATTACATAAATTTCCATATTATAAATATTCGAAGTAAGTGAATAATCACAACGAATTATTTAGAGATTTACCACAATCGCGATTAGAATCCACCCACGAAGAATGCAATGAAAATTGAAGATCCTTCTTCAATTTCTTCTTCTTTTTTTTCCTTATTCTTTCTTATTCCCTTTTCTTTTTTTTCTTCTTCTCTCTCGGCGGCTCCTCTCTCTCTTTTAAAAATTGCACGGTTGTTTTTCTTTTAACCTAATATTAATATATATATAGATATATATGTCGGTGTAGCACCGACTTAATCCTTTTCCCCCTCTTTTTTAAAAGCAGGGGTCACGATTCTCCCCCACTACAAAGGAATTCATCCTCGAATTCTATATCTCTGATTCTTACGGCATCATTTGTACTCAGTGAATAGAAGAACCATACAACTCATCGCTAAACAACTCGGGATACTCATGTCTATATCCTCTTCTAATTCCCATGTTGCTCCTTCCACGCCATGATGTTCCCACACAACCTATATCATCGGAATTTGTTTACGCCTCAACTGTTTCACTTGGTGATCCACAAAGCATATTGGACGTTCTTTATATGTTAAGTCCTTCCTCAAGGTTTTTGGTGGCTCTACAAGTATCTTCTCTAGTACTGATAAACACTTACGCAACAATGATACATGAAACACATCATGTATTCCCTCTAAAGATAAAGGAAGCTCCAATCGATAGGCCACTACTCCAATTCGCTCCATCACTTTAAACGGCCCCGTGAACCGTGGTGATAGCTTGTTCACTCGGTTCCCACCTGATCTCCCTCGCCCCACTTGAATCCACAAATAACAATATCTCTAATGTTAAATTCAACATCCTTCCTTATTAGATCAACATAAATCTTCTGAAGATCTTGAGCCGTCTTCATTTTCATCTTAACAATTCTTATCTTTTCCATGGTTTCCTCGACAATCTCTGCTCCGATGATAGATCTCTCCCCCACTTCAATCCAGCACAAGGGTGTATGACATGGTCGCCCATATAAAGCTTCATATGGTGGCATCCAAATGCTAGCATGATAGCTATTGTTGTATGCGAACCCAAACAAGTGGTAAATGATTCTCCCAACTACCAGGCCACTCCAACGCACATGCTCGTAATAGATCCTTAAGTGTCCTTATAGTTCTCTCTGATTCTCCGTCTGTTTGTGGATGATATGCGATGCTCATGTGCAATTTGGTTCCTAACTCTTTTTAAACGCGTGCCAAAGACGTGAGGTGAATCTCCCATCTCGATCTGAAACAATGCTAGATGGAACCCCATGCAACTTCACAATTTGCGCAATATATATCCTTGCTAGCTGATTCACATCAAAAGTCTTCTTTATCGGAATGAAATGAGCCGATTTAGTTAGTCGATCCACAACTACCCAAATAGCATCCTTGCCATTTTGCATCCTTGGAAGACCCATCACGAAATCCATGGTAATATTATCCCACTTCCATTTGGGGATTGGTAGACTTTGCAATTTTCCGCTTGGTACTTGTTGCTCTGCTTTAATTAATTGATACGTTGGACATTTTGCTACCAATCGAGCAATGTCCTTCTTCATCCCTGGCCATTGATAAAGCTGGCAAACATCCCGATACATCTTCGTCGAATCGAAAACTTGGATTGGTGAGCTTGGCTTAGAATCTCTTCTCGGATCTCTAGATCCTTCGGTACACAAGCTCGACACTAATCATCATTAGACCGTCTTCCCTGATCAAATACAACTTGTACCTTGGGTCTTGCTAATTATTACGAATCTTCTGTAATCTCTCATCGGATAATTGTGATGTACGAATTCTACTCAATAGACTAGCTTGATTTACGACTTGCAAACTGACACTCTCGGACTCAGTCTGCACTGCCTCTAGTCTTAAAGCACTTATCTGGCTAATCAAATCATCGAATTCTTGCATAGCTGAAACCTCAACTCTTTTACGACTCAACGCATCTGCAACAACATTTGCCTTCCTCGGATTGTATGCGATGTCAACCTCGTAGTCTGCGATAAACTCCATCCACTTTCTCTGACGTAGATTCAACTCTGGTTGCGTAAATATGTACTTTAGAATTTTGTGGTCCGTAAAAATCTGTACCTTCTCCCATAAAGATATGCCCTCCAAATCTTTAACGCGAAGACCACAACTGCCATCTCTAAATCATGAGTCGGATAATTCTCTTCATGCTTACGTAACTACCTTGATGCATAAGCAATCCCATGATCTCCCTGCATAAGTACACATCCTAATCCCGTCTTTGACGTATCCGTGTAGACTATGTATGGAGTCCCTGGTTGTGGTGAGGCTAACACTAGGGTTTTCGTTAGCTTCTCTTTTAGCTCCTTGAAGGAATTCTCACAATCTTCATTCCAAACAAAAGGTACATCTTTTCCCGTAAGTCTCATCATTGGCTTTGCTAGACTAGCAAAGTTCATAACAAAACGACGATAGTACCCTGCTAATCCTAAAAAGCTCCTTATCTCTATTTCATTTTTCGTTTGTTTCCAACTTATAATCGCTGACACCTTCTCAAGATCGACAGAAAATCCTTCCTTCGATAAGACATGTCCCAAAAATCCAACACGTCTCTTCCAGAAACTACACTTTTTCAACTTCGCAAATAATCGCTGTTCTCTGAGATGCTCTAACACTAAGCGCAAATGTTCCTCGTGTTCCTCTGGGCTCTTGGAGTAAACCATAGTATCATCTATAAATACAATAATGCAACGATCCAAGTAGTCCCGAAACACATTGTTCATTAGCTTCATGAACACATCAGGGGCATTAGTCAAACCAAATGGCATGACCGCAAATTCATAATGCCCATATCGTGTTCGAAATGCCGTCTTCCTAATATCACCTTCTGCAATTGGAATCTGATGATATCTCGATGCTAAATCTATCTTTGAAAACCAAGTCGCACCTCTTAACTGATCTAATAATTCAACGATCCTCGGTAGTGGGTAACGATTTTTCATAGTGACTCTATTTAGAGCCCTATAATCAATACACAGTCTAAAATTCCCATATTTCTTCTTCACAAATAGGACTGGTGCACCCCATGGTGATGTACTCGGTCGTACAAAACCTTTCTCAAGTAGCTCATCTAATTGATTCTTCAACTCTGCCATTTACGCTGGTGCAATACGATATGGAGACTTTGATATTGGAGTAGTACCCGGTTCTAACTCAATCTCAAATGGATCTCCTATTAGAGTGAGAAATGGTGAAATCCTCACTAACACATGAAAGGGAAATATTGAGGTGGAGACTAAGAGAGGGAGGTAGATAATCAAGGATGTATTTCTTGTCCCTGGTTTGGAAAAAAACCTTCTGAGTGTACCTCAGATGGTCAGGAATGGTTATCAGGTCATTTTTACCGAAAATAGTTGCAAGATTAAAGATAAAAGGCATGTACTAGTGGTGGAAGTCCCTATGGTGAAGAAGGCCTACCCTCTATAATTGAAAATTATAAAAGTATAAGCAAAAGCAGTAAGGCAGACATAGAACTTATCTGTGTTGTGGCACATAAGGTTTGGACATTCGGGTCTCCACAATCTGCAACAAATACAAAGAAAAAAGATGGTCAGAAGATTACCCAAGTTCAAAGTTGAACAAGAGCTATGTGAAGCTTGCATTAATGGGAAACAAACAAGGGAGGAGTTTCCTAAGAACTCGAACCATAGAGTGAAGGGTATTCTAGACCTAATTCATTTAGACTTGTGTGGACCTATGCAAACCACATCACTTGAAGGGAGCATCTACCTTATCACAGTGAAAGACGACTTATCACACATGGTATAAGTTTATTTTCTGAGATTGAAGTCAGATTGTTTGAATGTTTTCCAGAAATTTATGGCACTAGTGGAAACACAAATAGATAAAAGGATTAAGAAGTTTAGAACAGATAGAGAAGGAGAATTCAACTCCAAAAGAGTTTAATGAATTCCTAGAATCTAAAGAAATTCAAAGGGAGTTAACAGTGACTTATTCCCCTCAGCAAAATGGTATTGCTGAGAGGAGAAACAAAACATTATTAAACATGGAAAGGAATATGATTCAAGATAATAATTTACCTAATAAGTTCTAGACATATGGAGTCTTCACTACTCTCTACTTGCAGAATAGGCTGCCCATCAAGGTCTTGGATAGTCTTACACCACTTGAACTGTGGAGTGGACACAGACCTTCAGTAAGCCATCTCAGAGTTTTTGGGTGCATCTGCGATGCACATGTACCTACACAATAAAGGAAGAAGTTAGATAAGAGATCAGAACTTGGAATATTTGTTGGGTATACTAGCTTAAGCAAAGGGTATAGGATCTACAAGATTCAGAGAGAGAAGGTTGAGGTTGCAAGGGACGTAATTTTTGAAGAAGATTAGTGTTGGGACTAGACTACACAGTCTGGTTCATAAGGTGTAATGTCTATATCTACATCTGTCTGGGTTCCTAGACGTACACATGAGACACAACCTAAAACAACACATAGAGAATCAATCACTAGAGGGAGTGAGAGGAACTTATCTCAAGTGTCTACACGTCCTTTCCACTTGAGTAGTGGGCAGTCTAGTGGTGGCTCATCGCCCTCCTCCAAGATTGTACATAAAACAAGTAGGTTAAATCTGATATATGAAGATGCAAAACCTACTGAAGTCGAGGAATGACATAATTTTGAAGCTTGTTACCTGACAGTGGAAGAGTCAAACTCATTTTAAGAAGTTATCTCTGATCTAAACTGGAGGAAGGCCATGGATGATGAGATGAATATGATCCATAAGAATGAGACCTGGGAGCTGGTGGACATACCTGAAAACCACAAGTTAATCATAGTTCAATTGCTTTACATGGTAAAGTTTGATGAAAGTGGAAAGATACAGAAGTTGAAGGTAAGGCTGGTGGCCATAGGATTTACACAAATATATGGTCTGGATTATGGGGAGACCTTTGCATCATTCTCTAGACATGACACTATTAGAGCTCTTATAGCCATAACTATACAAATGAAATGGAAACTAAATCAAATGGATGTAAAATCAGCTTTTCTAAATGGATAGATCATAAAAGAGGTGTTTATTGAGCTACCACAAGGATATGAGATAGAGGGAACTGAGGAAAAAGTTTACAAACTAAAGAAGGCTTTCTATGGGTTGAAACAAGCACCTAGGGCTTGGTACAACAAGATTGATATATTCTTCTTTATAGAAGGATGTACAAGAAGCCATTGTGATGCGACCATGTACACACAAAGGTTAGCTTCTGAAATCCTAATTGTGTGTATCTTTGTGGATGATATTATCCTAACTAGAAGTGATACAGAATTGATCAAGGGGTTTAACGCTAAACTAAGTGATGCTTTTGAAATGAGTGATCTGGGCAGGCTAAGGTATTTCCTAGGGTTTAAGATAAACTATACCAGCTAGGGAATTTTCCTACACCAAAGCAATATATGCTAGGCAACTACGAAACAAATTTGGTATGAAACACTCAAAGAGTGTTAGCACCCCTCTAACACCAGCAGGGAAGAAAATAAGCAAAGGGGAAGAACTCATCAGTCCATTGAAGTACATAAGCATGGTTAGGGGACTCATGTACCATGCTGCCACAAGGCCTGATCTCATGTTTGCAGCCTCCTATCTGTACAGGTACATGTCCAAACCTACAAAAACAAGTATGTTAGAAGCTAAAGGAGTACTAAGATATATCAAAGGTACTACAGATTTCGGACTAAGGTTTATGTACACAGAACATGCATAATTTGTTGGTTACTCAGACTCAGATTGGGGAGATTGTAATGAAGATACGCGAAGCACAATGGGATATTGTTTTACTATACGGAGTGTTGTGTTTTCATGAAAAAATACAGAAGCAATCCATGATAGCACAATCCACTGCTAAAGCCGAGTATACTGCTTTGTGTGCTACCGGGAATCACTTTGTATGGTTAAGAAGATTGTTCGAGGAGTTAGGGTTTGAGATTAAAGAATGGATTTTGATCTATTGAGACAAAACTTCGGCTATTGCAATAGTAAAGAATCCCATTAAACATAAGAGGACAAAACACATAGAAATCAAGTGCATGTCGTAATAGAGGCGGAAAGGGAAGGAAAGTTTACCTTGCAATATTATGCCAAAGATGACCAGCTTGTGGACATTTTGACGAAGGCGCTTGGGATGAAGTTTGAGGATTTACGGATGAGGCTAGGGGTTATACCGAGAAGGATCGAGAGGGAGATTGAAGGCATCGATCCCTCTCGGACACAGATGAAGGACGAATTCGAAGGAGAGAACCTAGGGCTCAGAGGAAGGATCGAGAAAGGACGGAAACACGAAGTCACAAGATTGGAATGGATCGTTACAGGTCGAGAGAGAATGGGCTTACAAAGGCCCGTTTTCTTACAAATGTACAAACATCAACACAACTGGATGAAGCCAGCCCAAAACACACGGCAACCCAACTCCATTCTTCAGCTCGTGAAGCCCATGCGACAACAACTTGTAACAAAGAACAAGACTGAAGAAAAAATTTCAAGATAGAATGACTACAACACCACTTTTGTCAAAATCTACAGTACAAATTAGTAATTAAAGCTATGTATTAAGACTTAGAAATTGAAACTATGAAATATTATCTTTTATAATGGTTTTGTTATATCTGAAACTAGTGTTGTACCCGCGCCATGTGCGGGAGGGTTTTTTTTAACAGAAATTGGTTCAAGTTCAAGCTCATTTGCATCAGAATTCACCTTTTCTAAAGCCATTAAAACTTCTTCAAGATCTGCTACTCTCTCTTTCAAGTTAAGTTGATACCTGATTGACTCCTCCTTGTAATTCTCGATCTCCTTTCGCCTTTTCTCTTCACATTTGTGAAGGGACGCTAGCTTTCCTTCGAGTTCTTCGAGTTTTTCCTTTGAATTACATTCAAGCTGCAGAACCCGCTCTTCTAAACTAACCCGAGTTTTATCTGATTCATTAGCTTTCCTAATATACAATAAAAAAGGGACCGAAAGCAATTTCACTGGTAGAAATTACATGAAGAAAATGTTGAGAAATGCCAATGGAAAGTTAGTATTTCTCAACGTAAAATCCAAACAATAAGTCTTTGCCATGCTTAGACGTAACATTAAGTAAATGCAGACAAATTATTATGTGATTGTGCAAAACTAAAATCATGTTATAATAAAGTTACCTGAGAGCATACGATCAGAAAAGGCGGAAGAGATGAGAGGAAATGAGAAACATACTTCAGACATTGTATACGTCTTTGGTTGCCAGCTTCATCGTAATTCTTAAATGCCTCAAAGAAGTCAGTGGCTGCTTCTGCCCATTGACGTTCTGCCATGTGCATTTTTCCACCACATTCACGGATTATACCCATGATCCTAGGATGAGGTATAGCTGATTTGATAGCAAGTGCTTTCTGGTATAGTAGCTGCATCAAATCGGAAATGCAATTCAATCAGAAAATCCAAATGGCAGGTTAGAGAAAGCAGACCATGATTGTATTAAAGAATCTCAACATAAATTTTGGCTTGAAGCATGTTGCTAAAGATTCAAGCATGTTGTTCAAGACGTTTTCTTCGAGTTTCTTCTTGGGTCATTACGTTGTTACACATCTGTAACTTCTTTTGAAGATCCTTTATGATTCTACTCTGTGAATCTAATTTTGTATCCATTGAAGATATCTCATTCAAAAGCTTGAATCTTTCTTTTTCCCACTCTTTCTTGCTTCTCTTGAACTCATCTCGAAGCTTTTCATATGCTTCTTCAAGATGTTTGAACTGTTCTTTCTTCCATTTCAAAGTCTCCTCTACTTGAATCTTTTCATCTTCTATTCTCATCAGTATATTATCTCTTTCTTTCATCTCTTTTGAAGTCTTGACATTTTTCTCTGCTTCAATCAATTTCTTCTCTGATTCTGCTATAATCAAGATTAAATAGGATTGCAGAGTCGAGCAGCGCCAGAAAATCAAACGAACTATGCGCAATTATAGTCAACAAATACGAATCGTATCAAATTAAACGGTAGAAAATAGGAAATCAAGCAGGCGTAGGACCAACCTATCGAATTGATTAAGTGGAAATTGACCGGTATTCACTTATATTATCTCGAGTACGAACAACCGCATAAGCTACAACTGAAAATGACAATCTGAGACGAATAGTCACCTGGTAATCCTTCCAAGTACAGTAAGTGGCGGCGGACTGGATGGTGATACCTTTCTCGCGCTCCAAGTCCATGGAGTCCATCTTGGCGCCAACGCCATCTCGGCCTCTGACCTCGTGGATCTCGTGGATCCGACCCGTATAGTACAGAACCCGCTTGGTAAGCATCGTTTTCTCGGAGTCTATGTGAGCAGAGATCCCCGATGTTTCGTAGCTTCTCCATCAATTCCTTCCACCAGCTCCATCGATTCCTTACTCAGTGCTTGTTCAGCTGAAATTCCCAGACCCAAAATCGCAGACCCAAAATCGCAGATTTAGAGACCCAACCAAATCCTAGACCCAAAATTACAGATCTTAACGGCGTGTAGAGTGTTTGTTGACCCGTCGCCCGTTTGTAACCTAAAATCAAAGGGTAAAAGGCAACCGGGAAGACGAAGAGAAACGAAACAAAAGAGATCAATACCTCGCAGTGAACGGCATCTGAGAGGAAGAAGAAGGCGACGATAGCCACAGCGAAACGCGGGAAAGCACCGTAGCCTTCGGAAAAATCAAGCGGGAGGAGAGAGGCGAGGAAACAACGCAGGTGAAGGGAAGAATCGCCTGTGGGTTCAGCCGTTTGTAGAAGGGTAAAAAGGAATAAACAAACAACGACCAAGATGAATCGGTGAAATATAATCCGAGGGTTCTAAAACGCAAAATCCCGTGAACAGTAGCCGTTGTCCATCCGAGGGCTGAGAAAACGCCAGCACCAAAAAAAAGACGATCGTGCGGTAAAAAATAAGACATCTGTCATTTTTACTGTTCATTCAAGGTTTTGTTTTAGAGTATATTAGATAATGGAGAAAGTAAGGAGTATCACCTTCAAAAAACACACGGCCAAACATTTTCCAAAACACACCAGAAACATTCTCATCACCAAAACACCATAAGACAACACAAACTCATTCAAGACTCCAATTTTATTTTCAGTTTACACCAATACAACTAACATATTAGTTAACATATATATATATATATATTAAAATAGTAATATGCAATCGTATTAGTTCAATATAATTTCAAAAGTCAATATTAAATTTGTAAATTTTCCAACAAATTTTACAATACAATACATATTTATAATTGAAATAATTTTGTATTTTATTTATTGGTTTTAAAGGTGATATTGTATGTGACGGTGATATGTTTGTTCAAATTATATTTGAATGGTTGTTTATAAATTTAAAAAGGTATTTAATAACCTCTTTGGGTAAAACACCATTCAACATGTATGTAAGATCTATTTTTTTTAAAACACAAATTAATTGTAGATACGTATAGTTACATATTTATGTAATTGTTGAAATTTTGAGAAAATCGTTTTGTGTACGTAATGTTAGAATATTTTTTGGGTCACACATGTATTATTTATATGTGTTATGCTATTATTTAATTAGTCTAAATTAAAGTGGTTTAAGTGTAATTAAGTATAGATTAAGGACATAATTATTATGATGTTATTGTGTAGATACCACTTGTGTAATTTCTAATTTGATGAGGGGCCGAATTAGAAATAATAATAAACATATTCTAAATATTAGGGTTATGGTCCCCAATGCATAACATACAGAAAAACACAAAAAAGAAAACTCTCTTTGTATCCCCATCAACAAAGAGACTAGGTTCTAAGGTTATTGCATTGGAAGATCACATACCCAAAAAGCCTACGACCATATCCGATGGATCCATCAGGTACGCTTCCGCATCCGGTAAACAATTTTTACAATTGGTATCAGAGCATGTAGAAATTTCGTAAATTTTGGGGAAATTTTTCCATCAGTAATATTTTAGGTTTGATTTTCCTATGCTGGTCAATTCATGTCGGCGTGAAAGCATGTTTGATCTAGTTGTGATGTGATAGAATCAATAAAATTAAGTTATGATGTTCTCTCACATGAATTGAAGTTTTGTGAATATTTTTTTTGTGTGAATATTATGGTATGTCTTATTTGTTTACATACCGCACAAAAAAAAAGTTCTTTGATAAAATTGATTTCTTCACATCGTTGTTTGGTCTCTGTCGGTGACGACGGGGTTTAGTACTTCGGTTTTGACCGAAATACCCTATAGAAACGGTGGTTATGGGTCACCGGCGAAACGGCGTAGATTTGGTATGGTGTTTCGTGGCGGTGACCATTAGGTTTCTATTCAGAGAATTGGTTGCATAAGTCGTATGATTCATTTTTTAATGGTATTAATTTGTTAATTACATTATTTGAATTATTCATGAGACATGATGAATAAAAGAAAATTTGATTATGGAAATTATAAATAAAAGGAAATTCGATTATGGAAATTATGAATAAAAGGAAATTCTATTAATTATATAATTGATTTGTTTCCATTTTTTACTGATTTATTTCGTCTAATTATGCACACAATTAAATAATATCATGAATGCAATTATTAAAGGAAATTATCGTTTTGAATTATTCATTTATTATTTTTAATTGAATTTATTACGCACGTTTGAATTTTGAATTATTGGTCAAAGATATCAATAATTACTTTATTAATAATAACAAAAAAAGGAGGCATCGGTTTGGACTTTAACCCATTAAGTTTTGAATAATGAGTGAATCGGGCTGAGCCCGTAAGGCCTCAATAATCTTTTCTAGGCCTGAATCCATCATTTTTTGGGCCTGAGCCCGTAAAAAAATACATGGTCTCGGAGTGATGGGGGTCGAACCTGCGATCTGTTACTATAGGTCAGATTGCTGATTACTCTCCAGACCATTAAGCCACAGTCATTTATATGCATATGATGCCTCTGAATATATTATATCGGTTATATTGTATATGGAAAATGAATTTTGCATGCAATCAATATTTAACTTCATTGTACAAGTTTGATACTTTAAATGATTTAATAGAAGCAAGATGACGCCAAAGTGTCCTCTCTTGTGAATATTTTTCATGAGAAGTATTGAATGATATATACATGTTTATCCATGCGAGTATTAATCGGCCCAAAGGAAGATTCATGTTTGGCAGGATTTCATGTGTATTTGTAATGATAAATATGTGATAATTATTTGGTTAACGTGTGATGATAAATCGGTCCAAAGAAAGGTTTGTTATTTAACATGTCTTATTATCAGTGTTTGATCATTACATCAAGGTATCACTAGCAATTAATATTATTGTCCAAAGACTTGATATTGATGTTGCACTAGGTATCTTGAGATGGGTTGTACAATCATATGTTTTGTTGATTGGTTTTGATAACTCATGTTATAATTTGTTCTCTTTTTCAGTTAATCTTGCTGCAGTATCTGCAAACATCGGCCTGATTCCTGCCATTAATGGTTCCAACTTTAAGGAATGGAAGGACTGTTAGATAATTTCAGGTTTTCAGAGATTTAACTTTTATGAAAAACCTAAAACACAAATATGATCTGGCTTTGCATAATTCATACAATATTCACTATAATAACATAGATCAGAAACTTACCTGGATCCATGTTGTGCAGCGGAAAAAAAAAACTTTGAAGAAACTCTAAAACTAGGGTTTGTTCTCTCTCCTTTTATCCTTTATGTGATTTGCCTTTTGATGGATAAAAACGTAGACGTTAAGGTCTCTTTTTTTATAGGTTTAGGAAACCCTAAACCCTAATACTATATGGGTAAGGAGAGATGGGCCTTAATTAGATAATTGCCCACGGGCTTTAATTCTTTAATAGATACCTAACCATCAAAGTGATCCACTTTAATATTAAAGCCCAAAAGCCCAAGTTACATGGGCCATAATATTTAATTAATTCTAACATTCTCCCACTTGGCCCATGTGACGACTTGATGATCTAATAAACTTTAAGTGCACAACTTTTCATTAGTTTCATCTTTAGTCAATAACCTTTACTTGAACAACAACCGATTGAATCATGGCGGTTTCACGTCATCATGCAACATGATCCCTTCCAAGTATTGCAATTGATCATCATCCAACATTCTTAATGGCCAGGAGAAAACTATAAGTATCAATCATGCATGTTATCTCACTTAACATCATGTGTACACAAAATAATATAATGATAACATGACTAATAATCACAGAAACATAATTGTTATTGAATTCAAAAAAAAATGTCATAAACATCCTGAGCAAAAACATTCACTGAACATGTCACTACAGCAAGAACTTATCTGTAATACCCATCCTTTCGACATGGCCTCTAAATGCCTTGGACACTGTTATTGAATTCAAAAAAAATGTCATAAACATCCTGAGCAAAAACATTCACTGAACATGTCACTACAGCAAGAACTTATCTGTAATGCCCATCCTTTCGACATGGCCTCTAAATGCCTTGGGTGATAATCCCTTAGTAAACGAATCCGCTACCATAAGATCAGTACCAATATTCTCAATAGACACTCTATGTTTCCGCACTTCTTCTTGAACAACCAAGTACTTAATCTCCGAAATGCCTCGACTTTTTTAGAACAGGTCCGGGTCAAATAGCAATATGTGCTTAGCACCCTTAGAGTACTTGTCATTCTTAGAGAAGAAGATAGCTGCAGAATTATCACAATAAAGTATCAGCTGTCTAGCTATAGAGTCGACAATTCCAAACCCTGAGACAAAGTTCCACATTCACAATCCATGAATAGTAGCCTCAAAGCATGCTACAAATTCAGCTTCCATAGTAGAAGCAGCGATGACAGACTGCTTTCCACTTCTCCATGACACTGCTCCTCCAGCTAACAGGAACAGATATCCGAAAGTCGACTTTAAGGTATCCACACATCCAGCAAAATCTGAATCTGAGTACCCAATGACCTCCAGATTGTCAGATCTCTTATACACAAGCATGTGCTCCTTGGTGCCTTGCAAATACCTTAGAACTTTCTTCGCAGCTCTCCAGTGGTCCATTCCGGGATTATTCTTATACCGGCCTAACATTCCAACAGCAAAGCTGATATCTGGCCGTGTACATGTTTGAGCGTACATCAAACTCCCGACCACTGATGCATAGGGAATCCTTTCCATTTCCTTTAGTTCCAACTCGTTTCTCGGACTTTGTTCATTACCGAACTTATCCCCTTTCTGAATTGGAACTGTCCCTGCGGAGCATTTATCCATTCTGAATCTCTCTAAAATCTTATTGATATAACTTTTCTGAGACAATCCTAACAGTCCTTGTGATCTGTTCCGAAATATTTCTATTCCTATCACATAGGATGCCTCACCCATATCTTTCATCTCAAAGTTCTTAGAGAGAAACTTCTTTACATCATGTAACATTCCTATGTCATTTGCAGCAAGCAAAATATCATCAACATACAAGACCAATATCACGTACTTGCTCCCACTAACTTTCATGTAGATGCACCGATGAACGATATTCTCTACAAAGCCGTAAGATGTAATGGTATCATTAAACTTAAGATACCATTGTCGGAAAGCTTGCTTTAGTCCGTATATTGATTTTTTCAGCTTACACACCAAATTTTCTTTTCTTGCGGTTATAAAACCTTCAGGTTGGTCCATATACACTTCCTCCTCTAGATCACCATTTAAAAAAAACGGTTTTCACATCCATTTGGTGAAGCTCTAAGTCATAATGACCCACCAAAGCCAATACAATTCTCAAAGAGTCTTTCTTAGACATAGGAGAGAAAGTCTCTTTGTAGTCGATGCCATCTTTTTTGGTGTAACCTTTAGCAACAAGTCGAGCCTTATACCTTTCGATATTACCATTAGAGTCACGCTTGGTCTTGAAGACCCATCTACAGCCAACTCTCTTAGAACCTTCCAGTAAATCAACTAAGTCCCAGACTTTGTTGTCATCCATTGACTTTAATTCTTCTTTCATGGCATCAAACCACTTTTCAGAATTGTTA
>CM071866.1:20068623-20117062 GCA_036759665.1 Gynandropsis gynandra
ATATATATCTTTACTAATCATCTTCCTTTTATGTGCCTACTTACGAAGACATCAACATAATGTAAAGACCTAAATTAAAGGAAAGTACAATGATGGAAAAGTCAAACTTCCAATTTCCTACTTTCTCATTATATAATATATATATATTTATATTTACAATACTTTACAAAACTTCAATACTTCCAAATACGAAGACAAACACATATATTTCTTTTTTTTATTCATAAAAAATCACATGATTTGATAAATCTCAATAATTATCAATTCATATACGCATGTCTAAACTTTACAAACATGTTTATACACCACTAATACAGAGAGACACTCAGATCATCATATATGCATACACAAGTGCTTACATGTGGACAAAACAAACATTCAAAAGAATGATAAATTAGACGTGGCAATAATTATGCTCTTTACTTTATGATTACATTCATCGAAGCAACAAGAGTCATATTTAACGAACATCTTTATGTCGGAAATTTATGTGGACGATCTCGGTGCTAATGTACGAATACCAACCCATTATTCAACAATAAAAAAACATAAACTTTAATTGATGAATTATATTTAGCCACAATTAGGCTCTGATACCAATTGTTAGATAATTTCAGGCTTTCAGAGATTTAATTTTTTATTAAAAACCTAAACACAAATAGGATCTGGCTTTGCATAATTCATACAATATTCACTATAAAAACATAGATCAGAAACTTACCTGGATCCATGTTGTGCAGCGGAAAAACTTTGAAGAAACTCTGAAACTAGGGTTTGTTTTCTCTCCTTTTACCCTTTCTGTGATTTGCCTTTTGATGGATAAAAGCGTAGACAGTAAGGTCTCTTTTTTATAGGTTTAGGAAACCCTAAACTCTAATACTATATAGGTAAGGAGAGATGGGTCTTAATTAGATAATTGTCCACGGGCTTTAATTCTTTAATAGATACCTAACTATCAAAGTGATCTACTTTGATATTAAAATTCAAAAGCCCAAGTTACATAGACCATAATATTTAATTAATTCTAACAAATTATCTATGCCTACACATAAGGCATCGACTATTTACTACATCAACAGATCAATATATCTTATGGTCACATCTCTTGCTTATGACAGTACTCTAATCTTTTTAAGGAAATGAATTGTGATATTTGAGATCCAAAACAATTCCATGCAACGGTTTGTTTATTTTCATTATAAAATATGAAGAAAAATATAATAAATTTGGAAGGATTAGACAATTATTAGTTATTTCAGTTTCATTTCTGATTTGGATTATTTGATATTTTTTTAGCTCAATTTTAATAAACATTAATTAAACGAATATTGAAATTAAATTGATTCGATTTGAAGAACGATTTGGATCGTTTGTAACCATTTAAAAGTATGACCAAAATAAATATGAACTATAATTGGAGTATTAGTATTAGTATGATTATTATTAGGTTATTTTTGTTTTATCTATTGTTTAATCATATAAAACTTTAATTAAATGATAATATCTCAAAAATATCACATCAAAAATATATGTTTGCAAAAATAAAATATATCATATGGAGAAGATTGATATTTAGTTATAAATGATTAAAATATATACAATAAAAATTATTTTGGTTAATACCATTTATATTTATTGAGATTTTAAAATTTATGTGATAATCATTCGATTATTAATGATTATAGAATGATAATCAAATTGAATTGTATCTAATCACTTTATATAAATTGGTTATTTTTAGATATATTTGAATCAAACAAAAATATCATTAATAGATTAAGTTTAGATCAATTTTATAAAAAGAACTTGAAATCTATATATATATATATATATAAAAGAGGAGTTTTTTACTCCCTCCTGGTGCTGCCACGTCAGCCCGGAGAGAGAAAAACCCCTCAATGTATTCAGAATTTCATTGCTCTCCGTTCCCATCTGTCTCTTCCTCTTCCTCCCACTCTTCCTTAAGTTCTTCCCCTTCCCCCTTCAAGTTAATCAACCGTTCTCCTCCCGCCAGATACTTCTTTCCTCTCCCTTTTCAATGGATTCCCCCTCTCTCTCTCGCAGGGGGCGACAAGAGGGACAGGAGTCCGAGCCGTCGGCGCCCTCGGCTCACGTGGGGAGGAAACAGCGGGAACAGGACGGGAGTCCGCGGTGCGATCGCAGCTCTCTTCGACCTGCTCATGGCTATATAGATCGGTTTTGGGTCAAATCGAAAGTTAGTCAGCCCCGTTCCCCTACCGCCTGGTATTTCTTTCCTCTCCATTTTCCATGGAATCTCCCTTTCTCTCGCAGGTGGCGACAAGGAGGAAAATAGTGGGTTTGGAGTATTAGTATCCTTTGAGTGTCACAGAGAATCTGGGTTTGGAGTATTAGTAAATAGTGGTACTATATGTGCTATAAGTGTGCTTTCGAGTGCGAGCCACTTTAAAAGTGTCGCAAAAATTGTGAAATCGGAGCCACAATGCTTTATTCAGGAGGGAAGAACTCCCTGGAATTTTTGTCTATCAAATTTCCGATTTTCGGTTTCATCGTAAGCTTCAATGTATGCGAATCCTGACGGGGTAAGATTAAATTTCAATTCTAGCACCCTGTAGAGTTTTGTTATTTTCGTGTAAAGAATCAAAAAACTTGATCCTGAATGATTTGATTGTGAATAGAACTTGTTGCAATCAAGGGAACTTAAAACCCATGGAAGAGAACACCTTCAACATTTGTCATCTTATCTAATGTATGGGTGGTGTTGTCTCCTTCTCAGGAGTAATAACGTGTTGGAAGTATTTTTCACGTCGTTCTGAAGGCTCGAGAGAGGAAAAAGAAAATGTTCTTCTATAGAAGCCATTATCCCAGCAGCAGTTGCCTTTATTTCAGCACAAATGGCAGCAACATGCTCAGCGTACTTCCGAAATGACTGGAAACCGCATGAAGAAATCACTTATCTTTCTAGATTTGATTGTCTGAAGCACGCTGATATTGTATTGCTTTTGATGTCTCTTTTTCCTGGATTTTGACAGGTCCATGGAGTCTTCAGTTGGAAACTTCAGCCGGCGAACTTCACTGAGGCTCCAACAGAGAAGAAGGAACGGTAGTTTCTATCTATGGTTATTGGATGTTTAGTGTTGTAAGCATCAAATTTACCTTTGAATCTGGTGCCACGTCATTCAGTTTGCAGAGAAGGTCATCGGCTTCGTTGGCGGGGTTCGTTTCCCCGTGAACATATCCATGCCTAATGGATTTTTATACACAATCGATTGCAGGGTCAATGACTTTTATGAGGTTAGTATGACACGGTGATCCTAGGGCAGGAAATGAATTCTAAATCAACGATCGAATACTCGGTACCACCTTCGTTAAACGGACAATAGAATGAATCGTATACAAAATCTGCGGAGGAGTACATAGGAGGCTTCTGTTGGGATTTAAACTACTCGATGTTGGCTTTCCATTTGTGAGCTAGCTTTGAATTCTACTTCAAGGTGACACTTCATTAATTCTCGCTTGAATGTGAGTATTTCATTGTGAGTTCGTTTATGTGGAAAAGGGGCTGCCATCTAAACTGCTCGATGATGACTTCACATTTGTTAGCTAGCTTGCGTGCTACCTGAAGGCGAGAACGATGTCTTTGCAAATGGCGTCACACTGTTATTTTTGGGATTTGCTATTACTTGCGCGCCAGCTCATAGGTAACCACGAGTCTTCTATCTCTTTTTTTTTTTTTGCATTTCTTTGTGCTTTTCACTGTATTTTCCTACTGAAAACTACTTAAATGCGTATTATTGTATTACCCATTTTTCTCTCATACTTGATAGATTTTAGGTAATAGCAGTGGTCCAGCATTCATTGACCCAATGTGGTTCAATGACCGAAGGTGATTGGTATTGGAGTAGCCTTTCAGATACGCTCTTTGCGACATTCTGTAAACATGATTGCTCTTCGATTTCTTCGTCATCGTCCTTCTCGAAGCTCCTCTTCCACCTCCATTTCTTTGTCGTCGTCCTTACGGTAAGTAACCAAAAAACCCTTTATGTGTTTCTTCCTCATACTTGGAGATGACGATCATGGTAGAACTTAGTAAAAATTGTTACAAGAAGGCCAACGAAGGTAATTTATTTCAATCTTTTGCGATGTTTACAGCATTTAGGTATTTGCAATTCGGTTGTTGGTATTATGTTTTTTATTAGTAGACTCGCGATAGTATATTATCATTGAGTATAATGTTAAAATGATTACACTTATACTTGATTTGGAGATGTTGTACTTGCTCGATTCAATGGTTGGGTTGTTACATCTTAGTTGCTCATTTAATTTGGAGGCTATTTGTGAGATGTGTTAGGTTAGATCTTGGTTTTAAGGTTTAGAATAAGTTTGTTTGTATATCTTCGAACAACCTTATCACAATTTCTCCTACATATTACAGGAAGACGCCTTGAATCAAGTGTTGGGTTAAGGTTAGTTTCTGCTTCACTTCATTTGCAACCAAAGGTACCAGCAAGAATTTTTCTACGCTCATGGTATACTTCTTCATTATCACATATATATGTGTATGCAGTTATGTTTATGTATGCTTGGTCTACGATTGAATGAAGCTTTTATGCGTTAGATTTTTATTGAGCAAATCGGTTGACTCTTCGTTAGACTCGAAAGAGATATAGCTGGATAAGAATTTCCAGCCACCCAGGTTTTAGGATGTTTCTTTTAATCTTTTATGTCGTAGCACCGCATGATTGGCAAGATTTTCAATCAGCCACCCCCATAGTTTTTTTCACTACTTGGAATCTCCATAGATGTTCGTTCGAGCTTGATATGGTTCAAACTGTAGATATGGCTTCATATATCTGAAATTTAGAGTGTTTATCTTTGTCATGATTTTTGTGTGGGAGACTCCATCTACAACAAAAGAAACACTATATTTAGGTGTCATTTAGTCAAGCAAAATGTGCACAAATGACTGAATAGGTTAGACAGCCAAAGCTCTTATATGTTCTTATTTTTCTAGGTTGTTTAGCTATGTGTTATTATTTCTCTCGGTTCTTGATGGCAGTTTTGGCTACTTCTATTTTTCTTCTATATTTGAGTTTTTAATGACTGAATTGGTAGGCTTTGTTATTGACAAAATAGTTAACTGATTCTTCGCGAAACGATGGTTCCGCTAGGATTTAAGAAGAAGCTTCAAAATCATTTCATGCGTATATGTGAGTGTTGTTTTATCCATTTTCGGGCAGAAACTAACGTGTTTGGGAACATGTTTTTGTCTTTGTAGATTGAATCAGAGTGCCCTCTAACTGTTTGAAACATCCATGTTAATATGTTTGTTTAGCTATTTGTTCTTATTTCTCTGATTCTGGATGGTTATTTTGTCTTCTTTTGTTTTTTGTTTATATTTGAATTTTTTGGTACTGAATTGTGGTTGGCTTTGTTCTTGACCTATCAAAGCAAAATAGTTAACCAATTTTTTGAGAAATGATGGTTATCCAGGTATTTTAAGAAGGAACTTCAAAATCATTTGATGAGTATATGTGTTTTTTCTTTTCTTTAATGATATTAAAAGTATTGTTCTGTCCATTTTCAGACAGAAGCTAACGTGTTTAGGAACATGTTTTTGTCTTTGTAGATTGAATCAGAGTGTCCTCTGGCTGTTTGAAATATCCATGTTAATATGTTGATGTTGCAATATGAGATTTAGCTTCCTTTCTTTGCTTCATGATTTTAGTGTTGGAGACTCTATCTTTTTTATTTGATTTTAGAAATCTGCAACAAAAGAAACACTAAATTTAGGTGTAATATAGTCCAAACAAAATGTTCACAAATGGTTGAATAGTTAGACATGTAAAGCAATATCTGAAGCTCTTATATGTTCTTATTTTTCAGAGTTTTTTTAGCTATACGTTCTTCTTTTTCAGAATTGTTTAGCTATATGTTCTTATTTATTTAGCTTCTTGATGGTAGTTTTGTCTTCTTTTTTTTTTTCTTTCTATATTTGAATGTTTTGCGACTGAATTGGTAGGCTTTGTTCTTTACCTATCAAAGCAAAATAGTTAACGAATTCTTCGAGAAATGATGGTTATCTAGGTATTTTAAGAAGCAGCTTAAAAATCATTTGATGAGTATATGTGTTTTCCTTTTATTTAATTATATTAAAATTATTGTTCTGTCCATTTTCAGACAGAAGTTTTAGTGTTTAGGAATATGTTTTTGTCTTTATAGATTGAATCAGAGTGTTCTCTAGCTGTTTGAAACTTCCATGTTAATATGTTGTTGTTGCTATCTAAGATTTTGCTTCAACTAATGAAATTTGCATGAAGTTCACGCCCCACCAAACTTGGCATCCTCGATGATGTTAATGTCTTCTTGTCAGCTTATAATTCATGAACTGTGTCAAAGGATCCATTAGCGGTCTTTCGTGTGAATTGAATTGCAAACTATTCAATCTATCTTGGTAGTTCATTTACCGGTTGCAAGTAATAGAGAGAATTCGAAGTTTTGTATCACATTTTTTAGATTATTTCTTCACATAAAAGTTTGCACCAGTTTTGCTTTTCGCTGTAAATGTTTTTGGGTTTTTTATTGATGCTGAATCATGTTGAATGCAGGTTGTATGTGTTGCTTGGAGACATGAGCTATTACAAGGTACTGTAATCTCTCTTTAAACGCGAGAAATAGAATGGCCGGAGGATCCATTTGCGGTCTTTCGCGTGAATTTAATTAAAAACTATTCAATCCATCTTGGTTGTTCATTTACCGGTTGCAAGTAATAGAGGGAATTTGACGTTTTTTTCGGTTGACAAGAAAGTGATCCTCCTTCGATATGGGGAGGAAAGAAGTTAAATTTGGTTAATAATGTTAAATTATATCTCATACCAGTTTTATGGAAACATCTAGGTTTTAAAGCACAGGATAATACCTTTAGATTTTACGTTTCCCTAAGAATGTATGTCTGGGAGCAAACCTTATTGATAAGATGAGGGAATAGTAGGAATTGATAGTTAGAAAGTCGGTGGGTTTGTTGCTTCAATGTTGTGAATTTTTCATATATGAGATACCTGTTTGTTCTCATCAAAGCATTAGTTCTTCTGGTTTTGCTCTTAATTGCATCTCTTTTGTGTCACATTTTTTAGCATTCTTGTCTTTTGCTGCTTATTTTCGACCGAAGTACTTTCTCTTGGAGAATGTCAGAGTATGGTGTTCTGCCTGCTTTAGTCTGTTGTTTTACTTTCCAATTTTATTTGCTTCTCTATTTTTTTTTTGTTGCAAGCTTTAAAGGATTAGCATCTGAGTAGAAGTTCATTTTTTTTCCATGTCCATATTATGACTATCATGTGCAGAGAATTTTGCATGACAAAGAAGTTTTAATACCTGCAAAGATAGAAGAATCTGGTGCAGCTTCAGATTTGCGTTTCATTTCACTTTAGTTGTAATAGTTTAACTGTTGTATTAGTCTTTCCACCACATGTATCTTTCCTATTGCATGAATGACTTATATATGGGCTATGTGCATTCTTTGCCTGATATTTTTGCTCACCTAATTCTCAGCGGTTAGAATGTTTAGCATTATATATGCACTGAAGAAAGTGTTGTTACATTCTAACTTTTTCACTATATTTTGCTATCCCTGTCAATCTAATATGACATAATTCAATTGTTTTTGGTTCCCTTCTTTTTCTCGATTGTTGCTCTTTTTCAAAAAATATGTCGCAATCAATTCAATATTTCAGTTAGGGCCAAACACAAGTTCGGTATTTGGCATTTTTAGGATATATGAACTCATGAGTTTCAAGATTGTAGTATTTGATGTCGAATTCGTTTGATGTGGGTATCCGGTTTTTGGATATATCAAACATAAACATTGAATTTATAAATTATGAATAACGTTTAAAAAACATACAATGTAATAATGAAAAAACCGTGTAACGCGCGGGTATCATCTAGTAATTAACAATAAATTAGAATAATCTACTCGATTAATGCATAAAAGCAATCACTCATTTTGAGGTTATAAAATAAGTTTCAATTGAATTTTTTCCAATTAACTAATTAAATATTCAATGGGAAATTTTGCCAAAATTCTAATTACGAAGGAGAATGAAATGAACTTTTTTTTAGAGAAAAAGCAAGAATGATCAAATAAATAAAGGTGGAGACATGTTATTCTAGAACGCAATTGAAAACGACCCACGAGCTAATTAGAGTTTTTGTTTTTGTCAAAATCTAATAATATATATATATATATATATAAATAAATATATTAATTCACATCTTGTAAAAGATTTAGAAAAAAGGTTTAAAAGTAAATAAAAATTTGGAAGTCTGACATAAAACTTTTTAGGAGTTGTGATTGTATCAAACGAAACGAAAGACTATTTTCCAAATCAAAATTAAAATTATTAAAGATTTAAAATATTTGAAGAGAATATATATATTTGAAACATGAAAAGATATGATTTATTAACCAAAAAATAAAAATTTAATTTTAATATTTTTGAAAAAATTATCTAAAGGTTATTTGGATGCGTTTTAAAGTTTTTTATCTATTATTGTTGATTCAAACATTAATAGATAAACATGTATGAATTTTTTTTTTTTGCAGCTTCTTTTAACCTTATGGAATCTGGCAATGCTCTTGTGAAGTTCAACGGACTTGACTATGCAGATTGATCCGAACAGATCTAGTTTTATTTGGGTGTTAACGACTTCGACCTTGTATTGTTATCAATGGCAAAGTCCGCAGCCATAATATAGACTAGTTCGGAAGGTGAAAAGTCTTATTATGAGGTGATGATAGGAAACCAGAGGATTTAATTTTGTAGACCACTTAACCGCAAGTATACGGTACGTGTAGTACCAGGGTTGAACTCTAGGGACTTAGTGCAGCGTTAGAACTACGAATTCACGAGAAGAAGATCGATCAATATGTGATTACTAAACTGTAAAATAAAGAATAAAAGAACGTCGGGACTAGACTCAGCAAGATAGAGTACCACGGGTTTTGGGAATGTCGGGACATGTAATTAAAGTTTCTACGGAACATAAAATCGGGTTATATCAATCGATGCAGAACTAAAATCTAAATCCACTACCTAGGGAATCAACATTACTCATCTCCCGATGCAGCAACTGAACATCTAGATGCATGAAGAACGAATGGGGAATTCTACATCTACTGTCGGAAATGACTCTCTCTATGCCTAAATCCTTTACCTAGGGAATCAATGTCACTCATCTCCCGATGCAGCGCGAAACGTCTAGATTCATGAAGAACGATAGGGAATTCGACCTCTACTGTCGGAAAAAATGGAAACTCAACCTCTATTAACGGAAATGACTCTCTCGATGACTAAATCTTCTATCTAGGATATAAACGTACTCACATCCCGATGCAGTAAAATCTATAACCTAAACGCATGAAGAATAATGGGAGTTCTATCTCGATTATTACCGTTCCTAAATAGATTAACCGATCAGCCAGATTCTCATTAATCTAATTCATTCGAAGGTTAATCCTGAGACTCAAGTCTGACTCTCCCGATATCTAGATGAATCTCTAATATCATTCAAACATGTCTAATCTCACTCGAACGGATCTAGTCTCATTCAAACATGTGATCTACAAAGAATGAATGCATTAGCACAACTACAACCTATCAAACCATATGATTGAACAAAACCAAAATCAAACATTAAGAACCAAACTATCCATTACATAGCATCCGTAACCCGTGATAAAGAGAACTACACATAAATCATAGAGAAACAAATACAAATATTCATCTTCCCTATCCTTCGAGCGTGACCTCAGACGAATCCTTCAGATGACCGAAGTCTCCTTCTTCAACCTTGCTCTCTCATCTCTTCTCTTCTCAGGTCTCGTCTGTTCTTTCTGTGTCTATTTAAATTCACGCTCATTTAAATGGATGTCTGTGTGATTCACGTGGAAGTTACCATGCATGCCCGGTCGTGTACACCATTCAGCCCGACCGTGCAACATTCATCCATGAGGTACCTGACCGAGCATGGAGCAAGCCCGGGCCGTGCATGTGTTACGGAGATCATTCTGTCTCTAAAGCCCGTCCGTGCAGGTGTTGAAGCCCGACCGTGCTTGTTGCATGTGTCTTCAGCTCGGTCGTGCTTGTAAGGGTACCCGGCCGTGCGCAAGTCTTCCTCTTCAGCCCGGTCGTGCAAATGGTAATGCTCAGTCGTGCTGCATGAAAATGTCTCATGTTTGACCGTGCTTGTGAGTGTATCTCGGTTGTGCATGTCTCTTCTTCTTTAGCTCGATTGTGCCTTGATTGTTGTCTGACCGTGCATCATTTAGGTTCTAAGCCCGACCATTCTTTTATTGTTGTCCAGTCGTGCATTGGATGCATCAGCTTGATCGTGCACATATTCAGCTCAACCATGCATTGGTTTTCAGTTCATGCAGCAGGATGTTGCTTGGCCGTGCCCCTTCATATTTTGGTTTCTTTTCGGGTGGATTTACCGAAATTACTCGTGGTTGCTTCACATGTATTCGTTTCCTACACAACACACAAAGTAATAGAATAAGTCCTGAAATATACTCAATAAGTCTGTAAAGTAAAGAATTACTAAACCTAGGAATGATGAAAATACTATGATGGGTTATGTGTTATCATGAGGCTTGGGAGCGGTCTAACAGGTTGTGTTTGAACTTCATGAGGATGACCATGCGAAAAGCGATAAGCCATCAATGCCTAAGACTAACAGTGCAAGGAAATTCATGTATAAGATAAAGAAGTATCCCAATCTGATTTGGCTGACAAGTCAATTGTAGTAGCATTATGAGCGAGCTGACTACGAGGAAGTTTGACTGGTCTCAGTCTATCCAAGATCATGTGACTCGCATGGCAGCAAATTTGAGACTATGGGATGGATGTTAATGAGATATTTTTGGTTCAGTTCATCATTAACTCCCTAACTATTGAGTTTGACCAGTTCTAGGTGAATTACAACACCATTAAAGAAAAATCGAACTTTCAGAAACCTAAGACCATGTTGATACAAGAGAAAGGGAGATTAAAGAAGATAAAAGAACAATCTATCCACCTCAAATTCAATGATAGAGCTGACAATAGTAAAAGAAAGCTAGGAAGGACAAGGCTCTAATGAAAACAAATAAGAGCCAAGTCCATAAGGAGGTCAAGTGCTTCTTCTGTAAGAAGAGTGGGCAGATAATGAAAGATTGTAAGAAAAGAAAGGAATGGTTCAAGACTAAAGGTAAATATCATGTCTATATTTGCTTTGAATCAAATATTATAGAAGTTCCCAACATTACCTCGTGGTTAGATTCTTGTGCAACTACTTATGTTTCTCATATTAAACAGGAATTCAGTATGATCCAACCCATAAGAGGACCTGAAAAGTACGTGGTCATGGGGAGCAGGATGAAGGCACTGATAGAAGGCATTTGGACTTACAGATTGCTCTACATTGACCGTCACATAGATCTTGAAGGATGTCTCTATGTTCTTGAATGTGCTAGAAATCTTGTTTCCATTGGAAACTTGGATCTATTAGGTTTTTCTGTTAAGTTTGGTTATTGTGTTTTTCAGTTATTTAGACATCAATTCTTTTATGGTTCTGGTATTTTAATGGATGGTCTTTATCATTTCAATCTTGACAAAAAGTTTTTTGAATCCCTATTTCATGTTGATACTAATGTGGGAGTTAAACATAGTGCACCCGCTAATGAAGATTTTGCTTTATTGTGGCATCAAAGGCTAGGTCATGTATCCAAAGAAAGGTTAATGAGGCTGGTAAAGAATAAAATTCTATCTCAATTGGATTTTAGTGAGTTGATTGCATTAATGCAAACCAGACTAAGCACATAGTAAAGAAAGCGGTAACAAGAAGCACTCAACTTATTGAGTTGATTCACACCGATATTTATGGACTTTTGATGTTCCTTCTCGGGGCAGAAAAATGTACTTCATCACTTTTATTGATGACTACTCAAGTTATGGCTACACCTATCTACTGCATGATAAGTCTCAGTCAGTGAATATCCTTGAGGTGTTCATCAATGAGGTTGAAAGGCAGTTAGATAAAAATTTAAAGTTGTAAGATCTTATAGAGGTGGTGAGTATTATGGAAAATATGATGAGAAAGGACAATGTCCTCGTCCATTTGCAAAATTCCTCGAAAGTAGGGCATTTGTGCATTGTATGCGATGCCTGATACACCTCAGTAGAATGGTGTAGCTCAAAGGCGGAATCGTACATTAACGAACATGGTTAAGAACATGATAAGTAATAGCTCTCTACCCCTTTCATTATGGATGCATGCATTACATATAGAAACGTATATGGTGAATCAAATTCCTAATAAAGTAGTCCTTAAGACACCTTATGAACTGTGAAGGGAGAGGAAATCGAGCTTAAGACACCTAGATGTTTGGGGTTGCCAAGAATAAGTAAGGGTGTATAATCCACATGAAAAGAAACTTGATCCAAGGACAATCAGTAGATTTTTCATTGGTTATCCAGAAAAGTCGAAGGGGTTTATATTTTACTATCTTAACCATAATACGAGAATAATAAAAACTGGAAATGCTAGGTTCATTGAGAATGGTCAAATCAATGGTAGTGATGAATCACGGAAGCTGGACATTGAAGAGATTCGGGATAATGATTCAACACCCGATATCCCTCCTTCACTTTTTGTTCCTATGGTCGCATCATCGCCACATGAAATTTTGGTACAAGAAGAAGATTTCCAAGATCCACATGATGAGAATGTAGGGGATGAACCAGTCATGGTAAAGGAAGAGGTTAATGAACCATAAATTAATTTAAGGCGGTCAGAAAGGCAGAAAAGTGGTTTATGCTCTCGAACGTGAAACCAGTCACGGTAAAGGAAGAGGTTATCTCAGATGACTATGTGGTTTATGCTCTCGAACATGAATGCGATTTAAGCATTGATGAAGATCTAGTTTCATTTACTCAATCAATGAATAGTAACAATTCCGAAAAGTGTTTTGATGCCATGAAAGAAGAATTAAAGTCAATGGATGACAACAAAGTCTAGGAATTAGTTGATTTACTGGAAGGTTCAAAGAGATTTGGTTGTAGATGGGTCTTCAAGACCAAACGTGACTCTAGTGGTAATATCGAAAGGTATAAGGCCCGACTTGTTGCTAATGGTTACACCCAGAAAAATGACATCGACTACAAAGAGACTTTCTCTCTAGTGTCTAAGAAAGACTCTTTGAGAATTATATAGGCTTTCGTGGCTCATTATGGCTTAGACCTTCACCAAATGGATATAAAAACCATTTTTTTAAAATGGTAATCTAAAGAAGGAAGTGTGTATGGACCAATCTGAAGATTTTATAACCACACGGAAAGAAAATTTTGTGTATAAGCTGAAAAAGTAAATATACGGGTTGAAGCAAGCTTCCTTACATATGTTAACTGTAATGATACCATTACATCTTATGGTTTTGTAGAGAACATCATTGATCAGTGCATCAACATGAAAGTTAGTGGGAGCAAGTACGTGGTATTGGTCTTGTATGTTGATGATATTGTGCTTGCTGCAAATGACATGGGAATGTTACATGATGTAAATAAGTTTCTCTCTAAGAACTTTGAGATGAATGATATGGATGAGGCATCCTATGTGATAGAAATAGAAATATTCCGAAACAGATCACAAGGACTGTTGGGATTGTCTTAGAAAAGTTATATCAATAAGATCTTAGAAAGATTCAAAATGGATAAATGCTCCACATGGATAGTTCCAATTCAGAAAGGGAATACGTTCAGTAATGAACAAAGTCCAAGAAACGAGTTGGAACAAAATGAAACGGAAAGGATTCACTATGCATTAGTGGTTGAGAGTTTGATGTATGCTCAAACATGTATACGACCAGATATCAACTTTGATGTTGGAATGTTAGGCCGGTATCAGAGTAATCCCGGAATGAACCACTAGAGAGCTGTGAAGAAAGTTTTGAGGTACTTGCAAGGCACCAATGAGCACATGCTTATATAAGAGATCTAGCAATCTGGAGGTCATTGTGTATTCATATTCAGATTTTGCCGGATGTGTTGATACCTTAAAGACGACTTTCGAATATCTATTCCTATTAGCTGGAGGAGTGGAAATCAGTCTGTCATCGCTGCTTCTACTATGAAAGTTGAATTTGTAGCATGCTCTAGGGCTACTATTCATGGATTGTGGATGCGAAACTTTATCTCGGGGCTTAGAATTGCCGACTCTATAGCCAGACCGCTGAGACTTTATTGTGATAATTCTTCAACTATCTTCTTTTCTAAGAATGACAAATAATCTAAGAGTGCTAAGCACATGGAGATTAAGTAACTGGTTGTTCAAGAAGAAGTGAAAAAACATAGAGTGTCTATTAAGCATATTGATATTGATCTTATGGTAGCGGATCCGTTGACTAAGGGATTATCGCCCAAGGTATTTAGAAGCCATGTTGAAAGGATGAGCATTATAGATAAGTCCTTAATGTAGTGACATGTTTAGTGAATGTTTTGCTGATTATGTTTATGACATTTTGAATTCAATATCAGTTATGTTTTTGTGCTTAATACTCATGTTATCATTATATTATTTGTGTACATGTGATGTTAAGTGAGATAACATGCATGATCGATACTTATAGTTTTCTCCTGATCATTGATGATCAATTGTGATAATTTGTTGGGATTATGTTGCATAATGACATTAAATCGCTATGATTCAATCGGTTATTGTTCAAGTAAAGGTTATTGATAAAAGATAAATCTAATGTAAATTTGTCTGCTTAAAGTTTATTAGATCATCAAGTCATTACATGGGTCAAGTGGGAGAATGTTAGAGTTAATATACAATGTGACCAATGTAACTTGGGTTTTCAGGTTTTAATATTAAAGTGGCTCACCTTGATAAATAGATGTTTGTTAAAGAATTAAAATTCGTGGACAATTATCTAAATTAAGGTCCATCTTTTCTGATCCATTTAGAATTAGAGTTTATTTTAGGTTTCCTAAAAATTCTATAAAATAGATTTTATGGTCTATATTTTTTCAATAAAAAAAACAAATTATAGAAAGGGTAAAAGAAAAGAGAACAAACTCTAATATCATTTGCAACATGGATTCAATTAAGTCTTTGATCTATGTTATATTGTTGTACCAGATTTTATTTGTGTTAGAGTTTTCGTTAGATTTAAATCCTAAATATTTTAAATTATTTAATAATATCAATTTGCAAATGACGATAAAATAGAATATTAGAAAACAATTAGCCGTAGCATCTCAGGTGAAAATATTTATTCTAACTCTTTTTATGTCTAAAATGTACCCTAGAATATATGAATTTTGGGATATATCAGACGTAAAATACATAATAAAAATATTAAGGTAAGCATAATCATTTGGACGGTTTGAAAATATCAAGAAAACAAAACGTGCAATATCGTTGCTTTATGTAATTATATACATAATATATATAGTTATAATTGAGAATTAGATTCCATGACGAATGGACCCACCACCGTCTCGTCGGCATCAAATCCATCTCACAGATCCAGCACGTGCAAATTGCATCCTATTATACACCTATATATATATATGTGGGATTCTGTGTATGTGCGTTTGTCTTTTTTAAAGTATAATGAAATGAAAAAAATTTGGAAATATTTAAGCGGATTTTTAGTTTTGGAATTATACATTTTATAAAAATATTGTATTGCTCGGTAATTGTAACTAGGAGGGCTAAAATATTAGAAGTTGTTATGGCAAGAGTATATTCACCAATATATTCTTTTATGATTTCCTCCTTTGTTATGAAAATAATATATTCGGTCATAATATTTTTTGATTCGTTCATTATGTTTCTTGATTCTTTCTTTTTGACTAGTGATCTTTGAATTATATATATTTTTGAAAACATTTCATTGAAATGCATAGAAAATTCCTTCAATTTTCGATATTTTTTTCATAGTATCAGAGCCCGGTTTTATCTTTTAAAAAAAAGAGAAAAAACCTCGAAACCACTATCGTCACTTTTCATCTTCTTCCTTCAAACCCTACCGCCGTCGAAATCCTCGAACTGAAGCTACCGTCGCTGGAACCCTATCGCCGGTGAAACAACAACCCGAAAACAAAATCAAATCGACCCAACGAACCCCTGAAACGCCATCTCCGATTTACCCAAAAACCAAACTTCAATCTACCCGACGAACCCCCAAAACGGAACCTCCGAAACCTCATCTCCGATTTACCCGAAACCCATAACTAAATCTCCTCGACGAACCTCGAAACCCATAACCAAATCCCATCGAACCCCCAAAACGGAACCCTCGAAACCCAGAACTAAATCTACCCGACGACCCCCGAAACCCATACGAAAACAGAAACCCGACAAACCCTCAAAACCGTAAACTAAATCTACCCGACGACCCCCGAAACCCAGACGAAGACGACAACCAGACGAACCCCCGAAACCTAGACAAATCCCGACAGACGATCAACGAACCCAAACGAAATTCAGACGAAACCCAGGCGATTCCGACGACTGAAACGAAGCTACAATGAATCCAAACGATCCACCACGGCAAAAGATTAATCCATACGACATCACCTCAGGGGACAATCCTGGTCTCGTGCTCTCCCAGCCTCTATTACGTGGTGATAACTATGACGAATGGGCTGCTAATTTGCGTACAGCCCTCAAATCCCGAAAGAAGTGTGTTTTTCTCGACGGTACCATCACCAAACCCGACATTAACTCTCTGGATTTCGATGACTGGGACACAATGAACGCCCTCTTGGTTTTGTGGGTCAAAAACACCATCGAACCAAGGGCACGCTCGTAATTTGTCGATCGAGAAGACGCTTGCGATCTCTAGGAGCACTTGAAGAGTCGATTTGCTGTGAAAAATGGGCCTTAAATTCAACGCCTTAGATCTGACTTGGCTCAGTGCATTCAAAAGGGGATGACCATCGAGGTACTATGGCAAGATGAGTAGAATTTGGCGCGATCTACTGAACTCAAAACCTCTTCTCACCTGCCGTTGTGGTCATTGTATCTGCGACCTCGGAAAACAACTTCACAAGGACCGGGAAGAAGATATAGTGCATGACTTCTTGATGGGGCTCGACGAATCTATTTTTGGCGTCGTACGCTCAAACCTGTTGTCTCGTGACCCGTTGCCTGACCTCGATACCGTTTATAATATAGTTTTGCAAGATGAAGCATCTCGTACAATGAATATCTCCATTGAAGCTCCTGCTATGGCCTTCGTGTTGAAAACCAGTTTCTCATCGAAACTTGGTTCTGTCGACAAAGAAAAGATTCTTTGCACTCATTGTGGTCGCACGGGCCATCACGCCAGTATGTGCTTCCATCTTCACGGATATCCGGATTGGTGGGGTGATCGCCCAAGAAACCGAGGCACTAGAGGTTGGGGTGCTTTCTCCTCTGCCCCCCCTTCAAACAGGGGACAGGACGGACACCACACGTCGCACGTTAATGTGGCACAGACGGTACCATACAGCCTTTTTCATCTACAATCACCGAGACAGACTGCAATGCTGTGAGCGGAATCAGCGATGAACAGTGGAAGACACTGGTTGCTTTGTTGAATGCGTCAAAGATTGGAGCTACTGAGACAATTGCTGGTAAACACTCGAACTTGCCTTAGATTTTGGATTCTAGATGTTCTCACCATATGACATGCAATTATGTGTGTCTTCGTAACGTTTTCGCTATGAACTCATGCTCAATCATTCTTCCTAATGGGCGACAAAGCTTGGCTATTTGTGAGGGTTGTGTTGATCTCAGTTCTGGGTTTTTGTCTGCGAGATGTGTTCTTTGTTGAAAGACTCGCCTACAATCTTATCTCCATTTCTCAACTGTTTGGTCAGTCAGATTGCTTAGTTCAGTTCGCTAACAAATTCTGCATCATTCAGGACCGACTCACCAAGATGATGATTGGAGTAGGTGAGAAACGAAGGGGCTTTACTATTTTCGAGGTGTGGAGAATGTTGCTGCAGTTCGGTCTGATGACTCTCACTCTCAAGTTCTCTGGCATCAATGGATGGGACACCCCGCTTCGAAGATTTTAAGTTTGATTTTTAATTTGCAATTTCGCGTTAATGATGAGATGTTGAATAAAGCGTATGAGGTTTGTCTCCACGCAAAGCAAACAAGGGATTGCTTTCCAATAAGTTCAAATAAAACCTCATCACTTTTTGAGCTGCAGAAACTTTTGCTAGTTCACACACTGCCACAAACAAGGGGGTTCATACCACTCGACAGTTAGGATCTCCTCGGTTCCATCATTATCAGACACTCCTCTATCTGCAATTCTCAGTTCCCCTACTCTTATGCCCGATCTGCTTTTTCCCGCCAATAAACAACCTGTAGTTGCACCGACCGTAGAACAGATAAATACGGTGCTTTCCAATACATAACTAGGATGAGGTATTCGCATAAAGATTCCGTCTACACGCTTGCGGGAATTTGTCATAAACACGATTCAGGTTACCTCTCTCGCCGAATGTTCTTCTTCTGAATATCCGATTGTGAGTTATGTTTCGTGTGACAGATTCTCTCCACGGCATTGTGCGATTCTCACCGCGGTGACTGCCGGTTGTGAACTTCGGCTACCCTGCTCCTTTGCCCGATCTGCTTCTTTCCGCCAATGAACAGCCTGCAGTTGCACCGGCCGTAGAATAAATGAGTATGGTGGTTTCCAATACAGAACTAGGATGAGGTCTTCGCATAAATATTCCGTCTACATGCTTGCGAGAATTTGTTGCAAACACGGTTCAGGTTTCCTCTCTCGCCAAATGTTCTTCTTCTGAATATTCGATTTCGAGTTATGTTTAGTGTGACAGATTCTCTCCACGACATTGTGCGTTTCTCGTTGCGGTGACTGCGGGTCATGAACCGAACTCATATCGTGATGCTCTTCAAGATGCAAATTGGAGGGCTGTTATGAATAATGAAATACAGGTTTTGGAAAATAATTTCACATGGACTCCTGCTTCTTTACCTCTCGACAAGAAGGCAATCAGTAGCAAGTGGGTGTTCAAAATTAAGTAACGCTCTGATGGGTAGATTGAACGGTACAAGGAACGGTTGGTGGTTCTCGGAAACAACCTATTAGCACAAAGGACATAAATGTAATTTACTCCATTAGGGTTTCATATTATCTTGTATATATATATATCATAACTGATGTAATTCATGTTGAGATCAATATACGAAATCCCTTTCCACATGGTATCAGAGCGCTGATCCGAACCCTAACCCTAGCTCTCCTCACCGCCGCCGGCCGCCTCTCTTCTCCTTTCTCCTCACCGCCGCCGGCCACCTCTCTCCTCCTTTCTCCTCACCGCCGCCGGCCACCTCTCTCCTCCTTTCTCTTCACCCGATCGGGCACTTCTCTCTGACACCGAACCTACAACCGTCTGTCAAGCCCTTAAAGATCCGAGTTGGAGGAAGGCCATGAGTGAGGAATTTGATGCACTTGTTCGTAACGGAACATGGGATCTTGTACCGGCTCAACATGCATCAAATGTGGTTGGATGCAAGTGGATTTATCGTATCAAACGATTACCTGATGGTTCGGTGGATCGCTACAAGGCCAGACTTGTGGCGAAAGGTTTTACACAACGCCCGGGTGTGGACTACTTTGAAACATTCAGTCCCGTAGTTAAACCGACTACCATTCGACTGATTTTGAGTGTTGCAATTGCAAATGGCTGGAATCTTCGTCAACTAGATGTCAACAATGCATTTCTTCAAGGGCAACTCACGGAAGAGGTATACATGACACAACCTCCAGGTTTTGTTGATCATGATCATCCTCACCACATATGCAAACTCAACAAGGCAATTTATGGTCTCAAACAAGCTCCTCGGGCTTGGTATTCGGAACTTCGGGATTTTCTCCTCGGCCAAGGCTTTGTCAACTCCCTGGCCGACGCATCTTTGTTTATTCTTCACAATCCCGAGGTAACTATATATGTTCTTGTCTATGTGGATGACATTGTGGTCACAGGAAGCAACTCGGGAACAGTCCAACGCTTCATCATAGTGCTTGGAAACCGCTTCTCCATCAAAGACTTGGGCAATTTATCTTACTTTCTTGGCATTGAAGTAACACGCACAGCCTCTGGATTACTTCTCACTCAAGGCAAATATGTTACGGATATCCTCAACAAAACTCACTTCTCCGAAGCAAAATCAGTCACCACTCCTATGGCCCCTAGCGCACGTCTTACCTTGTCCTCAGGTGACAAGTTAGATGACCCAACCAATTATCGGACTATTGTTGGAAGTCTACAGTATCTCACACTTACAAGACCCGACATAAGCTACGTTGTCAACAAATTATCTCAATACATGCATGCCCCGACAACGGAACATCTTCAAGCGCTCAAAAGGGTCTTACGGTATTTGGTTGGAACACGAGATCGTGGTATCTTCTTCACCGCTGGTAACACTCTCTCCCTACATGCCTTTAGTGATGCAGATTGGGCGGGAGATCGTGATGAGTATACTTCTACGGGGGCATATATTGTCTACCTTGGCAGCCATCCCATCTCTTGGTCTTCCAAGAAACAGAAATTCACCGCTAGATCATCCACGGAAGCGGAATACCGTGCTATTGCAGACACAGCAGCGGAACTTCGATGGATTATGTCCCTCCTCACGGAACTAGGTATCTCCACATCCCAACCTCCCGTGATTTATTGTGACAACATTGGAGCAACATACTTGAGTGCAACCCCCGTCTTCCACTCTCGCATGAAGCATCTAGCTTTGGATTATTTTTTTGTTCGTCAACAAGTGCAAGGTGGCATCCTCCGAGTCTCTCACGTCAACTCAAAGGATCAACTCGCGGATTTACTCACAAAACCGCTCGCACGTCAACAATTTCTTACACTTTGTGACAAGATCGGCATCACCGAAGGTGCTCCGTCTTGCGGGGGCATATTAGCACAAAGGACATAAATGTAATTTACTCCATTAGGGTTTCATATTATCTTGTATATATATATATCATAACTGATGTAATTCATGTTGAGATCAATATACGAAATCCCTTTCCACACAACCAAGTGGAAGACATTTATTATGCAGAGACATTCGCTCCAGTTGCAAAGATGGTTACAGTTCGTCTATTTCTTGCTCTCGCCAGCTCAAAATTGGGAGGTGCATCAAATGGACGTTTATAGTGCATTTCTTCATGGTGATCTTCATGAAGAAATCTATATGAAACCTCCTCCTTGCTTTCATCTGTCAGATTCTTTGAAGGTTTGTAGACTTCGGAAATCGCTTTATAGTTTGAAACAAGCTCCTCGTTGTTGGTTTACGAAGTTAGGAGAGTCTCTGAAGCAGTATGGTTTCCGACAATCTTATTCTGATCATTTGCTCTTCATTTTTTTCGTCGGCCCCGTACGGCTACACGTCCTTGTATATGTCGACGATCTGATCATCTCCGGTAATTTTGCTTCTGCGATTCAGGTTTTCAAATGATACCTCGGGTCTTGCTTCCATATGAAAGATCTCGACACTCTCAAATATTTCTTGGGAATTAAGGTGGCACGAGGTTCCTCTGGTATCTATCTTTGTAAACGGAAATACGCATTGGATATCATCTCTGAAACGAGTCTCCTCGAGGCCAAACCGATAGGATTTCCATTGGATCAGAATCAACGAGTGTCTCTAGCATCCGACGATCTATATGAGGATCTCGCGGCTTACAGGAGACTTGTTGGACGTCTGGTCTACTTGGGCATCACACGTCCGGATTTAGCTTACGCGGTTCACACCTTGGCCCAGTTTATGATCACTTCTCGACAGGAGCAATGGGACGCAACGATTCGCGTTGTTCGATACTTGAAAGGCAATCCTGGCCAAGGTATTTTACTTCGTCCTGATATCGATTTGCAGATTAATGCTTGGTGTGACTCTGGTTGGACAGGATGTCCATTGACTCGGCGATCGCACACGGGATGGTTCATACAGTTGGGTACCTCTCCGATTTCTTGGAAAACAAAGAAACAGAACGTTGTCTCTCGCTCTTCAGCCGAAACCAAATATCGGGCTATGGCACAAACCACGTGTGAGCTCGTCTGGTTAAAGACGCTTCTTGTTGATTTTGGCATACGATATTCATGTCCCATGTGGTTGTACTGTGATAGTCAAGCGGCTCTTCATATTAGTGCCAACCCTGTTTTCCATGAATGCACGAAGCACATAGAAGTCAACTATCATTATGTCTGAGATGCCATACTAGCAGACAATATCGCCCCTCGTCATGTTTCTACACACAATCAGCTAGCTGACATCTTTACAAAAGCCTTGGACAAGAAAGAATTTGCCAATTTCATCGACAAGTTGGGAGTCCATGACTTACACGCACCAACTTGAGAGGGGGTGTTATGGAAAGAATATATTCACGAATATATTCTTTCCTGATTTCCTCATTCGTTATGGAAATAATACATTCGTTCATAATATTTTCTGATTCGCTCATTATGTTTCTGACTTTTTCCTTTTGAGTAGTGATCTTTGAATTGTATATATTTTTTAAAACATTTCATGGAGATACATAGAAAATTCCTTCATTTTTTGATATTTTTCTCAGAAGTATTCGTATCAATTCGTATTCTATTTGTATTCGGATCGAAAATTCGAATATCCGTTGACACAAATACAAATACAAATATTAGAAATCAAATACTCGACAAATACAAATACAAATAATAGACTCAATTATCCAAACTATTTGTATCCGTAAGTACTAAATAAAAAATTTAATTAATATATAGATACATATATAACAAAATTGATTTTAATGATTAAATTAGAAATTAAAAACATTATTAATTTTATTTAAACACTTATTATATAAATATATAGACAAATATGTAATATATTTATGATTGGAAGACTAAAATATCAAATACTTTATAATATTGTTGAAGATCTAATTTACGCTCAAGATTGGTTCTAATCCAAATAAGTTGGATAATGTTATAGAGACATTACAGTATATGAAAAAAAAACAGAACTCACTAAATATATAACTTTTTTGTGAGTGTTATTTTAGTGTATAATCTAATAATTTGTTTCATTGTTTTAGGTGAATTGACGATATTCATATAATTATCGACGAAACTAAATTTAAAGGATTGATGTGGAGATAATTCTGGAGATTTAGTGCTTTATTTTATTTATATTATGTATGTTTGTATCTTTATGCGATTTGAATTTTAGTTTTAGATTATATTTGATGATTATTAGTTTTTTTAATTAAAAATTTTTTATATATATTTTTTACGTTAAAAAATTTAGATTCGAATACAGATATCCATATATCCGACGAAGATCTGTGTATCCGAGAAATATTTGTACTTACAAATATCCGAATTTACAAATACAAATACAAATAATAAATTTGGATATTCGTCGAATATAAATACAAATATAAATAGTCGGATATTCACAAATATTCGTTATTTGTACAGTCTTAATTGTAACACTTTAAGGGTTCAAAGACAAAAATAAGCCATATTAAATATTTTTAGGGCTTTTTTTCAAATATTTTTTACGGTTGTTCAATATTTCTTCTAAATATAATGTCAACAAAGAAGGGTATATGTAACTAAATTGAAACAAGGAAGAAGATGCATTTGAAAATTAGTTTAAAATGTTATCTTATGATAACAATTTTGAATTTTTAATATTACATATATGTGTTGGAATAACCCTATGATTTATAACAGTGGAGTATAATAAGTAATTAACTATAAACATAAAAGAATATATAAATATTGACTTTTGATCGAGATTTACAAGCAATGTCTTAAAACATAATTTGTTTCCGTCTAGAGTATCCAACGATCCCAAGAAAAATTCTTCTGCCCACTATTTTATATGATAGATCATATGAGAGTTTTTAGAGAATAAATTGAATTCTGTTTTTCAATGACAAGTCTCTATTTATAAAAGACTTAGAAACCTTTTGAAACCAAAATTTGGTTTGACTCAAACAGTCATGACTATTCACAAAGTCATAACTTCATGACTGTTAGAAATGTTGTGTATATTCATAAATCTGAAAAATTAAAAAATTAAACTCAAAATTAAAAATTAAATTCAAATTAATCAAAATCATATCTTCGACATTTAATATATATATTAAATGTTACAAACATATGCACATACCCAATTTCAAAACCATCTCCAAACTCACATCCTTATTCCCAAATGTACGAAGAGAAATAATTAATATACTATATTAATAAACTTTCATGTGATATTATGTTCATTCATGTTACCTTCCTTTTTCTCTATGAGTATATAGATTAAAATCATTATAATATAATATAAATTTTAAAATCGATAAAATTATTGAAACAGGTTAAACATATAAAATAATTAATGTTCAATGTGGTATATATATTTATATAAAATTAAAAGTTTATGTTTTTACGACAATGAATTTTATTTTTTGTATTGTTTGATAAATTTAAATATTAATGGATTTTATATAAAAATTGAGATACTTAACTAAGAACAAATTTCAGCTAAGAAAAAATATGGTTATAAATTTACCATCTAAACGATAATAAAATAATATCTTAGCTGCTATTTCTGAAAAAAAAATATTATAATTATCCAAAATTTAAGATTATTAAATTATATATATTCTTATGAAAATAACCATATTCTAATTGTTTTGAAGAGGAACGTTTTCTTCGGTAAAAAAAAAATATCTTTCTTTATTGCTTTGTTATGTTAAGCCACTATACAAATTTGGAGTTTTGCAATATGAACTTATAATACAACAATTTGCTGGTTTATCTTTAATTCCTTTCTTTTAAATTTGATGCAAAAAGAAAAACGTTGGAAAAAACAAGTGGCCTCTCGTTATTTCAAGCTTTCACCAACCAATGAATGATTGGTATAGTTGTTTTTCTTATAATTTTTTAAAATTATAAATTTAATGTGTTGATGAAGTTGGTCGTACGGTTCTGTCGGTTCATATTCTTTGTATATATTTATTGTGTGTGCAATGGTCCATGCCCATGGAATACCAAATAGCAAATAGATTGAGAAGAAAAGAAGTATTACGATTATATAACAGCATCAAATCAAAATCAAACGAATTTGTTTCATGATTTATGTTATTTCTTTAAATTGATCCGTTTTTCAGTAAACATCGGTTTATCTATCGTTTTCACAAATTTTAGAAAGAAAAGTATTTAAAACACAGCATCCCAAGAAAATATAAACTTAAAAAAAACCTTAAAAGAAAATTATTTCGCAATTCACGAAATATGTTAATTCATCTAAAATTTGAATCTCTGAATTTGAGTCTTTGTGTAGAGAAGCGTATTCATATTTATCAATATCCAAGTAAAAAAATGTATCAGACATAAATGATATGAAACATCATAAAAGAGTCAAAATTGACAAACAAATAAAGGTCGGCAAAATGATATTGATTCCTAAATTCAATGGAAGAGGCCCAATGAACAAGCTTTAATAAAAATTAACTCAAGCCCAGGTATTAGTATCCAAAGTTGATCTTTCTATGGCCCATACTACGAACAGCCGGGAAAGAAAACTCTTGATTTTCTTAATTTTTTACATGTTTTGTCATTAAATGAAAATTAATTTTTACAAAGCAAAAAAGTAAATAATAAGACAAGACAAAAGAGTGCTTAAAATTTAATAACAATAACAATTGTGAATGTTTCAACTTTTTCAACTATTCTATTATTTCATATTTATTTTTATTATTAAGACGTGAAATCCGTGTGATGTGCGAGTTCTTTTAAACGTTTACTGTATTTACTTATAACTAGTATGGTACTCGCACGTTGCACGAGATATAATTATTTTGTAGGTTTATTGGAAAAATGTTATAAAAGTTTATAAGATATAAATTTAGGATAACAGAATAAAATTATATATTAAATAAATGACATTTGAATGATTAAGTAAAAGAAATGAAAAAAAAATATAAAAGTATAGTAATTGAAATGCATTATGAAGGTTATGTAGCAAATGTATCGTTTACCTTGATGATGTATATTATCCAATTGTTGATATAAATGTCCGAAAATATTGATGTCAATGTAACGTCGACCTTTAAAATTTAGAAAATATTAGCAAATTAATTACGCATATATGATAAGAGCATAAAATATAATAACTACTTACATATTTCAAATGTTATCGGGCGTATGTGGTAGGTCATTAAATATTTCCTTGTAAACAATGTTTGTTATGGATGAATCTCTTGTGCCTTCTCCATTTAGATCCAAAATTTTAAGTTCGTTTGATGAAGTTACTCGTGAAAACGCCACATACAATTGTCCATGGCTGAATACAGGTTTGGGAAGATATAAACCAACCTGTTTCAAACTTTGCCCTTGACTTTTATTAATCGTCATTACATAACATAATCGAACTGGAAATTGTCTCCTACGAAGAGTAAACGGAAGACCAGTTTCATTTGGAGATAGGATAATCCATGGAATGAGAACCTTGTTACCGACATGGGTGCCTGTGATAATCTCTGCTTCCAAGACTCTTGATGCTAGTTGAGTGATAACCAAACGTGTGCCATTACAAAGACCTTCTTTTTTATTGATATTTCTTAGCATCATTATCGGGGCACCAACCTTCAAAGAGATGACATGTTTGGAAAAACCGGGAAAATCAAGAGAGTTGAGGTACTCGATCGGATAGAAGGAATGCCAATATGTAGTTGGTGAACTATCAATTTCGATGAGATCAGAACTTAAGTATTCTATGGCATTACCAGGGAGCTGTGCAAGAAGAAAGTCATTAAGTTCATCAACGTGCTCATTCCTTGGAGTCAGAATTGCCTTCTCTGTCAAATATACACGATCCTTAAAAAAATCAATAAACTGTGGATATGTCGCATTTGTAAGTGTTTGCAAGGGGTTTCTGGTGGTGGAAAGCATTAAGTTGTCGTCGATGAGGATTTTATGTCCATCATTATACTTAGCAGATCCAACAATATTTTGTCTGGCCGTTCCATTACCAACAGCCAGTAACCATTTTGAAAATTTAGTTTCATCTGGCTGTAGACACATGTTATGTGTTAATATAAATACATGACATGACTGCCAAAGATGTGAACGACTAATGGATGCTTGCATAGTATCGGTGCAACCACCTCGAGTTACGGGTAAGATTTGACGGAAGTCACCACCTAAAAGAACAGTTTTACCACCAAAGGGCTTTTCACATGCGTCCTCATTAGTCATAGCCATAATATCTTTTAACGATCGATCCAACGCTTCAAACGTATGACGATGAGCCATTGGTGCTTCATCCCATATAATCAAATCTATTTTTTTAATAGATCAGCTATCATGGTTCCTTGTTTTATGTCACACGTGGACCCTTCATGGACATTTATAGGAATTTAAAAGCGGGAATATGCAGTCCTACCTCCTAGAAGAAGTAAAGTTGCTATACCCGATGATGCAACTGGGAGTACAACTCGTCCTTCAGAGCGAATCTTAGAAATAATCGTTCTATATAGATATGTTTTTCCCGTGTCTCCTGGTCCATAAACAAAAAAAAGCTTCCCTTCTTGTAGCTCCACTAATTTCATAATAGAAGCATAAATCAATCGTTGTTCATTAGTAATGGATCCAAATAATTTTTTATGCTCTTCCTTTTCTAATTCCTGATTGAACTGCATTTCTTGCCTTAAAAGGGTATTTGCGATGTCATCAAGAATACTTTTATCAGGTGTAGGCATTGTTGGATAATCAGACAATGACTTATCATTTTCTCTCAAAAGTTTCTCAAGCTCTATAAGAGTGTATTGTTGAATTTGATTATCCGACAATTGAAGATTGTTGAACCTAAACTCCATTTTTTTCATAGAAAGTATGTCATCAGCAAGAAGTTTCCAACAACCTTGCCAAATTTCAGTTGGCTTACTGACTTCACAATATAGCAATAGAGTAACAAATAGACGTCGTAGCTGTGTTGGCATTGCCCATTTAGCTGCCTCATTCATCGCCTGTCGCCACTCGTTGTCTCCATCCAACAAACCCCTAGCAATACATGCCTCTTTATAGCTATTATACCTAATATAATCAACTGTCTTTAAGTCTTCATAACTGGTCGGTCCTTTTACAATGTTCAGCAACATCCTCATATAGTATAATTCCCCAGATGCTGGATGGATGTTGACAATTCTACCAAGTGAGAAACCTTTTTTCCTGCGAGACCAAAACTTATTCGAGGTATGCCAGACAAACATGGTTGGGAATTCAACGTAAGTCAATCTCCTGGCATCCTCTGATATTCTATTCATCTTCATCCATTCTGTAAACATGGTTGCTTGAACTCTTGGTTTTGCAATTACGCTATCTAAATCTGTTGAGTCCTCAAATGTCAAGTTCTGTTCATTCTTCAAATGCAATGATAATCTCATAACCGAGGGCTTTTGGTAATGTAAAAAAATGCTACACTTATATTAAAAAAATCGTCTGTAATCACGATTTTGTAGAAATAATTCATTTTAAAATATCATATTTATTTATTATTGATAAAAACTATAACGAATTATTGATAAAAACATTATAAACTTGTTCTAAATTGCTTTAATATATATATATATATATATATCAATTACTTTATCATATTTGTACAGGAAGTATAATGTTACTTTTATTTTGATATATAAATTATCAAAAGAATTTGCAAATTCCCGTCAATGTATGTAGGTACAATCACTCACTGCGTAAAATTAAAAAAAAAACAAATTAACTGCCACGTCATTATATTATAATTTTAAATTTTAAGGATATATTGAAAGAAAATTAAAGACGCAAGGGTTTTTATGTGTTCATAATTTTTGTATTACAATAGAAGTAACACTGCTAGTGGAGGTACAAATATGTCACTGTTTTTTTTCCTAATTTATTTAACTTTATTTTCGGTCAAAATATATTGCAAAATAATAAAAATGTCTTTAATTGGTAAAAAAATGTCTCATGCACAGAAACAGTTATCAAATAATATTTTATTATCCTCCATATACAATAACAATAATTAATTAATATAGCAAGGCTTAATAAAAATAAACTAATGGATAAGTCTATATCATGCTCAGATTATTGGCCCATGTAAACTTTATAATCGGCCCAAAACAAATAAACCAAAAATTAAAACGTGAAAGGGAGAAGAGACTCGGGCAGAAGGTACTCGAACCTCCCTGAAGAGCCTATTATACTCACCGATCTCAAACCCTAACCTCACCACCAACCTCCTTTACCAGTGAACGAACGGCGAGAATCCGATGACCGGCGGGGAATTATAGCATGGATAGCGTGGGGACAACAACGCCGGCGGTGAGGGAACGTAAAGGTACGGTTCATGTCGATTTATGTCCAGTTTCGCTGAGTCTTGCATTAGATCATTTCTCAGGAGGATTACCCAAATAGTTGTTTGCGATTCTTTGGGGTTTTCTGAGTGTATATCGGCTAGGTGAAACTGTTGCGACGGGGTACGGTCTGGTAAAATTTGTGGCTTTCTAGTTGCGATATGAGGGGTTTTTTGGTGGTATCGGTTTTTACGAGGATACGGTTGAGTCTTTAAGAACGTGTGAGAAGCGAAACTTGAGAGACGATGCACTTAGCAATTAGGGTTAAATGTTGCGGTTCTCCTAGACGACGGGATGGAAAGATTGGGGGAGCTGCGGTGGAAATAGGGTTTTCTGGCCGTGATTTGTGTTTAGGGTACTGGTGTATAAGGTTTTTTTAGGGTATATTTTACAGAAACTTTCCTTTTTATTCGAAACACATGTTGCTAAGATTTTCTATTTATTAGATCTTCATAATCAGGCAAGTTAAAAACACTAATATACTTATTTCTGTTTTCGTGCGAGGTTGATAAACGGACATACCAGCACATCTAAAACCATAAGGTGGAAAGGGCAGAAATAGGTAAACCACAGAAAAAAGGTAAACCGTAGAAATTGTTAGACATAACAATCCGATCTGAAAATTTGAAAATTTTAAATTGGAAAAACATGATTAAACAAACGGACAAAGTCTTAAACCAAGTCTTAACTAAACTGTTTCTAAAGATGCAAACAAACTAAGCTAGGCGAATTCTCTTGGCTTTAACATCTTTCCAAACTTCTGAAGTAGTGTATAAATCATCACTCGTTCCATGCAGGTCGCTATCAATTGAAATAGGAAGCTGCATTTTAAAAACATAATAAGTAAAACTTAGAGTCTGCGGTACATTTAGAATGGTAATGAATGGTTGTTGAATTAAATTACTTGAGCAGTCGCATCTGCATCTATTAAGATGTTAGGTTTATCGGTAATAATTCGGGAAACCGTGAACAATTGATGATTGGGTGTGAAATTGTAGGACGTCACTCTAACATGGAACTCAAAACTCCTTCCAATAATGTTCTTTAGACATTTTGGGACAACTAAAACGCCTTGTTCATCCTGGATAATAATAAAACAACTTATAAGAATATATGAAAAAAGTTAACAGTTTAACTGTTTGATTTAGCTTATTATACCTTAACTTCAATGAGCTCAGAAGCTTTTGTGTTCGTTAGTTTTGTGATTGAACGGTCAAATGCAACAAAGCGTGCGATATCTCGACCATCATCAACTATGAAATCAACTCGAAACCTTAATAAAAAAAGTTGGGCAGTAAAATTAAGGTGTAAAAAAGGACCAATAAAGAATTTGTCTAAGCATAGTTTTGAGTTTGTTGAATCGAGTGAACAATATACAACTGACATTTCCTTGAATCATAGACGACTGTGGAGAAAAAAAGACCAAATAATAAACAATAATAGAATTTTCGATTATAGTAGACCATAAATTTTTAAGGTAAAAGTAAATGTGTCAAACCCGTTCATCGATGAGTAGGAAGTCAATCCACATTAGTTATCCATTTTTTTCACGTTACGTGCCTCCCAAACGCGGAATACCTTGGCGATAATTGGTTGGAAACAACGTCCAACGATTAATTCATCAAACATGATGGGGTGGGAAACAATATCAGTTTGGGGTATTTTCGATGGATCCATTAGTGGAGAATATTGTGTGGTGTTTATACAATTGCTAGGATAGGAAAGATAGGTTGACCGGTGTGAATGTTGGTGTGATGTGAATATTTGAGTGATTATGTTGGTGCTTATATAGAGAATCAATTATAATGTGGAATTAATAAAACTTTAACTGAAATTAATAGAATGTAAATGATAGTTAGATGTTAGGAGAGAGGATAAAAGGAGTGATAATTAAATGGTATAACATTATTGCAAATTACTACAAATTAATTATATATTTATTTTTATGTTATGTACTGTGGAGTTATATATTTGTATATATACATATATATGTATATTATACACGTAGTAAAAATTATACGTATGTATATTAAGGTGACAAAGACAAATTGAATGTATATTAATTATACATTAAAGTGATTTTATTGAATCATAAAATGGTTAAGTGTACATTACTACAAATTATTGCAAATTAATTATATATTTATTTTTATGTTATGTACTATTTATATATTTATGTACTGTATAATTATAGTACTGTGGATATACATATGTATAGATATATAATATATGTATATAATATATATGTATAGTAATTATAGAAATGTATATAATTAAAAGTAAATATTCGTATAATTAAAAATAAGATAAGTATATGTATATTAATTGTATAAATGTATATGATTAAATCAATTATTTTATGTATTGTGGAGTTATATATTTGTATATATACATATATATGTGTATTATACACGTAGTAAAAATTATACGTATGTATATTAAGGTGATAAAGACAAATTGAATGTATATTAATTATACATTAAAGTGATTTTATTGAATCATAAAATGGTGGTTGTGTAATACTATACGTTAAACTTTTTTTTTCCATTGAAGTGGTTAATTGTACATTACTACAAATTACTGCAAATTAATTATATATTTATTTTTATGTTATATACTATTTATATATTTATGTTAATTATAGTACTATGAATATACATATGTATAGATATATAAAATTAATTATATAATATATATGTATAGTAATTATAGAAATGTATATAATTAAAAATAAATATTCGTATAATTAAAAATAAGATAAGTATATGTATATTAATTGTATAAATGTATATGATTAGAATCAATTATTTTATGTTGGTTAATTTTCGTTTTTAGACATTGAAGTGGTTATTTCTTTTTTCCAATTATGGAGAAAAAATCAATTGTATTGCGATGCTAAAGACAAATTAATGGGTTTATGTTATACAAATATGATTAGAATCAATTATTTTATGTTGGTTAATTTTCGTTTTTAGCCATTGAAGTGGTTATTTTTTTTTTCCAATTTATGGAGAAAAAATCAATTGTATTACGGTGCTAAAGACAAATTAATGGGTTTATGTTATACAATTAATTTTATATTAGTGTAAAATAACAGGTTATATTATTGGTATGTAGATGTATATATTTTATATAATTATACATATGTATGTATATATATAATTAGAATAAAGTGTTTTACGTGGCAATTTTTTTTAGCCGTGAAAATGGGGTTTTTTTGGTAATAATGGAGAAAAAGGAGGATGTTTTGCTGAGGTGGCAGCCTGAGGATGCAGCAAAACATCCTCCTTTTATATATATAACTAGGAATGGACCCGCGCGTTGCGCAGGATATAATATTTTTGTATTGCAATTGAAGAAACAGAAAAAAATCAACAGTTAGTAGTTAAAAGTTTTTAGTATATGAATTTAGAACAACTAATGTTATTGAAGAAGTAATGTTAAACTTATGGTTCTGTTTTTAGTCTTTGTTGCATATGGTTTTGTTTTGGCTTGAATATGAAGGCCGTGTACTTTCGGTTGTTTGAGATGTACTTAGTGTTGGTAGGAGGTTTTCTCGATGGTTAGAATATTTGAGATTGTTTGTTATGAATTCTGCAAAACTTTTAATGACCTTTGTGTTTGTATAGACTGAAATGGTTTGATATGGATTCTACTTTGGTACTTTATCGTTTAATTTGGGGAAAAGTATATGAGAAACTTTTCTTAACTGCAGAAATCATGATCACAGTAGTTTACTTTTTCCAAAATTAGAATCCCTCAAGATAAGGCATGTGACTGACACTAACATAAACTGAACAATTCTATGGGAGGTCTACTCACAAAGAACTCGAACAACACATATGTGGAAGGCAAGCATTGCATATACCGGGAGCAAAATAGGTAAGTGACCATCCTTATTTTAAAGTTTTCTCCCTTTCATGTGTTTTTTATAACCATTAATCAGTCTTATACTAAGATGAAACGTGATAAAATTGAAGAGAACAACAATACTAACAATGTGAAATATTAGAAACACTAACTGAAACAATCATCATAAAGTCATGATAATCGAAAACAAATATTTTAAATCTAAAATTTGTCTTTAAAGACATGTGAATCAAAATATTAACATCAAATCATTCAAACTATTTTATACGGATTATCTTACCACGGTCTTGTTTTTCAACTATTGCAGTAGTTTCTGATTCATCAACCTTCCCATGTAATGGTTGTCCATTGAATAAAAAATTTACAGAGAAACTTATTAAATATAATTTACCATTAGAAAACCATTAATACCAAGATTGGATGTGAGTTTAAGCACAATATCATTAATGTCTACATCTTTTATAGTTGTTGGTTTGTCTACAATCACAAGCATCATCAATTAGGAGATTGGTCTCCATCATCAATGTTTCCTTGAAGCTTCGATGACTGTATAAACATTCAAAGTGAAAAAAAAGAATGTTATTGAGGAAAAATATAATACCATCTCATCTATTAGGAGGAATCCATCCACAAAAGCTAGTCATTTTTCTTCACGTTATGGGCTTCTAAAACGCGGAACACCCTAGCGAAAACCGACTGGTGACAACAACCAATACTAAGAACACAATGTGTTGTCTCATAATGTTTGCATTTGAAATTTGGAATGAATCCATTATCTGATGGGCAACTTTTGGTTTTTTTACTGTTTTAGAGAGGTATAATATACAATCTCTTATTTTATTGTTCTAAAATAAGAGTGAGGTCTAATGGCATTTCGCACTTCACATCTCCACCACATACTTCCGAACACAATGACTTTTATTATGTGTAGAATAGCTATTATGTGTAGAATAGCTATTATGTGTAGAAATTATCAGAGAATAGCTATTAAGTGTAGAAATTTAGTGCAGGTTGTAAATGGAATATAAATGGTTCAATATTAGTTAATATTTGGAAATTTTTAGTTTAACTCTTTGGATGCTACATTTTAATGCAATAATTAATTATTGAAAAATATATAATGGTATTTATTTCATTATTTTATTGTTCTCAATCGTTTCAATTAACTCTAAAAAAATTAATTGTTTAGAAATATGTATTCTATTTATTTTATTATTTTTGGGTTTTTATTGTATTAGTGTATATAAATAATTAATATTATAAAATAATTACCATTATTAAATAATTGGATAAATTCTATATTAATTATTTTGTCTTAATTATATTACTAACGTTTTAATTATTTCAATTATTTGTCTTAAGTGCATTATTAATTTTTTTAATTATTTTAATTATAATTATTAAATAATTGGATAAAGTCTATATTAATATTTTTTTCTTAATTGTATCACTAATGTTTTAATTATATTAATTATTTATCTTAATTGTATTACTAGCGTTTTAATTATTTTACTGTTTTTGGTTTTTATTTTATCGATCTATATAAATAATTAATATTATTAAATAATTACAATTAATAAAAAATTTGATAAATTCTATATTAATTATTTCGTCTTAATTGTATTACAAACGTTTTAATTATATTAATTATTTTGTCTTAATTGTATTATAAACGTTTTTATTGTATTTATTATTTTGTCTTAAATGAATTACAAACGTTTTAACTATATTAAGTATTTTGTCTTAATTGTACTACAAACGTTTTTATTGTATTAATTATTTTGTCTTAATTGTATTACAAACGTTTTAATTATATTAATTATTTGTCTTATAATTATATTAATTGTATTACTAATGTTTTAATTAACATAAAAAAATTAATTTCTGGAAAATATGTATTGTATTTATATTACTATTTTTTTATTTTTTTGAGATATATAAATAATTAATATTATTAAATAATTGGATAAATTTCATATTAATTATTTTGTATTTTTCATTATTTTATTGTTCTCAATTCGTTATATGGAAATGTTTCAAATTCACTCAAAAAATTTAATTGCTTAGAAATATGTATTGTATTTATTTTACTATTTTTGGTTTTTTTATTTAATTGATGTATATAAATAACTAATATTATTAAATTTAATAATTTATTTAAAATATTTAATATAATTACTATAAATATTAATATTAATTATATATTGTATTACTAACGTTTTAATTAACTCCGAAAAAATTAATTTCTGAAAAATATGTATTGTATTTATTTTACCATTTTTTTATTTTTTGAGATATATAAATAATTAATATTATTTATAATTAGATAAATTCTATATTAATTATTTTGTATTAATTGTATTACTTTTGATATTATATATTTATTATTGTATTAATATTTATAGTAATTATATTAAATATTTTAAATTAATTATTAATTATTAGAAAATGTATTAATATTTATAGTAATTATATTAATATTTTAAAAAATAATTAAATATTAGAAAAATTTGAAAGGAGGATGTTTGCTGAACATTTATATAAATATACTATATATTTTTATTCATACAAGTACGTAAATATTTTATTTAATTGTAATTTAAATTTTGAAATATTTAATTGCAATTTAATTTGTATTCAATTTTTTTTTGTAAACATTGAACCATTTAATATCTTTTGGAATAAAATGTTTTTTGTATGTAACCCTTATGTTGTCTATGTGATCAAAGATTCAAGAGTGAAGACATAGTTTATTTGTTAAATGGTTAAACATGACAATTTATAGGAAAACTTTATAAAATACATACTTGAACACTTTATGAGTAATTGGATCGTTCCACAAAGCTAGCCAAGTGATTGTGTTGTCATATTTAACTTCTTTCCATATGCAAAATCATATTTATCATGATTAATTCAAATAAATAATTTTTCATTACTTTTATATTTTAAGGAGAAAGGACTAAGACCTTTCACGAGTCTCAGAAAACTTATCTTTCAACACCATCAACGATATTCCACATATACTTCTCCTCTAGCTCCATTTCCTCCGACACACCATCAGAGAGAACCAATTCTCCTCTTTCAAAATTTTTCTTCCTAAACACCATAAAAAACGAAAGTAAAAGGTTAATAAGTTTTTAATAGAAGTAAATGAATATTAAATTTAGGTTAGTGGTTATAAAGAATTTTTAATGGAGAATAAAACTTATTTATAAATTATAATAAAAAATAAAAAAAAATCATGTGTTGATGAGGTGGCGCAAGGAGAAAACTCTATTTATCCTACTTTTTATATATAGATTTTGTTTTTTTTAATGTGATTTATTTAAAACAATGGATATCGATATCACAATAATGTTTTGTATAGTCTATAACATTTTTATAGTATATTATTGTAATGTGATTCAATAATATAATAGCGAAATCCGAAAAAATATATATAAACATTCACGAAATCTCTAAAAACATCGTATACTTATTCAAACAAATGGTTTTAAATCTTTTGAATTCCAAATATGTACAAATAAAATAAACCTAAACAAATAAAAATCGAGTACATTAATTTTTACTCGTTTCATATATTGTATAGTGATAATATCTTTCGCCTATATTTGTATTTAACAAAAATAAATGGTTAAAAGAATATGAAAATTGAGTTGATACACCCTATAAATTTATTTGTTCTAAAACCTTTTGATGATCTTTAGTTTTTTATCAGTGTAGGTCTTTGTAGCCGATGAGGTATAAAGTATCAAAGCACTTCGATATTAAACGAAAACATGTTAGTTAGTAATAATATTAAATTTAATCTAATAAATAAGTAAGATATAATTCATTTGTAACACTTGAAGTGTTATAATACTTACCGTTAACTAGATTAGGAAATACGACTGTGACCATCATAATAGATTTTCTAAGCATCAATTCTTCTATATGAGATCGAATATAAGCTGCTAGCTTATCCCACAATGACAGTTAGACGATGACGTTCATGTTTTCAATTTACAATGTTAGAACGGAAAGTTAACTAACACATTTAGGCAACATTTTAATTGGATAAATTATATATATATATATATAAATCTTACTTGTTAATCACAAAGCGTATGTGACTTTTTAGTGTTGAAGATGACATATTTAAATTTGTTCCACGTACACCTATTAGCTGTCCGATAACATCTAATATTTATAAAATAAAAAATAATAAATTATAATTAGGTAATAGTATAATTAATGAATTAACGGGGAACAACTAACGTGATAATTCTTCTTGTTTGTTTGCCAATCAAATCAAACCTTTTTATAATATTATCTTGAATTTTTCTTTTAGAATATGATTTGATCCATTAACGATCCTTTGGACAATGGTATTTCCTTTAAAATAAATGTGTATACTATTATCGGTTAACGTGAATTTTGTCTCATTGGGCATAACCAATACATTTTTCAGAGTAATGATATCTCTTTCTTTTATAATCGAATTGAATTTATCAGAATATGAAAGTGGAATTTTTCTTTCAATCATTGTACCCTATAATATAGAAATAATAGAAGGATTAAAATATTTTTAACAATGTATTAATTGTAACTTAGATAAATATTAGACCTTTTCATTGATAATTAAAAATCTAGTGCCAATTAGCTTTTATCTTGTAGTGAGCTCGTTCTTCCTAAATCTTTAGAAAATGACATAATATACGTTGTTCGACAACTTGAGTTACGATATCATCAAAGGTTAACAATGTGTTGTAGTGGTTCTTGTGTGTCAAAATTTTAAAACGGAATTTACAATATTTATTAGGGTTAAAACTCCTATTTCCCCCTAATGTTTACCTACTTTGCCTATTTCCCCATCATATTTTGCACCATCCTATTTCCTCTTCATGTTTTGACCTTAGTCCTATTTCCCTCTTATCTTTTACAATTCTTCCTATATCCCCTCCATTTAAAGTCCATTAATATTTAAATTGACCCGGTTTAGGACCAATTTGAATAGAATTTGAGTCAAAATTTGACTCGGTTTAAGCTCATATTTGACCCGGTTTAGACTCAATTTTGACAATAATTTGGGTCAAATTTTGATTTTCATCCAAATCCAATCCGAATTAATATGAAATTCAACAAAATTAAACCGAAATTTAGACAAAAATCGATTCTTATCGGTTTGTTCGATTTTTAACCGGAAATTAGTATGATTTTTACTCGAGTTGTGTACAATTTGACCCAATTTTGATTTTCATACCATTAAAACCCTAACGAATATGAAATTCAACAAAATTAAATCGAAATTTAAACTAAAATCGATTCTTATCGGTTTGTTCGATTTTTAACACAAAATTAGTATGATTTTGACTCGAATATGGTACATTTGACCCAATTTTTATTTTCATCCAATTAAAAACTGAATCAATATGAAATTCAACAAAATTAAATCGAAATTTTAATTGAAACCAATTCTTATCGGTTTGTTCAATTTTTGACCCGAAATCGGTATAATTTTAACTCGAATTGGGTGCAATTTTGATACAATTTTGATGAAAATTTAAGTGATTCGGGTTTTAATCGAGTAAAAATCAAAATTGGACCAAGATTGAGTGCAATTTTGACCCAAATTCGGTACGAATTAACTCAATTTTGATTTCCACTCGATTAAAACCCGAATCACTCAATATTACACCGAAATTCGAGTTATTATTTGAATAAATTTGGATCTCATTCTAACAATGAAAATAATTTTTTTGTATAAATTTCGGATTAGTTCGGTTCAACTTTTATGTTGAATCAAGTTTTAATCGGTTTAGTTCGATTGAATTTTCATATTAATTTGGGTTTTATTGCGATTTTGGTATAATATCAATAAGAATCGATTTTTATTTAATTAAGGTTTAGTTTGGTTAAAATTTCATATTGATTCGAATTTTAATCGGATAAAAATTAACATCGGATCCAAATTTTGGATAAAGTTGGTTTCAAATTATGGTCAAAATTAAATATAAACCAAGTAAAGATTGGACCTAAATTTTAGTCCAAATTGAGCCTAAACCAGATCAAAATTGGTTTCAAATTTTGGCTAAAATTGAGTCTAAATCGGGTCAAAATTAGGTATAAACCGGATCAAAATTAATTTCGGGCCGGGTCAGATCAAATTGGGTAAAAAATTGGGTTGAAATTTAAAGATTTAATATAATTTTAAACGGATGGGATAATAGGTAAAATTTTTAAACATGAGGGGGAAATAGGATGTTGACCGCAACATGTGGGGGAATAGGATAAGTGCGAAACATTAGGGGAAAATAGGCAAAATAGACAAAGATGAGAGGGAAATAGGAGTTTTACCCTATTTTTCATAAATTATATTTCATATATCATCTATATTGTAAGAAAAATAAAGCAACTGTTTTAGTAAATGAATAAACAGAACTAACAAAATAGTGAAGGGACAAATAATTAAATTACGTTTCTTAGGTAAATAAATTGTAGAACATGTCCTCTAATGAACATCTATAGTGCATTCAGTAAAACAACTCTATTTTTTCGTCCGTTTGAACAAATTATTTGGTTAAGGTTAACATAAAAAATATTTAATATTATATAAGCATTTAGGGTGCCTAAAAATGTAATAAATATTTTAAGGTGAGAAATAGCATGACATATCTGGTAGTCCATTGAATATTTCTCGTGTAAACAATATTTATTACGGTTGGACTATCAGTTGAACTCTCATTGAGGTCCAAGACTTTTAAGCCATGTTCAGAAGTCACCATGGATAAGGCAACATACAATTGACATGACCGAATATCGGTCTTGGTATATACAATCTGATCTGTTTCAAACACTCTTTTATTGATAGTCATTGTATAGCATAATTGTCTCCTTCGCAATGTGAATGGTAGTTTAGACTCGATGGATGATAAAACTATCCTAGGAATAAAAACCTTGGTCTCGATATGTTTTCCCGTGATAAGTTCTAACTCCAATAATCTTTCACCTAATTGGGTTACATTCAAACGTGTTTTGTTACATAAACTTTCTTTTTTTATGTAGATTTCGTATCATCATTATTGGTGCATCGACATTTAAGCACAGTCGAGCTTTTGGTAAATCTGGGAACTCAAGAGAGTTAAGGTATTCCACAGGGTAAAACGATTACTTATCAATGGATGGAGCGATTTCAATCCCAATTGTGTCTGAACTAAAATACTCTACCATCATTCTTGGAAGCTTTGCTAAGAAAAAAACATTTGTTTCATCTACATCTTCATTTCTTAGAGATAGGGTAACACGTTCTGTGAGGTATTCATGCTTCATGAACATATTAAGACACATGATATGTTGAATCAACAATCATTTGCAATGAATCATATGTTTCTTTAAGCAATAATTTTTGGTTTAATAGAATTTTATCTCCCTCTGTGCAAACATTCGACATCTTATTCCATGTAAGTGTTGAACCATTTCCAACGTCTAATAGCCATTTGGCAAAATTTTGCTAATTTTGTCTTAATCGCATGTTATGCGTCAAATTATAGACAAAACATGATGGTCATAGATGTGAACAACTTATTGCTGCAAGAACAATTTTTGGTCGACCCCCTCGTGTCACTACTAAAATTTGTCGAACATCACCTCCTAGCAAAACTATTTTTCTACCAAATGGCTTCCCAAATACGTTCTCATCTTTTGTAGACATAATATCTTTTATTGTTCGATCTCAGACTTCAAATGTGTAGCGGTGTGCCATTGGTGTTTCATCCCATATAATCAATTCGATTCTGAGCATCGGTTCTACTGGCATTGTTCCTTGTTTAATATCGCATGTTACCCTTCATGGACATTAAGTGAAAATTTGAACCGAGAATGTGTAGTTTTGCAACCTAGCAGAAGCAATGTTGCTATATTGATGATGCAACCGGAATAACAACCCTTTGTTTAGATCTTAATTTTGAAATAACTGCCTATGTAGGTTTTCCGTGTTCCACATGGACCATATAAGAAAAACAATTCCAATTCCATTATCTATTAATTCAATAACTACATCGTAGATTTTTCTTTGATCTTCATTCATGTGCTCAAATAGATCTACATGCTTTCTTTGTTCATAATTGGCATTGTATGCCAATTCTTGCATTAACAATGTATTCGTGAGCTCTTGTACGATGCTTTTGTCTATTGAGTTAAGTCAACATAGTCTGAAAGTGATTTATCTAAGCATTAGGAAACTTCTCGATCTCAATAAATGAGTATTGTTGGATTTCTGCATCAGACAACTGTAGATTTGTAAATCTAAATTCCATTTTCTTTTTAATTAATATGTCCTCCGCTAGAAACTTCTAGCAATCATTCCATAGTTCAAGTGGTTTGCTAACTTCACAATATAGTGACAATGTAACAAATAAGCTTCATAACTGAAATGGCATTGCCCGATTAGCAGCTTCACTTATAGCTTGACGCCACCCATTTCGCCATCAAGAATACCTCTAGCAATGCACGCCTCTTTGAAGTTGATATACCAAACATTTTCAAATGTCTTAATATCATCGTAGCTTGTAGGTCCTTTTACAACATTAAAAAACATTGTAAGGTAGTACAACTCATATGTTGGATGTATATTAACGATTCTACCAATTGTATCTGTTGCTCCATACAAACCTTGTTGGAAATTCAACATACGTTAATTCACGTGTTTCTTTATATTCTCGGTTCGTCTTCATCCATGATGTGAACATTGTTTCATCTACATCTGGTCATTTAGAACACTTTTTAGATCCGCATCATCTTCAAATATCACAGTATGCTCGTCTTGACGCGAAATGCTGCTGAATTACTATACAACTCTTCTAAGAGAAGTGATGGAGCTGGCCCTGCTTGTAATCGAACTCGGCCTTGCATGCAACAAATGTTGAAAATATAATTCCAGTATTTCTATCTCTCCCAACATTTTCATTACGCTAGAGTAATGCTTCACAAAACTGGCAATGGATGATAGCTTCTTCGTTATTTTTATATTGGCTTCGTAAACCTATTTATTCCATTTAGGTTTATGAGGATTTTAGGAAAACAATCTAATTTTGGAGATCATGATAGGTATAGTAATGTAAAATAGTATTAAGATGACCTCTTTAGCGGGATGATGATGCCCAATTGTTTGTTGAGGTATTTTTCGCTGTAATTTATCTTAAAACATTAGTTATGAAGTTGGATGTGCACTCTATACAAAAACTAAGTCTTATTTTAAACGAAATTTATGAAATGCTCATTTATAATTCTATAAAAAAAGAATAATATGATTATATATTTGAAAAAATCTTAAAATTTATCATACTTTTGTCTTTTGTGCATGTTTAATTTTCCCAACAAAGTTCTTTTCGTAAGCTTTGAGCCACTTTGTATTGTGTTATAATGCAAAACGTTTTATAAAGTCAAATTATCAATTGTAATTATTTTTAAGTAATGCAGAATATAAAGACAAACATTAGATATTCTTTATATTTACATATTGTTATATTTTGAATGAATAAAATATTTGCTAAATTTTCAAATTTAATACTAATATATATGTTATTAATACAATTCATGCAATCATAATATAACCATGTTTAATTTTGACTTTATATTCTCATATTATAATTAGTGTAATACGATCATATTTAAATTGATATAGTCAATGATATTATATATATATGTATATATGTAATGGAACTAACACTATAATTACTTAACAATGTGTTTAACCATTGATAATAGAATCTTTGGTATATTTGTAGTTGGTAAATATTTTTCATATAACCATTGACAAATTTCATCTCTCAAATACATAAATATTTATTTATTATTTAAAAAAAAATGGCAATATGGTTAAAAAAGAAAATGATTTCGAAAAACAAAATTATTACCGTTTATCATTGACGTTGAAGATTCACCAAATATTCAATTCGATTAATTTGATATATTTTTTGGTTTTCTCATCGTTAAAAAAATAATTATTTGATATTAACGTTTTGAAACCTAAAAAATAAATAAAAAAGAATGGAATCAAAGATTATAACATTAACAAAACAAGATGAAAAAAAATAAAAATACAACACCCCATTTTAGATTTATAATCAAGAGTTTTATTTAATCTTGAATTGAACATAATGTTTGAAAAAAAATGAAACACCAATTAAACATAATAATGTGTATTTGTCATGACGCTTGATTAAAAAAACAACAACGCGAAGGGGAATTGACGACGATGAAAGGGGATGGTCACCAATGAGCCTTTTGCTGGCGAAATTCACCAGCGAAACATATGTGTTCGCTGATAATCGAAATAATAGGTATGTGTTTGGTTGTTAGTGTCGATTTCGATCGAGTTTTAGAATCTACGGTTTCATGTTTTTGTGGTTTGGGGATTCTTCCACTGCCGAACAAACGAAGATTTTGTGTTTTCGATTCATGTTGTACAAGTGACTGGTTTCAAGAATTGTTTCCTATTTTGAGTTAGGATTCAGAATACACTTACTGTTAAAATTTTTCAAGGCGTAAATATATTACAGTATTAGAAGAAACGAAAGGAGTTCTCCTAACAGCCGGTGTCCTCTTGATGGCGGTGTTATTTTGGATTTAGGCAGAAGATGCATATAGGTTACTGCAAAATTACTAAGCTTTGAGTTAGTACAACAATTTCAGTATACCTACTCTCGAACTGAGCTTTCTCGTAAGCTTTTTTTTTTATCATTGTGTTTAAAATTTACATCAATATATTGTTTAGAGCTGATTTAAAGCTATACAAACGATTTATTCATGAAAACCAAACTGTTGTGGTGGAAGTATAGAACGAGACAATCACAATCTGATTTACCCTACACTCATCGAGTTCGTTCTGACAAAGACTAAAACCTTTATTACATGTTAAATTCAACTCTACCACTATTGATGAGACTGATTCACTGGAAAAAACTGTAAGGACTCAGGTAGAATCATACGGTGGAACACTCGAAAAATTTCAACCAAGTGGCAACCATCTCACTCCATGCATTCAAATAACTCAAAACTATTGACCGAAATAGTATCAAGACATGTTTTTAAAAATTTAAGTACTGTATTGATTTTTCTTTCAGTTTTGCAATCACTTGTTCAGTTCCCATTGTTGGATTCTTTGGGTTTTATGTTTTCTCGGGATCCAAAATTGCAAGTCGGGTCTGTATACAATCCTGTTTACGCTATCCCTCAGGTGCTGAAGATGTTTTCGCTAAATGAAACCCGTATTCTTCCAAAGACAATAGTCGATTGGTTTAAGCAGTTTGAGCATTGAACATCTCTAATCAAAATTGAAACAAGGCAGTGTTCGTTAACAAGCTCTGACTCATCTTCAGGTAGTGATGGATATGAAAAGGCTTTTGCAGAAATTCATTCACATAAACATATATATATATAAATCAGTTGGTTTAATGTTTTTAGTAAAAGAAATCTATATATTAAAACTCTATAATTTTCCCGGGTTCTCAAGACTTCTTTTCTCTCAGCCCTCCACGTCACATTCACCCTCTCTCCCACGATCTCTCCTTCTTCGCTGATAAACATCAGATTCACCTTCTCTCTCCCACGACCTGTCCTCCTTCACGGGTAGTTAAGAGGCTTCTCTCATATTTTGCCTATTCGTCTTCTCTGCATCGCCCATTTCTCCTTCTCGCTTCCTTTCCGTTGAACCCCTTTGTCGCTGCCTCCTTTGCCGTTGTTTGCGGCACATCGTTTGCGGCTGAGACGCTGTGGTTCTCGGTGGCTTCAGTGGTGGCGGATGTGTTGCAGCAACATGGGAATCGCCTCAGCCATCTCGATTTAGTGTATCGCCGAGCTGAAGTCGCTGATCTCCTCACCTCATTATCCGCCCCGCGATAATTGGAGGTTTAATTTGTTTTCCGGAATACCGCAATAGTCACCCACGCTGCTCCTCATCCGGCTTTCAGCAGCTAGAGCGAGATTGCGATGTTGCTGGGTTGATTGTGGCCACAGCATTAGCGGCTGAAACGCTGTGGTTCTTCGTTGCTTCGGTGGTGGCTGATTTGTTGCAGCAGCATGGGAATCGCCTGAGCCATCACGATTTCGATTTCGAGTCTCGTCGAGCTTGTAATTTGCTTGTACCTCTACCTCTTTCCTTTCCGATGCGCTTACCATTATCTAAATCAAGTAATTAGGTATTGTGTCCTTTCTATTTGGGAATTAGAAACTGGAACAGTGGCATTTCGTCATTTGTTCACTGCGATTACTTGGGACAACTTTGAAAAGTGTCGGGTATATGAATCAACGTTTGAAGTTAGATGTCAATTCTTTTTTCTTGTGTAGAGTTGCGTCGTACCGCATCTGTAGGGTGGCTGAGGAAGATGGTGTGAGTCGTCGCAGCCAACGATTTGCACGCCTATCCTTCGGAAGAAGAGTTTCGCCTTTGTCTCAGAAGCGTCATTATCCTCAGCAATGCTCTCAATAAGGTTCAATCTGGGGATGTATCTAAGGTCAGACACCAATGTCATTACCGTCGGTTGTTGAAACTTTTTTTACTGTTTTAGCTCCTGATTTTCCTCTTGGTGATGTTAGGTCAGACCCCCGGCTTACCACAGCAATGTCTTCTCCAGCATCAGTCTCTCTACCACCCCGCCCTCTTCCCAGCACCGCAATTTCGCGCTCGCTCGCTCATCTCCTTAACACCCCATCTTTGAGGTTGGGTTCTCTCTTCTTCTTCAATTCCTAGATTTGGCTTCTTCTTACCACATACACACACATGTATATAGAACTCCAATTGGGTGTGTGGGGTTAGAGAAGAACAGATAAAGCTCTGCTTAAGTTTGGGGATTTCGCCTCCTTTTAATATATTTTGTGGTTGGTTCCGAATTTGCGAATATATGCTGCGATTGCGAAAGCAAGAACTGTTGACGCCAGAGCACTCGGCTATAGTAATGGAATACGCCGAAGTCGGTGCAAACGAAACTCTTATTTAAATTGACTAAGACAATTTTTCCTTCGCGATACATATGGATAATTGTTCTTTATATTGGCTGATACCGCTGTCCTTGGACTTGTCTTTGCAGGATTCTTTGGGATACATATGGTTTCCCATTAGATTTGACTCAGGTACTTTGTTCTTTCTCATGCCTTTCGGGTTATTTGTGGTTGATCTTATTATTGCTTTATTTTTTTGTTTCAGTTGATGGCTGAAGAAAGAGGGTTAGTTGTTGATGTTGATGGTTTCAGCAAAGCCATGGAAGACGCGAGAGAAAGATCTAGGCGTGCCCAGAATAAGGTTTATGTCTATGTTGTACTAATTAATGACATTGGATGCCTATTGCCAAAACTGCACCATCTTTCAGATATAATTCGCTTTACATGTTCTGATTTAGTTTTACAAAGTGTCGTGACCTTTTAGTTAACTTGTTTCCTTTAGTATGCTATGAATTGTTGTTGATTCATGAAAGAAATTAGAGCTTATGAAGTGTATATTTTTCTTAATTCGGCGTTTTTTTACAACAATCTCAGGTTGGCATGTGTTTACGGTTTGTATGAAAGTTTTGTGTTCATTACTAAACTTGTTGGTATGCCTGATGACCTAGGTTTCAAGTGCTTGTACAAGCACACATGCAACATTTCTTAATACGTCATATCTAAAGCATGAGTTCATTATCAGGGATATTCTACTGGGTCTAGCAAAACGGTTGATTAGACTCCGTTCATCCAATTTGAAGGTTCTTATCACCTCAGCAACTCTTGATGGAGAAAAGGTGTCCAAGTTTTTTAATGACTGCCCTGTGTTGAATGTACCTGAAAAAATATTTCCTGTGGAAATATTATACAGCAACGAGCGCCCTGTCAGCTATATTGAGTCCTCTCCGAAAATAGCAATCGGTAAGTTCAATATTGAGTATTATTTATTTGGATTTTGCTAATTTTTCTTTGTTTCATTTTGTTGCATAATTTAATTGTTTCCTGCATTACTATCTTTTTACTTGTAGATATTCATGTTCGTGAGCCAGAAGGTGATATTTTAATATTCATGACTGGACAGGTTTGATTCTTTCATTTCACTGTTCCTTTCGCCCTTAGTTTGAATCTTAAAGAACCATCTGGGTTGTTGCTTTAGTATCTCGCTGTGAACTATACACTCCACTGCGAATGTGATTCCATTGTTATCTTAACGGGATGATATTGAAATGTCACCCAAGATCTAAGTCAGCACCGGCAAAGATCTCTTTCTTCCAAGCTTGCCCGGTCTGGAAGAAGGCTAGCTACCTGTCGCCTATCTCACTCCCTTTATTCTTATTAGTAAGTAAGGTTGCCCCTTTCTCCTTTCTCTAATAAGGTGAGCTTCCAAAGCTCTTTCCTTAAGCTGGGTGAGCCTTGGCTTTTTGGTTCCCCTTGGACTAGATCGGATAGCTGGAGGAGAAAAGGGTTAGAAGCCATCTTTTCATCTTTAAACGAGTAATTACTCAACTAACATCATTCAGATATAAGATCAATGACTTAAAAGACAGATGCTAAGTTAGACTTCTTTATTGCAGATTGATTTTGTTTTGAATCGAGCGAGATGATGATATAACTACAAAGAAATTGAATGACTGATCATTTAATAGAATTTCTATTCAACAATTTATTTTGAAATGCATTAGATCCAGGTTGCTTCGATGGATTTGTGTGAGTGTTTGGTTTTATTTGCAGGTCTTATAAGCTTCCCGTCAGCTGCCATTTTCAGCCAAATTCGACAAAAGATTATTCTTAATGGGAGACATAGTCTATGCGGCTTCAGCTCAGGAATCTTGGCAGCATACTGTGAAGAAGCATAAGATGGGGCCTAGAATCCCGTCCCATCAGTTAAGAAGTGAGGAGCCTCAGTTGTCAATGCTGAAGGAGGGATCAGCAGATGACGAGCAAAATGATATTCTTGATAGAGGACTAATGGAGCATGGGTAAATCTTTTTCGTTCCTGCCTGAATTTTCTGAGGATTTGTTAGTTTGTCTTCTTAATTAATCTCTTAATGTTTGTTGCAAATGTCCTTATTACAGAAGAAGGTGTCATATTCACTTTGTTTTTTTCATGCTTACCAACAATTTACGGTGCTCTGATACTTGACCGTTTCATTTCTCTTATTCGCTTGCAAAAGTGTCCAACTTTTT
>CM071866.1:20117168-20138984 GCA_036759665.1 Gynandropsis gynandra
GGGTTATTTGGGTTATTTGGGTTCGGGTTACTCGGGTTATTTGGGTTATTCGGGTTATTTGGGTTATTTGGGTTCGGGTTACTCGGGTTATTTGGGTTATTCGGGTTATTTGGGTCATTTGGGCTCGGGTTATTCGGGTTATGTGGGTTATTTGGGTTCGGGTTATTCAGGTTATTTGGGTTCGGGTTATTCGGGTTTTTTGGGTTTTGTAAGGGTTTTTCGGGTTCTCTAAAAAAAGTTAACGTACAAAAAGATTAAACAAAATACATATCTAAATTAGATAATATAACTCATAAAAATTAACTTCGCAAATACCAAAATAAAATGAATTCTAAAAACCTAAAATATTAGTCATATGGTTCTTAGAAAATAACCTAAAATATTAGCCCTAAAATTTAATTCGGGTTCCTCGGGTTTAACCCGAACCCGGATCGGACCGACCCGAATCCGAACGGGTTCTAAAATCTAAACCCATATGGGTTTTTTGGGTAACCCGTTTTGTAAACGATCCGGGTTTTTCGGGTCAATCCGGGTCGGTCCGATCCGGGTAACCCGGATTGGCCACCCCTAATTTCCTTGATATCAACCAAATAAGATAACGAATCCTATTCTCTCTCGAATATATATCCATTAATCTTTTTGTAGGAAAGATATTTTGTGGCTGTATATATAGATTAAACCCTTTTTTTCATTTTGTCATTGATCAAATATTTAAATTTTATTGTCATTTTGTCACTCTTATGCTTTTTTTTTCTTTTGTTCAGGTACGACATACATATAAGTAAGTGCTCTTTGGAATACATCTGTGAAATTTTCAAAGAAACAATTGTTGCACCATATTACGTATGGATCGTTATTTTTGAAAAAAAGTGATATAATTCGAAATTATCACCGGGTAGAAGATGGATAACGAGTAGAAATCCCGAGCTTTGTCAAAGAACATCAACGAGGAGGAACAATGGCATCCAAGGGGGTGGAAGTTGCAGGTGCCGCAAAGAGAAAAGGTAAGCCCTGATCACGTTTAAACTGAAACCAAGGAGGAGAAAAGAGTTGAGACATATAGATGTGTTGGTATGCAGTGTCGGGAGAGAAGAGTTGCAGAAGGTTCCAAGAAGGAGAATCATGGGGTGGAGAAGATGGAGAAGGAGTGGAAAATGGTGGAAGAAACAGACAAGAAAGCATCAACGGGGAAGAAGGGGTTGTTTGTATTTGAGAAAGCAATGGACATAAATGGTAAATCTCAACTCATCAACATCATCGTAGGCTTCGTCGTCTTCGTAGCTTTTATTCGTGAGATCATGTCGGTCCGCTAAACTATCTATCCTACCGTAATTTTCTGTCTTTTATTTTTCCTTTACCCACAAATTAAAAAAACAAGCAGTGTTTTGTATAACTTTTGTTTCAAACATGATTTTTTCAAATTTCGTTTTTAATTTTGAAAAACTAAACTTATTTATAAAACATACAACATTTATTTAATTTGTATAGAAATTGATTTGCTAGTATAATAAAATGTACAAACGTTTCAAAAGTGAAAATGAATATGGATTTTAGTTTTAAAATAACTGTAGAAACAAAGCATTAATGATAGGAGGAGTAACGGTGATGAAAATTAAATGAGTTGGTAATAATTATATTCAATTTAATCTTTATTTTTTTTTTGTAAATGTAAAAAGATAACATCCATAAGAATATTTGTGATTAAAGAAATATGTAATAATTATATTTAATTCGATATCCATTTCTTCAAGGTAATGATAGAAAGATAATATAATTAATAAATTATATATATTATATAATAATTAATAATTATATCACATTTAAAAAATAACAATCCGAGTTTTTGGTCACGTCAACATTGACATGATGTTACCAGAATTGAATGAAAACCAAACTTTTAATATATCAATCATGCATAATCATTTTAATTAATTACCTTATCTCATATGAACAAATAGTGATTATAAATAAATTATTCAATCATGATTCATGTATCATTTTAATGTTGTATTGCAGTTCTTATTGAAATGATAAAAAAACATAACAGTTTGATATATATGACCAAAATACATTAAAAAATTGGGAAGAAACATTATAAACCAAAACAGGATTCAAATTGAGATGTAGTTAAAAAAACATATAGCAGAAAAAATAATAAAAAGAATCTTATAAAAACATAATTCATTCTGAAAACTTAAGACATATGTTAAAAAAAATCAAATCTAATCTCTAAAAACTTGCAAATAACCAAACTAATTGATATGTGCGTTCTTTTCACGTAGAATTGGTCCGTGTTCAACTTCATCTATAAGATCGGTTGTAGTTGTTGAACCACTTATCCCTCAGTCACCTTATGTAATAAAAAAAATATAATAAACATATGAATCATAAGGTATATTTAGGAAAAAAGTAAAACAAAACATGTACCTGAGTAAATTCAAACTTTTTTTCATCTGTAGAACTCCCATCAATAACATGGGTGACAATGAATGATTGATGGTTAGAAGGAAAATTGGATGATGTGACTTTAACATGGAACACGTACGTTTTTCTAACAATGTTTTTCAAACATTTCAGCAGATTCGTATCCTTCAACATCCTATAGGTTAGAAAAAAATATATAAATTTATTAATTATTTTCTAAAAACAAATAAATTTATTAATTATTTTCTAAAAACAAAAAAGAAAATTCTTTTACCTTACACTATACATACATATGACTTAATAAGATCAGAATCCTTTGTGTTTGTTAATTTTATTATTTCGTGATCAAACGCAACAATAATTGCAACCTCTTCACCATGATCAACTATCATTTCAACGGGATACCTAAATTAAAAAAAAATTACTAACTTGTTAAGATGATAATGAAATATATTTAAAAAATTAAAATGACATTATGATGGAATACAAATCTATGCAAACCAATGGAGGTTGAATCTTTCCAAATTGTACACAGTTTTGAAGTGCCTGGTTCTTTCGATTTCCTTGAACACTTTGCACACGCAATTTAACTCTAACCATTTTTGTCCAAAACATCAATGACTTTCGCGATGCATATAAACTCACACTCCTACTTGTAATAAAAAAATCAAATAATATATCAATTCAAAATTTCAAAGTGATATTTAACTTTGATACCATCATCAAAACCACCTTTTCACACATACAAATACAAATAATTAGAAAAATGAAAATCAAATGAATTAATTTTTATGCAAGAAAAAATTTTATGTGATACATATCCATGAATTCTTTGCCGGTCTTACATTCGCTATTAAAACAAAATCTCGTCGCCGATGTTGAGTTTTGATATAGTTGGCCTAATCATTTTTAAAATTTAAAACGATTTACTTATGAAATGCAATACAAGATAAAACTAAAATGTGAATAAACATTATATAGAACAAAAAATAAAACCTTGCATATTTCCAATAAACTTTGGATTTAAATTTGTTACTATAACAACAAATGGGTGACATCCAAATATATATACTTTTCTCCGAAACTTAATTGCTTTTTGGTTCCATATTGTAATGGTAACATCCATGCCGCTGCCAAATTTATAAAATTACGATTAATAAGTAAACTTTAAAAAATGTCGTAGTTGTGCAATTATCACAAATACATATTCAGACAATTCTAGACGCAACAAAATCCTTTGAGTCGACGAAATATTATCATTTTAAGAATCTTTGATCAATCTAACGCGACCAATGACATCTATAAAATATACACATTATCATGATAACAATAGAAAATGAATAAAAATTGAAAAAAAATGTTGATGAACTAATTAAAAATTATAACCTGATAATTTAATATTAAGATTTGCCAAGGCTATGAAATCAGCATAGACGTTGAATCTAAAAATTTCATTGGCGATTCTTTATTATTACAAATTGCAGTTAAAGTTATGGTGAAAGTAAAGCGAATTGAAACCCTACAATTTGTCAATTTGATATTTTCATTGCTTCAAACCATATCAAATCCAGTAATTGAATATATCGAACATTCATTCAGCAGTTGGCTAGAAATAATGGAACTTATAAAAGCTTGAATAAGAGTCCACTCAAATAATATAGAATTAGGTGACAAATATTAAAATACACAAAACCAAGATGATACAAAATTATGTTGATCCTTAAATTCATGGTGAATAATAATTCATAAAAACATGTTATAAACAAGTATGTTATCCATATATAAACAAATGTCATTAAACCCAATTATGAACTTAAATCTATAACAAAAAAACAATATTATATCATATTAGATAACCAAGTATCAAATAAAAAACTACTTGATATATATCACATATGTTAAAAACACAACATGTTATCCATATATGAAGACATAGTATATATAAAAATATCAAGATATATAGTGTAAACGACACATGCTATACAATCAAATCTTGTAAAACAACATGTTATATAGCGAAAACATATATAAACATATGTTATACACACCGTAAGTTATGTTAAAACATTTTATCGACAATTAAAACAAAACTTAGACGCATAAAATTAGATTAAATATGTTGTTAAATTTCGAATCAACCAATAGATTATCAATATGAAGCATGTATTAAGATTTTATATTAAATATATTTCTATATTATTGTTACCATGGAATGCACAAAATTAATAATAATTTTAGAAATTTAAATGACCAAATTTGATTATACATATTAGTTATAATAATAGGTATGCACATTATTTTATTACAATATGTATTAACGTATATGACCACATGTTTAAAATATAAGAAGATAATGAAAATTAGTTTTAAAAGAATATTTGAGACACATATGTTAAAAATATTATAAACAACAAAACGTGATAGATTATGTAAAATGAACAATCAAAACAACAAAGATATGAATATAAATCCGAATAAAATAGTAGATTATCAGTAGAAGATATATAAATAAAAAATAGCAAATTAAAAAAGAAAAATATATAAATATGGTTTTAAAAATGAATTACAAGACAATAAATACATGTACAGTATACACATTGAAAAAATATTAAAATATACAAAACCAAGATGATATAAAATTACAATGCTCCTTAACTTTATGGTGAATAATAATTCTTAAAAACTTGTTATAAACCAATATGTTATCCATATATAAACAAATATCACTAAATCCAATTATGAATATAAATCTATAATAAAAAAAATACAATAATATATCATATTAGATAACCAAATATCAAACAACAAACTACTTGCTATATACGATATAAATTAAAAACACATGTTATCCATATATGACATAGTATATATTAAAATATTAAGATATATAGTGTAAACAAAATATGTTATACAATCAAATTTTGTAAAACAATATGTTATATAGTGCAAACATATATAAATACATGCTATGCAAATCGTAAGTTACGTTAAAACATTTTATGACATATGTTGTTAAATTCAGAATAACTAGAAACATGTAATGAAATTATATTAAATATGTTTTTATATTTATTGTTACCATGGAATGCACAAAATTAGTAATAATTTCAGAAATTTAAATAACCAAATTCGATTCTACAATTCAGATATAATAATAGGTATGCACATAATTTTAATTACAATATGTATTAACATATATGACCATATATTTAAAATATGAGAAGATAATGAAAAATGTGTGCATATGCAAGGTAGTAAATTCTACGAAGTCATAATAACTGGTCATGATAAATAATTCCTCCTAGACATTTCAAATAGATTAAGACCTTAAATGCAAAGGCCTACTAAAAGTTTCGGCTCACAGCTGCAAAGGCCTAACTAAATATTTCGACTAACAGTTGCAAAGCCAGAATATAACTTGTTAAAGTGTTTCCACGTCTCACAAATAAAGAGATGACATAGTTCTCAATCATGACTCGAGTGCTCAGCATGTCATCTCATATTGCTTGTGGTCTTCTCAGATTGATACAATCATTTGATTCTTTCTCTATTTTGTAAATACAATATGGAACCAAATTTCTTTTTTTATCAAATAAAACCAATCTTTTCCACAAAATCGACAATTACTTAGGTCCAATGTCTATTTCCAAAAAAAAAAAGCAATTATCTTGATAAACATCAATCTTTTGATATTGAAATAAACTCAATGATCTCATCATCTTCTTTGTATCATAATATGACTCTACAACATTGTTTATCTTCAAACAAATAATCTCTTACTAATTGTGATATATAATCAATGCAACTTTTAGAAAAATTATTTTATGTCTTCAAATTCATCATACGTACAGACAAAGAAAATCATGGATGTCTAGTACTTTCTAACATATCAAAAAATCCTTTGCATCTTCACTCGGATCTTCTTCAATATTTTCATTTTTTCTTTCATCGAAAACAATTTGCACCATTTCCACAATAGGGTTCATTTTTACATCTGATGCATTTCAAATACCTCATTATGTACAATACCCCTATTAAAATCTTTCACAATATTATATGAAATAGAATATTTGATAATTTTATGTTATAAATGAAGAAATATATAGTGTGGTTTATATAAGCAATTTCTAGACGGATTAGAGACTAAATACATCAACATTTTCTAACGAACATTCCATAAACCGTCCAAAATTCCAGATTGATTTATCTTTTTCGAAATTTTCGGACGAAACTTTTTTCTACTGGAAATTTGCGAACGAACGTCTCCTCCGTCCGGAAATTGTAGACGGATAGACTTTTGGTCCGTAAATTACGCATGAATAAAAACATTCATTACGATACAATGAGGATGTTCCTCTAATTGAGCCCTTGGATATAGTTAATAGTATAAAGAATCATAAATTGTATGAAATAAATTAAAACAAAAAGATTTGATTAATTATATAATTATGAAAAAAAAATACAAAATTAAAAGAACACAATAATCAACACTATTTTTTTTATAAAATATAACGCACTATACAATAAAATGGGGATCATGAAAACTCTCTAAATAATTGGCCTTGTGAAGGAGAACAATTATGTGAACAATTATGTGAATCAAATTTGTATGAATGAAATAAAATAAGGATGTAGATTTTTGTATCTAATTGTAAGAAAAATTCGATAATTCAATATGCGGAATCAATTATTATCGACATTCTAATAGGAAATTAAATCAACAAAAAAAAAAATAAATCACTTACTTGAATTTTCCATGATTTGCATTCGGTGGATCTTTTTCTCCAATGCCTATTCCTCCAATTTCTCCTTCAATCTCTCTTTGATGATATAAGAGAGTTTTTTTGTGTATTTGTTTGTTTTGTGATTATTGTTGTTACCGTATGTCTCATTTAAAGGGCATTAAGACATTGTTTTGTAATAATGAAAAAGACATGTCCTAAAAGGCATGTCTTTTGATACATACCTTTTAAATTCTCATTAATTACAATAAATCCTCAATTTGTAATTAATCACAAAACCATCAGTAGATTTTTAGAATTGCGGAATGGCACGGAGGGATTTCACCCGATAATTGTCTCCTCAATACAACACTAATTATTACCGTGTGTACTTCAATAACAATTATCAAATATTTATATTTATATGAATCAACGTCAGAATAAAATTTCTAACATTCTCTCACTTGATTCATATATGACAAGTATATATAAAATCGTTGAGCTCACTTAAATGATCATATATACGAGTCACAACTTTATAAGAATTAAATTGACCGAATCATGGCGGTCACGGGCCTGGCAAACGTCCCGATTCCTTCCATGTATCACAAATCAATATAATTCAAATAACTGTAATTTGATAAGATAGACATCTACAATTGCGGAATGGCACGGAGGGATTTTCACCCGATAATTGTTTCTTCAATACAACACTAATCATCACCGTGTGTAACTTCAATAAAAATTATTAAATACTTATATTTATATTAATCAACGTTAGAATAAAATTTCTAACACTAATCACTAAGGTTTTAGATTGGGTATTTATACTAGTTTAGGATATACAAAATGTGCGAACTTGTATTACTTTAATTACATTTTGAAGTTTCATCGTCTTTTATGTAACATAAAAAAAATAGATGAAAATATGATCATTAATATATCTTATTATTTTATTTCGTAAAACATAATATATATTATTTTTATAGAATTGACAATTTCAAGAGTAATGTTTTCTTTTTCAAGTTCAAATAATTATATATATGCATATAACTTTTTTTTATAAAATATATGTATATTTTTTTTTTCTTTTTGTCTTTTTTTACATACTTTCAAATTATATTGTTAATGATTTATAAAAAAGTATGATAATTTAAATACAGTCGAAATGTACAACTAAAACGAAAGTACAAAAATAATATAAAAGACATAATATTAATCATGTTTCTCTATCAAGTTTTTATTTTTAATAATATAATTTAAAAATATTATCATTATAATCACTAGGTGATACTCGCGCTACGCGCGGATTTCTAATCTTTAAAATATGATCATCTTACATTTGGTATAAAATTTATTAAATCGAACATTGTCATTAGATTTGATATGCACACGGTCAATATAAACACAAAAAATAAAATTTTCAAGGTATGAATTTGATATATAGATTTATAAGTTGTAGTGAAAACTAATTGTGAATTTTTCTGCAATGTATTTAAAATTATTGACTATAAAATGACGAAAAGCGAAATTGCATGATTTGAGCCGTACTGTTTGAGTGATTATTCTTCTTATTCATACCTGCATAAATATTGAAGTTTAAATTTAATCAATAATATGGTTTAGGAAGTTTAAAAATTCATAGCGACATTTTACAAACATCATTTGTAGTTTGGTAAAAAAATATGCAAATATAAAGTAATAGATTGTGATTGATGCAACAAAAAGTTAAGTCGATATCTTTTAATCCATATGAGCTATGAAGTGACATAGAATGTACAAAACTGAATGTGAAGTAACACAGACATTGTTTGTAAACATGATTCTGCTCTTTTATCTTTCTTCAGCTGTTGTCGAGAACCCAACAGATTCAAATCAATGATGGCTCCATACTTTTCGCAGATCTCCCTAGAGAATCATTTGCCCAACGAACGCAGAGAGAACCATGAAAATCCATACTCACTCTTTGAATTGGCATGTCACTGGAAGCCAGAAAATTCATTAATTAACATTGTCATCAAATTTGATATCACAGTGAAACATATATCGTCCAATATGAGTACATTTAGGAATTCTAGAAAAATCTAGCTAAAAAATTGTAAATTAATTTTTGCAGTTTAAATTTTATACTTGTATAAGATCACGGATTAGAGATATCATTGACAAAGAAATTCTAATGAAATCATATGGATACAACTTCACAGTGTAGTCTTAATTCAAATATCACAAAATTAGAGTATCAACAACCATAAATTAGAGGCACAAAAGGGAACAAAAATAAAACCAGAAGCATGTGTCTGAGCCAATACCTCATTAGGCAATCCCCACAATCTGCGCAAGTAGGAATCGGATTCAACAGCAACAATACCTGGAGGCAACCTTTTAGCACCTCGAGGGTTTGAAGGAACCCATACTTGTAGCAAACTCACAATGAGAGAATAAACATTATAAGAATGTTTCATGTTTGATATATGCATCTTCCTTCACAACAGGCAAGGTGGAATCTAGATGATTAAATATATCACCGTGAAGAGTCTTATTCGATCATTATGAAGTATTGATAATCCACATTATCCTTATCTCCAATTATTTTTTCGACCAGGGCTTGTCAGTAAATAACTTTTAAAATGAAGACGTTTTGGATTCTCCAAATATATGATAAAGGATCCGAATCATGCCTGTGATTTATCAGTAGAATCTAAAGTTGATGATCTGCTGTTATTACCCTTCAATAAGGATCATGCTTTATGATTTGCAGGATAAATATAGAGGAACCCCTTTCCCGTTAGCTACCCAATTAAAACCCGACTTAGTTGAGATCTTTATCTTTACCATTATTAACACTAATGTTACAAACCTTATCCAAAATGACAGAATTGACTTGATCTATTGCTGTTAAAAATCCTCACATGGAAATTTATGTCTCAAAATCAACAAAAGTAGACAACTTTAACTGAAAAAGGTATTGATTTCACAAAACTATCAACAATTGATAATACTACAAAATATACAGATCACCCATTTCAGCTAAAACCGGAACCATCGATACCCATTTGGAAAAATCATAAAAAAAAACTTGATTGATTTTTTTTGTTAAAACCAGAACAGGTAATCCGTTTCGGCTAAAATCCACTTCACTAAATCATCAAAGCCGTCTAATCTCTAACAACTAAAGTGCATCACATTTTAGTTTAAATCAACATCATCAATACCCTTTTCACAAAATCATCGAAAGTCACCAGATTTCGGCGGAAAATGTACAATTTACCTGGCGGAAGCCGAGTTCTTTGGTGGCGGAAGCCGAGTTCACGTTCTACCATAAATCCAATATTGCTGCGGTACAGCCAATGTGAAGCCTAAGTTGATGAATGTAAAAGAAAAAGCCAACCAAATGAGGACTAATTCAAGAGATGCGAGGTGAATCCATACTAACATAAGAAGCACAAAAAGATATCAAGGGAATTGACTGGTGTTTCCACTATGAATTCTACACTGCATTACTACTAAAGTACATTGTTAGTGATTTTTTCATGTTTCAATATCACACCTGCTACTCTAAGTCAAGAACAATGCACACACATAGAAGTGAAGATAGTTACCTAGATTCCACTCCTCGGGTCTCTGAACCTCGCAGGAACGACCTCTGCCACCATATCTGAAATGCCTTGCTGAGATTAAGGCACTCAGTACCATGCTTGGAGAACCATCTGAACCATTCCATGAACCTTGGAGGCAGATCCGATCGAGTTAGCACCGCTTAATTTGAGACATTTCAACTGCAATTTTCGTTAATTTTGTCGGGAACCCTGAAGATAAAAGAGAAAAAAATAAGTCTTTCCTTACCAGTATTCGATAACAATGATCTTTGTCTTCAAATCCTCAGCAACACATCGTCTTCTGTTGCATGCTCTTCCTAATCATCACCATCAGCCGCTTCCTCTTCCTTCTTACCCTCCATGTTCCTCTTCATAACTTCGAGGGCTTCGCAACAACTTGTGAGGTCATTGTCGCAAACAGAGAGAAGAATTACGTGATAATGGTGAGATTTTGAAAGAGAGGAATCGAATATAGGGTTTACGGAATGGGTTTCAAAGCTAATGGAAATAGCGATGGCTGATTCAGAGATTTGGCAGAGCGACCGGTTTCTGGGGTTTATACCAATCGGATAAACAACCAAACGTTAGTTTCCAATCAATGTTCATGAGAAGTAAGAACAAGAAGACTCATCAATCTGGTTCCTATGGCGAGAAAAGGGCGAGATTGAAATCGTAGCAAGACTTTCCTTTGCATGGCTAGAATTGTTCAAAGAACGATCGCCTTTCAATCGACTCACGAATGTGCTCTATGTGCCATATGATTATCATGGCTATTACTGTTCATGGGGATGTTTATCCCAGGATTCTGCAATGCCATCACCTGGTTGAGGCTGTTCCTATCCATGTGAAATCCACGAGCATTTCCCAGTTGCTCCATCTCCTGGATTTTCTGCATCTGGAGTTTAGTCGAGCTCATATGGCGTGGATAGTTCTTGAATGCCTCTACAGATGGAGAAACACAAGCAAAACACATCACTACATTATCCGACAGAACCAACAACAACTTCTTACCTGCACAAAGAAACCTTAACAATGTTACATGGACAAAGTATTGCAGTCAAGCATGAAATTACCAATTGGACCAACTCGTGCTAGTAACAACCTCAGATATATGTTTCATCAAAGGCGAGAAGGAAAAAAATTGGAGAAAACGATGAAATACCAAAAGATTGTGAAAATAGAGCCGAAATCAAGAACTAAATGGAGAGAATACCTGCAAACACCGGACATATCTCTTGGAAAAGCACAAGTCATTCAGTGAATGCGATTCCAAGCTTCTCTTTTAGTGACATCCAACAGGCCCGATCCTGAAGCAAACTTTTAGCATCCCTTAGAACGGATTTAACCATCAGAAAACTATGCACAATAAAATCGGATTGATGAAAAAACAAAAGGGAGAAGCTGTATTGGTTCATTAACTTACATGTTGCCATTTTCAAGAAAGCCTTCTTGTTGAAGAGCTCCATTCAATCTAGATTCACATTCAGATAATGAGTTCTGAGACTTCTGTCTTATCTGAAGTACCTGATTCACTTGAATGGTTCAAAAAAGTTATTTTCAGTTCTAAAGCGAATGTTAATTCCAGTTTTGAACTACCCGAAACTTGAAAATAATCAGAAAATGAACTGACACATAATCATATTTCTAAAAAAGTTCAGTTGCACTCGGTAATGACAAAGATAAGGATCTGAGAACTCCATTCAACACAATTATTATCAAAGTTCTGTGGCTGACACAGCTCTTCTAAACCAAACCAATTAGAGCTGTTAAATTAGTACCTGGGGTCCAACAAAAACGACGGGGAAGAAGTTCTTCATGGCGGTGAGCACAAAACTCCCATGAAAGAATCTGGCGAAAACAGAAAAAAATCATAGGCTATTGGCGTACATAAAGGAAAAGAAATGGTTATGTAAAGTAATTGAAACTAAAAGATTCTAAAACCTTCAGCTCTTGGGAGAATATGATCCGAAGATGGCCTTCACGGACTACACGGATATGCTCATACACACGCCACAAAAGGGAGATTGAAAATTTTTATCTTTAGTGACACGTTTCATACTCAAAAATCAGATAACAAAGAAACCAATTTCAACAGATTCCGAGTAGCACCTGCGGAGGGCTCAAATTCGATCGAATCGAATAAGCCTGACAGCGATCAAAGCAAGCAACAAAGCACAAATCAGATTGCATATTCAATAAAAAAAAATCCAACTTCAAAATCCTACACAGCTCCATCTGCATAATTGAGCGCCTCTAATCGAATGAGTCACCCACAACGCTGTAACATCTCCACGTTTATTTGCATTCAACAGATATTTCACCGCCTTGATACCTCCATTTCGATCATTGGAGAGCCCCTGAAGCATAATCAAATACAAATCAACATAATGCATCAAATGCAGCCAAAAGAGATACAGTATGATTCACGAAAAATATAAATACAAATGTTGCATCATTAAAAGAAGTACATACCTATCTGGAACGGATCAAGAAACCGCCAGCCGAGTACTTCTTGAAGAGCCCCTAAAGAAGAATGAAATACAAAGCAACATAATGTATCAAATGCAGCAACAACAGATACTATAATGATTCACGACAAAGATTTATTACGTTATCCGGAATGTGATGCCCCAAGGCAAGGAAGTAGCAATCGACTTTCAACCCTATTATGTGTAATCTGATCTGATCAGTGCAATCCGGTTCTATTGATGAGTCGAGTCTAACTTCGGGACATAAGATAAGGAACTCGCTTAGATTACCAGATCCTGGACACAATCTCCTAGAAATGGGAGCCACTTGCCTCGCTAACCTCTTCTTCTTGTTTGCTTACCTCGCTCTTGTCTTAGTGGCTATTCTTTCTAGGTTTTTTTTTCTGAGTGTTAAAACGGTAGATTTTTCATGTGCAAATGAATTGCCCGCCCCGATTCGATCAATAATGGGATTCTTGGCTAGAAAAAAGATTATGTGATATGTACGCCCAGCCCAACTCGGTCGATCGGTTGGCTCACCTTAGCAGTCAATGAAATTCTCGATCCATTTGATCGAATTTATCAAACTCTTTTTCACCTGATTTGATCGAGTTCAGCTTGCAGGAACCAAGGGGCTGATTCGTAAGGGAAAACGAAGCAAGACCTCGATGTCAGTAAACAAAAAGACCCGTTTTCGATATGGAGATAGATTCAGAGATAGAGGTCTGGCTGATTCATCCGTGCCAATAAAAGAAGAAGCCATAATGCATCGGAAAAAGAAGTCATAATGGAACGGATCAAGCGTTTCATGTCAAACAAAGAAGAAGATAAAGGGCTTCATGAAAAACGAAAAGGAGACTTATCTAGAACATATCAGAGATTGAATCCTTGGAAGCGCAATCCCAGATTTAATCGGTGCATCCCGTTTCGACGGGGCTGTGATTCTAGCTTGGCGACGATGAGAAACATCTCCACGTTTATTTGCATTCAACAGATATTTCACCGCCTTGATACCTCCATTTCGATCATTGGAGAGCCCCTGAAGCATAATCAAATACAAATCAACATAATGCATCAAATGCAGCCAAAAGAGATACAGTATGATTCACGAAAAATATAAATACAAATGTTGCATCATTAAAAGAAGTACATACCTATCTGGAACGGATCAAGAAACCGCCAGCCGAGTACTTCTTGAAGAGCCCCTAAAGAAGAATGAAATACAAAGCAACATAATGTATCAAATGCAGCAACAACAGATACTATAATGATTCACGACAAAGATTTATTACGTTATCCGGAATGTGATGCCCCAAGGCAAGGAAGTAGCAATCGACTTTCAACCCTATTATGTGTAATCTGATCTGATCAGTGCAATCCGGTTCTATTGATGAGTCGAGTCTAACTTCGGGACATAAGATAAGGAACTCGCTTAGATTACCAGATCCTGGACACAATCTCCTAGAAATGGGAGCCACTTGCCTCGCTAACCTCTTCTTCTTGTTTGCTTACCTCGCTCTTGTCTTAGTGGCTATTCTTTCTAGGTTTTTTTTTCTGAGTGTTAAAACGGTAGATTTTTCATGTGCAAATGAATTGCCCGCCCCGATTCGATCAATAATGGGATTCTTGGCTAGAAAAAAGATTATGTGATATGTACGCCCAGCCCAACTCGGTCGATCGGTTGGCTCACCTTAGCAGTCAATGAAATTCTCGATCCATTTGATCGAATTTATCAAACTCTTTTTCACCTGATTTGATCGAGTTCAGCTTGCAGGAACCAAGGGGCTGATTCGTAAGGGAAAACGAAGCAAGACCTCGATGTCAGTAAACAAAAAGACCCGTTTTCGATATGGAGATAGATTCAGAGATAGAGGTCTGGCTGATTCATCCGTGCCAATAAAAGAAGAAGCCATAATGCATCGGAAAAAGAAGTCATAATGGAACGCATCAAGGGTTTCATGTCAAACGAAGAAGAAGATAAATGGCTTCATGAAAAACAGAAAGGAGACTCACCTAGAACAGATCAGAGATTGAATCCTTCGAAATGCAATCCCAGATTCAATCGTTGCATCCCGTTTTGACGGAATTGTGATTCCAGCTTGGCGACGATGACGAATCACTCCGTTTCCTTTCTTCCCCATCAACTACGAACCCTTGGAATCACAACCCCAAATTTGATGGGTGCTCCCTATTCTGGCCAAGACCCAATCCATGCGACGAACCATTCCAGTATTGCAGATGGCTGGGAAGCAATACCTGGGTTATCGATCGTATATGAGGGAGGCAGAACGAATTTGAGGGGAGGAGGGACAATTTCGATACCTGGGTTACCGATCGTTATGAGGGAGGCAGAACGAATTAGAGGGGAGGAGGGACAGTTTTGATCGTTCCGAAGGGCGATTCAAGCATTTATTTGGTAGATAACGTATCGTTTGAGGGGAGGTACACTGAATTGAAGGGGAGGAGGATACAGATGAACGAAGTGGTGTGAATACATTGATGAGGAAGACGAAGAACGGGAGCTCTACAATGAAATGAAAGGAGGTTTTTTTTCTCATTCTGCTGACGTCGCAGCACTAGCGAGGAGGAAAAAACCTCCTTTTTATATATGATGATTTGAAAACCAAATATATAATCAATGTTTTCTCATAAACAATTAATATATTTGATTTTAATTTTATCACTTAAAATATTTATCGATAATTGATGATTTTTCCTTCTTCGCTTATTATTTGATAGATATAATTTGATGACATGGTTAGAAGTTTCTTGAAAATTATTGGTTCAAGAATGAAGCTCATTCGTAAATTTAATAGGAGTTTATATCTTATAAAACTCATTTTTCTCTCTATACATGTATATTTTGTGGAGTAATCAATATATATTTGAGTATATTATATAAATCAGTACACGAATTATGATTAATTCTTTTATTCAATTTATAAATATATGAAATAAATGCATTTTTAAATTAATTTTGGAAACAATCATAACAATTTTATTATAATATAATAATGCATATATATAATTAATATATTTACTCTCAAATTGTAGAACAAATTTTATCTAAGATTTTCATAATTCACAAGCAGGCTTTCGAGCTTATGAAACAAATTATTATGAGCTAAAGTAATAACTATTAGAGAAAATTAGCAATTTAATAGTTATATGGGTACTTATCTATAAATTTTGAAAATATGTCCTTTTGAAACAATAAGTTGCAACCTATATTCATACAAAATAAATAAATAAACGTAAAGCCTTTCATTCGCTCATTCCATTATTTTCTTATTATTGTCTCTTTTCCTATTAAATGTGATCGAAATATTTATAAAAAGTTTAGAATTTATTTGAATCAAATCTATATATAAAAAGTAGGATAAAATGGAGCTCCTTCATTGCGCCACCTCATCACCACAATTTTTTTTCAAATTTTTATTATATTTCTTACTTAAAATTAAATTAAATCTCTTTTAAAAAATATTAATACCCACTAACCTATCTTTAATTCACATTTATTTCCGTTTATTTCCATTAAATTGTTATTAACCTCTTACTTCATTTTCTCAAATGGTTATTCTTTTACACCAACTTCTAAAAACTCATTCTCTCTAATTGTGTTTATGAGAAAAATATTTTTGCAATAGGAAATTGGTGGTTGAGGAGAAAGTGAAGCTAGAGGAGAAATGGACGTGGACTACTGCTGTTGATGAGAAAAATAAGGTCGGTTCTTGCAGACAGATGAAACGTCCTATATAAGTTCTCTCTATTTTTGACCTTTGTAATATGCTTCAATTAATGGTGTAGGAAGGAAAAAATGTTAAAGCAGAGAAATTGGAGCTACATGCAATATATATGTGATACATTGTTGAAGGTGTATAAAAGATAAGTTTTCTCAGACCCGTTGAAAATCTTATATATTACTTTCTCCTTAAAATATAAAAGTAACGAAAGATAAATTCATTTGAATTAATCACAATAAAAATGATTTTGCAGCTGAAAAGAAATGAAGAATACCAACACGATCAGTTGGATAGCTTTGTGGACCGATCCAAATAATCCTAAAATGTGCAAGTATGTATTTTTATTAAATTATCCCACAAATTGTCTTGTATCGTCATTTAACAAATACACTATGTTTATGTACTGACTCTATGTTTGCATAGAATATAAAAAATACATACAGCAAAACGTGTACAACAAAATATAGTACAAGGATATGGAAGTAATTTGTCGACGTATGATTAGTTATCCTTTGATCGTTGTAGGACGATGCACACCAATCCACCGTAGCAAACAACTGTTGCACTTGGACCAAATAAGAAGAATTCCAATATGATGGGAGAATATTTGATAATTGCTGTGATTATTAATTGACTATAAAAAAAATTGTCTCTGATGCATTGCTGATAATAGTAACGTAATTTCCATATCATAAACCGATATGATATATTATTCCATAAACGAATGGTATGATGCAGAGATTAAGACAGTAGTAACGATATTGTCTACATGGAATATAATATTTGAGACTACAGCAGCATTAAATAATTTTGAAGAAATTGAAATTGAGACCGTACCGACAGCAGTATTTTCCCTTCATCCATGCTGTTACTAAATTTATGATTTGACAAACCAGCAGAAAACCTAGCTGTAAGCTCTCCATAAAAAAAATCCAATTTGATCAGCACAAAAAAACACCATTAAACTGTTTTCCTACAACATTAATACATTTTATTACCAAATTAAAACCATAGTGTCCAGCCACTTAGATAATCTTTCATACAGTCAAATAATATGACCATTAACTACGGCATTAAAAAAATTTTGAGACCCACTAATTTCCTTCATAACATAGATTTTAACGCACTGAAAACATTTTATTCCAGAGTTAAACCATAATTTATTCAGCCACTAATATAAACAGTAACAGCCAAAATAAACCCCATTAACACCACCTTAAATCACCACTACCTACAGCATTAAAAATTCCCAGTCATTGTTCTGCATCAGCAATTATACATCCACTTAACTAATGCATTCAACAGCTAAACCATAATTTTTCCAGCCACTACTACAAACAGTAACAGCCAAAATAAATCTCATAAACACCACCTTAAATCACCATTATTTTCTTACGTTACCTTGAAAGAGAGTCCAACATCATTTTTTTGTTGTAATACCCAGTATAATTCTTAATTATTAAATCATATACCCAGTATTTTATGGCAATACCTGACCGATCCAGCAGCATTTTTTTTGTTGTAATACCCAGTATATTTCTTAATTATTAAATCATATACCAGTATTTTATTGCAATACCTGACCGATCCAGCTTCTTCATCACCAATTCTCATGATTGCGCATTCATATCCTGATCATGAAACAATTGTATATTCAGCGACTAAAGGAAATAGGATCAGACATAGGATCAGACACAGAACGGGCACTTGGTCACAGAAAAAATAAATAATAATCTAATCAGAATTAAATACAAATTAACATTTAAATCTAACCAGAATTAACATGATATTATTGTTTTTATTATGTTAATTCACATAATAATCTGCCCGTAATTAGATTATTATTATTCATCAAAAATTATCAAACATAATTACTAGAATTAGATTATTATTATTCATAAAAAATAATAATCTACCCAGAATTAAATACAAACCCGTAATTCACTTAATTCACATAATATGTGAATTAAGCAGAATTATGTTAATTCACATATTATGTATTAAAGTATGTGAAATAACAATTTACAAATTATGTGAATTAAATACAAATTATTTTTATTATGTTAATTCTGGTTAGATCTAATTTTTATTATGTTAATCAGGACCTGGCTTGGCCAGATTATTATTATGTTAATTCTGCCAAACATGAAATACAAATTAAAATATAAATTTAGTCCAAAATAATAATCTAACCAGAATTATCTAACCATGATACAACCTCATTAACATGTGCATTATTAGATCTAATTGAGGAATTAAACCAGAATTTACGTCCCTACTAACATCCTCCATAAAATAAATTTTAATCCATTAATATAATTTATTCAATCATTAAATCAGAATTTATCCGCCCACTAATCAAAACCTTAACAACCACATTAACCTCACCATTACTCTCTTTTTCCTACAGCATTAAACCCAAAAAAAAAATTAAACACAACATTTAAAATGCTACAGGATAAATACTTCCCTATTCACCTTCAAATTCACATATCCGAATTCTTAAAACTCTCCATACATCCTATCAAACATACCTATTCTACTGTGTTATGGATCCTTTGCAAAATCCAAACACTACTATGCTGAAACAACACCTTACCTTCAATGAGCTGAATGTGGGACGCTGTCTCCAGCGGATTGTTGCACGAGTTTTCCGCGTTTGGGAAGCCCGTAATGCTAAAAAAATGGTCAGCTCATGTGGAATGAATTTTTGCTCATTGATGAACAGGTCAGTTTTGCAATACGAGTAACAGTATCCACAAAAATACATTCGCTTTCTGAAAATTCTGTTACCATCCCAAAGGAACTTTTCCGCTTCAAGACCTATGATGAGATAGCATCACTAGCAAACACAAATATGTCGCTTCCGGGTACTATTTTTTTTAATAAGAAGTTAGGAATATATTAGGATTTCCTAGATTGAACTATCAGTTTGCTCTTTACTCTAAGCATTTACATAAATTTCAGATGTTATTGGACGTGTAAGTGCAATCAAGGATCCGTATGCCGACGATGTATCCGCGACAAAACGGCTAACTTTACGACTACAACTTTCAGGGTATGTTGTATACCCACCAAAAAAACTTTCTACAATATCGTATCAAATTAAACCATTGCATGCTTACTAACCTCATTATGATCGCTTATACAAGGGGAATGGAAGTTACCGTCACAGCTTGGGACCAGAAAGCCGTTGAGTTGCGCGCAAAATTAGATTCTTATAGTACCCACCCATCTGTTATTTTAGTTACAAGCATTAATCCAAAATTCGTTGGAGGTTCGTTACCACAATTGTTTTCGCATTATATATGATATATTACACCCTATGCCCAACTTGAAAACAAAAAAAAAACCCTCTCACTAATTTTATTATCATTTTTTAGGTAACCTCTACCTAAATACTACATCTGCAAGTCGCTTCTATTTTAGTGGGGATTGCAATGCTGTTGTTGAATTCATTCGTAGGTAAAAGTGTGCATATTTTTTTTAAAATATGAATAGAAATATGTTTCACTCAGTTTGTGTACACTGATTTTTCTTTCCAAATCATAATGAATAGCATTGAAGATGGGTTTGATGATGGTAACAACATTGAAAAAATCAACAATGTTGTTAAGATCGAGACGATCTCACTTTTGGAGTTGCACGAATATATAACCAAGCCCGATCATAAGGTTAATTATCAAATTTTACCAAGTTTTCAATAACTTCCCCTACATTGTGTAATTTGTTTATCAACATTATAGGAAGCGACATTTTTTTGCAATGCACGAATTGTTGAGGTGCTAACCAACAATGGCTGGAGCTACATTGGATGTGCAAAGTGTGCATGGAAGTTGACAAAAACCAAAACTTCCCTATTTTGCAACTTTAGCCAAGACACAAATACTGTTGGAGTGACAAGGTTTTTGTTAATTATATGATTTAAAGTTGACATCGTTTTCTTCTCTCATTAAATATTAGCTTAATATATGCATTTACTCTTCCTTTCATAAATTATTATTCAGATTCCGAGTTGATTTAATTGTTGATGATGGTGCGGAAATTGCTCATTTTGTTGCTTTTGACCGAGAAATTGCAAAGTTGACAAATACAAAGGCTTCTGATTTGACGGAAGATCTGGTACGATTTAATATTCCCGCAATTTGGAGATGCCTTTGCTGTTAATTTAATACACTCTAATATTGTACAGGATGAACAAGGTGTTGTTGTTGTCCCTCAATGTCTAATGGACATTGTTGGAAAGCATTTTATGTTTGAAATAAAAGTAACCTCTTACAATTTTACCCCTAACCACCAATTGTTCACGGTTTCACGGATGATTGCGGATAAACCAACAAGCCTCACAGACGAAGCTGTAGGCGCGGTATTATCCATAAAATCATATTACTGGTATCATTGTCTGACTTAATTAATTTAAAATTGACCATAATTTTTCTGCAGGTTCCTACTTTGGGTGATGATACATTACGTTGCAAGAATGATGTTTTGGATACTAATGCAGTAAAGGATATAGGAATTCGTGGCAAGAGGATACGGATACAATAAGGATTGACTTCTTAGTATTATGTCTAATACAACTTTTTAGGGCATTTCAATTTTATGTTTGCTTTTTTAATGACATTTTGTGATTGTTTTTCGTTTGTTGAAATTTCCGTCTAAACTTTCTTTATAGTTTTAAGTTTGTTGGTTGTTATAGTATGTTATTTATAAAATACTGTAATAATCAAATTATTCACGTACCATGGTGCATCCTCCCACAGAAAGTCTGTTTTCCCACAAGTTGCAAATTCCATTCATCATGCCTGTAAGAAAAATATATCCCACAGAAATTCAATTTAGGAAAAAACTTTGAATAATAGCA
>CM071866.1:20148201-20205212 GCA_036759665.1 Gynandropsis gynandra
ATTATTAAAATTAAAATTAAAATCAAAATTAAAACCAAAATTAAAATTAAAATCAAAATTAAAATCAAAATTGGGTCAAAATTGAAATCAAAATGTGGTCAAAATTGGATCAAAATCGGAGGAGGTTTTAGGCAGATTTGTGATAATTGAGGGGGGAATAGGATGAGATCAAAATCGAGGGAAGAATAGGACTAAACATGATAATCGAGGGGGAAATAGGCTGAAAGTGAAAATCGAGAGGGAAATAAGACGAGCGTCAAAATCGAGGGAGAAATAAGACTAAAGCATGAAAATCAAGGGGAATAGGCTGTTTTTCCTAAAAAAAACTATAAAAACCCTATATATAAAAAGTTTGAACTTATCTCTCAGTCCTCTACATCCACATCACACGTGCATTCATTTCATCTCCTCTCCCACCCTCCCGCGATCTCCCTTTCTCTCCCACGATCTCACTTCAACATCCACCCGATTCCCTTTTGTTGCAATCCATTTCCTTTTTTCCTCTGCGAATACTCAATTCTCCACATCGTCACCTTCTTCGCTCGAACTTTTCAGCCTTCGAGAATGAGGTTCTCACAACAAATCCCTAATTTTTTGATCTGATTGTGTTAGGGTTTCTGGTTCCGATCGGTGCTTTGGATTCGCACTGATGATTTTTTTTTATCAAATAGGGCTCTGTAATGGTCATCTCCGACGGTTCCAAAAAACGGAGGTGGAGATGCTTTTCAGTCACAGCAGATGACAACGGTGCAGCGTGGGCGGCTGCAGAGGAGAAGATCCGTCGTTGGCTCCCATCGGCAGAGGAGAAGATCCGCGTCGTGTTCGAGGTGTGTAGCGCTTGCATTCTGCATTTTCTTCTGTTGCTCTCACATTCAATTTTGTCGTCGCCATTAGCATTATCTTCATGAACAAATGGGTATCTTAACCTAACTCTCTCTCTCTCTCTCTCTCTTCTTCTACTTACCATAACTTCAACTTCAGTTATGTTTTGTTTCTTCAGGTCCTTAAAAATGTCGGCTTTCAGTTCCCTGTGTTTCTTACATTCATTCACTACATCGGCGTATTTGCTTATGGTTGTTCTTAATTCCCTTTCCCTTCTCCCCGCTTCACCTCCATCAAAATCTTCCTCCTTATCATACATCGGCGTTTTGCTTATGGTTGTTCTTAATTCCCTTTCCCTTCTCCCCGCTTCACCTCCATCAAAATCTTCCTCCTTATCATTATATACTCTTGGCATCGTAATGTCCCTTTCAACGGGCCTTCCCAATGTCAGCCTCAAGTATAACAGGTTTGTCTATTTTCAGTTCCATGCCCAAGGCTTTGGTCTGTAATCTGATATGTTTGGTCTGTAATCTGACCAATTGCTTTCTTCTTGTTCCTCCAGTGTCGGGTTTATCAAATGGCGAAAATCGCAGTCACTCCATCCATTGTTGTAGCCGAATTCTTATGGTACAGAAAGAAAGTTGATTTCTTGAAGGTAAAAATCCATCCAAAAGGACAAGACAGAAGATCTCTTTCACTTTGGTTTGGTCTCATGAAGAATAACTTACAATCGTATCTATAGGTTGTTGCCCTTACAATCGTATCTATAGTGAAGAATAACTTCAAAGGTTCTTCTCATAGGTGGTTGCCCTTACAATCGTATCTATAGGTGTCGCAGTTGCAACCGTGGCAGACCTACAATTCAGTCTCTTTGCAACCGTGACAGACTTACAATCCACATGAATCAGTTAAATATTTAGAAAAAGGTCTATCTATATTTCGCTTGGTAGTTCCATCTTACTGATGTTCCTTTTCTGTTGTATGATTAGGTTCTAGCTTATGAACATAGAAAAATCCTCTGTTTTTGACCAATGCAGTTTTGATTTTCCTGATTCTTCTTTCTTTTCATGCATTTTGATGACAACCTCTTTCTCTCTGGGTCTTTAGACGTGTGTTGAACAGGCTAGAAAATACTTGACAAACACGCGATCAGCAGGAGTTGAATTGGATGCTCTTTACAAATTAAAGTCGGAGGTTGTTTTTATATCTTTACTCTTTAGATTTTATCCTTATTATTTGTTAATGCTTTCTAAATTTCCTCTTATCTGGTTTATTGGATATTGGAGTTTCAGGTTCAACTTCCAGAATCTCACTCTCAAAGTTATAAGAAACCGTATGGATTTATCCTCTCATTGCTTTGGTTTTGAACTGGAAGTCCATAAACCTTATAACTCTTTTAGGCCATTATACTTGACTTAACCATTGTATACTTGACGTAACCATTGTTTCAGATCTGATACCTAACAAGAAGCCATTGGATTGGAACACAAGAATGAAAATTGCAACAGGAGCAGCAAAAAGGCTTGAGTATTTGCACGAAACAGCTGATCCACCTGTGATATATAGAGATTTCAAGGCCTAAACCATATTGTTAGACGAAGATTTCAATTCAAAGCTATCGGATTTCGGGTTAGCTAATCTTGGTCCTACAGGAGCCAAAACTCATGTGTCCACAAGAGTGATGGACACATAGGGTTATTGTGCACCTGAGTATGCTCTCACATGCCAACTAACTCATTAATCTGATGTTTATAGCTTTGGAGTTGTGTTCTTGGAGATGATCACAGGAAGAAGAGTCATTGACACCACAAGGCAACTGAAGAACACAATCTTGTCACTTGGGTATGCGATTCTCTTGAATCTAACCTTTCAATGTTGTTTTTTCTATTTAGGAATTTTTGCTTTATTTCTTCCACGATTTTTGTCTTTTTTTTTCCTATCCTTAATATAAAAAAAATTTTAAAATGAGATTTATGTCATTTAGTTATATCCAAATTAATTAGCTCAATTAATGAATGAAATATACAAAATTTCTCTTTTACTTTAAGATTTGAATTCTAATTTTGAATAAAAAATATTTAGATTTTGTTTGAAACAAATGGACCTTTTCTCATGCTCTCTACGAATATATGGGTTTCTTTCTGTTGGTTTTTTTGAAACAACGGGAACCATGGATTTGATGGAGATTTCATTGTTATCTGTTTGAAAGACTCGGATTTTGTTGTAGGCTTTGCTCGATGTTGAGAAGTCGTGCTTTGTGTTGAGAAGCTATGATGATTCCGCAAACACAATAGATGTCGTCGACGTCGTTAGGTATTTCGTAAACACAAGATTTTGTTTGTTGTTCATTGAGTTCTTTACTTCCTCTGATGTTTTTGATGTTTTTGCTTTGAATCTGATTTGGCTATCACTTTTTTACAAGTCTATCTCTCGATAGTAATCTTTTGGATATTCTTAGAGTAAATATTGAATGCACGCTCTTTCCTCCTTTCATGCTTTTGCAGCTCAAGAGCTCAGGATCCTCTATCGACAAGAGCTTCATGAGCCATGTCTCTGTCGAGGCGTAGGGGTTATGGATCTCAAATCGGACCAGGACAAATGCATCTGCGGAGGAGGACAAAGGCGGGTTTTGCTTCAATTTAAATTTATAAGACTCTAGATCAATTGTTATAAATTATGCATGAATAAATGTCATATACAAAATTAAATTCATTAACTATTCAATCTAATACCTTCATTTAGTCATCCAAAAAAATTAATTAATCCGTCCATCACACGGGAATATTCCTAGTCATTATTAAAGAACCGAATTTGAATTGATGAAAAAATTAATAACTCATCAAACATCCATAATTTTTCATATTTATATATCACTTGAATTTATAAAGTATGTAATAAAGTTAAAATAGAAAATATGAATAAAAAATAATAATTTATGAGTCAATTTTCTTTGTTGTAAAAATATAAATAAATATTATACTATGGTATATTGAACACACATTTAAATAATTAATAATTCTTATAATTCTGGTGTCCTTAATATCCATGAAAAAATTACATTATTACCTTAATTAGGTACTGTCTGAGGATACAAATGAGATATTTGGTTAAATATAGAATGGTTAAATACGAGGAAGGTTACAAATTACAATATTTATAATGTATACAAATGAGATATTTGGTTAAATATAGAATGGTTAAATACGAGGATACAAATGAGATATTTGGTTAAATATAGAATGGTTAAATACGAGGAAGGTTACAAATTACAATATTTATAATGTATACAAATGAGATATTTGGTTAAATATAGAATGGTTAAATACGAGGATTTACCGACATTTTAAAAGTAGTGCAATATTATTAATTATGGGGAAGCGATGACGATGATTCTTGACTTGGTAGGATGACCTCTGATCGTACGACCTAAATATATGATAAATATATTATTAGTTAAAAAATGTGAAGAATAATATTGATATGTAAATAAGAAGATGAGTGAATGAATCTTTTGTATACTGACCTTATGTATTTAGTAGTTCATTGGAAATTTCTCCATAAATAACGTTTGTTATTCACAATTGTTTTGTGAAATCTTCATTGAGATCTAAGATACGCAATATACTGGCTGAAGTCCCTCTTGATAGTACAACATACAACTGACCATCGATAAAAATCGGTTTTGGCAGATACAATCCAATTTATTCAAACTCTAGCCGTGGCTTTTATTTATAGACATTGCATAATATAAGCGAATTGGAATTTTCGTCTCCATATGTAAATGGAAGCGATGAATCACTATGTGACATGATGATTTTTGTCTCCACAATGTACCAATGGGAAATGATTCAATTGACTTGAAAAATGTTCGATTTATTGTCAATAGAAGGAAAATGTTACCCCGAATGCATTGGAATGCTTGGACAAATATGCAGACCGAAAAACAGTTTGGTCTTTCTCAGAAACCTGAATAAAACATCCAAAACAACAAAGAAAATAATTGTGATGATTTATTTAGGCAAAAACAATCTACGGACATCAAATTCCGAAAGATACATATTCAAGATAAATGACATGATAATAGGAATTACCAACAGTGCATCACCATGAAGGGTGATTGATAAATCAGTCACATCTTCTTGGTTTCTAGCAACAAGCAATAAACTTTTTGGATTAGCTAACAGGTCATGCACACAGCCAAAATTCTCCAGTTACACGAAGCAACCAAGACATCAAAAGATGTAAAGTAAACAAATCTCATTCTATGAAAGGCAAAGATAATGCAGCTTGCTTCATCAGATCATGTATAGTGTCAACATGATGAAATAGGAAATCATTGACCTGCTGGGGAAATTATTCTAAATATGAATCCGTTGCTCGAACATCAGGAGAGCTTAGTTCAGCAGCAAACCTTTGTATGAACGGCCAAGATACTGACTGACAATATCGGAGATCCATCAGCATCACACGCAAAGTCAACCATGGATCCTGAAGGATAGCCATCATATTTCTGCATCAAATCATAAGTTATGCTAAATGAGATAAGAGAGGAGTTGATTTATAATTTGTAACAATTATCACAAGCCAAGGAATTCATGATTACATATATTCCAACCTGCTTATGGCAAGTTTAAAGTTGTAGAAATGAGAATGTAATTTGAAAAAAAAACGAGCTACATCCTGAATTTGCACTCAACCAAACCAACATGAGCAGAAAAGGATCCTAATAATTGACCTGAGAAAAAGTTGAAAGCATTCCACGGACAGTACGGTCAAGTACTGTTCGGATTTCCTCAACTGGTGGAAGACGAGCAGCCTTCTCCTGGAAACCAGACAACCCCATGTTATTAATACGTTTGAACCCAATAATGTTTGATCAGCTTGACTTGGAAACATGGATGAGAATCAATAACACTTTCACTTGCCTCTTCAATACCATCTAACATACAATCTTCTCTAACCTCATTTCCATGACCATCAAAGGCATGGTCATCAATTATTGAAGTTTGTTGGAGTTGATACTGAAACCAATAAGAGAAATCAAATGTATCAACTGAAGAAAAAAAACATCTGAAAGAATGAAACATGGATATAAGAGTAAAGAAAAGCTAGCAAAAGATTCTTCCGTCAAAGCCAAATTATGTGATATCAATGGAGAATCTTACCTTAATTATACCAAAAACTGCCTCTGTCCAACTTGTTTTTAATGGTTCTTTTGACTTTCTGGGGTTACGAAGCCATATGAAATCGACTCCGCATATGTTCCCCCTGTGGTTTCTATGGCTAACGCACTGAAAAGACATGGGAGAAGGACTAAAGGATAAGTCTGCAACAACGAACAAAGTTCGCAGAGATGTTGAAGATGCATATACTGAATAAAAAGGCAAAGAAAAGTTTCTCAAAGAAATTTACCCTGTGAGCATCTGCATCATTGTCACTGTATTGATGAGCAATATCATATGACGATACAAAACCCTGAGACCTCAGAAATTTGTAGATATGTCCACGTTTGCTTCCATTCCAGTCACTGCAATAAGATAATAGTTCCGAGACTACATAATATGGAGGGCAAATTTGAAGAAAGACAGACCAAATGCTCACCCGCAAAGAATAATGGGCATGTTGTTAAGTTCATTCTCCTATTGGTATGTCTCTAGATATTCAACACGGTCTCCAAAGTGTAATGGGGACAACAGATTGAACATGCAAGAGCTGTGCAACATGGTCTCCAAAGTCGTTTAAAGAGCACCTCCCGGTAATTTAGAACTTGAAAGTAGTCATTGTGAATGGCAGTTAAAAGACCTGTAATTATAAGTAATGCAAATCTTCCATTGAGACAGCACGGAAGAGTAAACATGACAAAGATTGCGGCCTATCAAATGCAGGAGTCCAAACCTATAGTATAGAATTTGACATTGAAGGGTCTTTATATCCACTCCGCCCCACCTATCAAACAGTCATTGAGAATAAGGTTGTCATTTAAACGACAGTTTACAAACAACGGATGTTGAATATTATAGCAACAACAATGAGCAACCAGTTCAAAAGCCAAAATCTTTTGAATCACATCTGAACAACATTTACAAGCACGGATAGAACTGGTCTAGATCCCAACACCCTTTAACTGAAGCATATTTACCAACATTAAACTAAATGATGTGCTGCTTTTTAGAGTGCAATAGACACCTAGAGATTTTGCCCTTTGGCGAAGGAAATATTTACTTATAACAAGTAAATTTTAACCACAAACGAAGGAGATATCTGCCCCCTAGCTACAACCTGAGCCACTTCGAGCAGCAGCTACAGAAGAAGGAGAAGAGACTCACCATCTCCACACCCATTCGTTCTTGCTAACTGAAGAGAAGTCTAACCCGCACCGCCCAGCCATAGTTGAGGAATGAGTAGCTCAACCGGATTGAAGATGCATTCCGTCACCCGAGATCCAAATCAGCACCGGCAAAGATCTCTTTCTTCTAAGCCAGCCCGGCCTAGAAGAAAGCTAGCTACCTGTCACCGCTTCTTTTGATATGAAAATTGTCGGGTAAGATGTTGAATTTGCTAGGTATGAACTCATCCCTTCCTGCTAAATAACCCTTTTTTCTCAAGCTGTCAAACATCCTAATCTACCCTTGAGGCTAATTAGAAGAAAAGGATAACCTACCTTTACAGTAAGGCTTTTTGGAAGCCTGCTCCGAGTAAACTCGCGATTCTCTTAGGCGGAGAATTCATAGTTTCCTCGACAGAGTACTTTTCTGATTCAACCTACCCTTTATTCTAGCGGAGATTCTATGTAAGGCTAAGCTACGCCAGAATCCCTTGTATATTCATTAGAAAGCGTGAGGGAATGGCACACATGCACGATGATCGATTGCATACCGATGATGTCCATGGCCAAGTGGAAAAGGCAGTGGAAGGATCAGCTGAAGCCGGAGTAGTGTCAGTCGAGTAATCTGACCAAGGGGACGCCTCTCTTTGTACATTTATATTAATTCTTCATTACCAACACAAAATTCCTAATAACAACGCATTTGCATAGGAAGGTGAAGTAAAAAAGGTTGAAATCTCACTTGAGACGGAAAAAAGAACAACAAAAAGCACAACTTCAATGGAAATTACCGGGAGAGAAATAACCGAAGACCGGTCATGGAGTAACCAATACAGATCCAACTGAGCCTTCACTGCTCTGTCTGGCTTCAATCGAAGATAAATCCACAAGTTTAGAAGGAGGATTAACATGACCCATTAATCCATGCATTACAACTTTACAACTATCAATGGAAATTACCTCATCATTAACGAATTATCCTTCTTGATTCGGCTCCAATTCTTCAAACCATATCCTTTTCTCGTCGAAGGCAATCCATCCGAGAATTACCCCTCACCTCTTGCAACAAGCAGATAGAGAACCATATTAATGGACAAAAATCGACGATTTATGGCTGAGTGGGAGAGAGAAGAAAAGAGCCTCTCGGTATTCCTAGCCGAGATCGTGGGGAGAGAGATTGGGGGTTTTCTTCACCTTCTGCCGAGAGAGTATGGGAGAGAGAAGGTAAAGGTTTAATAAATGGAGAGGGTGAGGTGGAGGGCTAAGCGGGGAGAAACGCTGAGGTGTAACCCTAGCTACAACCTGAGCCACTTCGAGCAGCAGCTGCAGAAGAAGGAGAAGAGACTCACCATCTCCACGCCCAAACTGAAAAGAAGTCTAACCCGCACCACCCAACCATAGTTGAGGAATGAGTAGCTCAACCGGATTGAAGATGTCTTCCGTAACCCGAGATCCAAGTCAGCACCAGCAAAGATCTCTTCTTCCAAGCCGGCCCGGCGTGGAAGAAAGCTAGCTGCCTGTCACCGCTTCTTTTGATATGACAATTGTCGGGTAAGATGACTTTGCTGGGTATGAACTCATCCCTTCTTGCTAAATAACCTTTTTTTCTCAAGCTGTCAAACATTCTAATCTACCCTTGAGGCTAATTAGAAGAAGAGGATTACCTACCTTTACAGTAAGGCTTTTTGGAAGCCTGCTCCGAGTAAACTCGCGATTCTCTTAGGCGAAGAATTAATAGTTTCCCCACATAGTACTTTTCTAATTCAACCTACCCTTTATTCTAGCGGAGATTCTGTGTAAGGCTAAGCTATGCCAGGATCCCTTGTATATTCATTAGAAAGCGTGAGGGAAATGCACACATGCACGATGATCGATGGCATACCGACGATGCCCCTGGCCGAGTGGAAAAAGCAGTGGAAGGATCGGCTGAAGCCGGAGTAGTGTCAGTCGAGCAATCTGACCAAGGGGACGTCTCTCTTTGTACATTTGCATTAATTCTTCATTACCAACCCAAAATTCCTAATAACAACGCATTTGCATAGGAGGGTGAAGTAAAAAAGGTTGAAATCTCACTTGAGACGGAAAAAAGAACAACAAAAAGCACAACTTCAATGGAAATTACCTGGAGACAGATAACCGAAGACCGGTCATGGAGTAACCAATACAGATCCAACTGAGCCTTCACTGCTCTGTCTGGCTTCAATCGAAGATAAATCCACAGGTTTAGAAGGAGGATTAACATGACCCATTAATCCATGCTTTAGAACTTTACAACTATCAACGGAAATTACCTCATCATTAACGAATTATCCCTCTCTATTCGGCTCCAATTCTTCAAACCATATCCTTTTCTCGTTGAAAGCGATAATCCGTCTGAGAATTTCCCCTCACCTCCTACAACCAGCAGATTAAAAACCATATTAATGGACAAAAATTAACGATTTATGGTTGAGTGGGAGAGAGGAGAGCCTCTCGACATTCCTAGCCGAGATCGTGGGAGAGAGATCTGGGGGTTTTTTCACCTTCTGCCAAGAGAGTATGGGAGAGAGAAGGTAAAGGTTTAATAAATGGAGAGGGTAAGGTGGAGGGCTGAGAGGAGAGAAACGTTGAGGTGTAACCCTAGCTACAACCTGAGCCACTTCGAGCAGCAACTGTAGAAGAAGGAGAAGAAACTCACCATTTCCACGCCCATTCGTTCTTGCTAACTAAAAAGATGTCTAACCCGCACTGCCCAGGCATAGTTGAGGAATGAGTAGCTCAACCAGATTGAAGATGCCTTCCGTCACCCGAGATCCAAGTCAGCATTGACAAAGATCTCTTTCTTCCAAGCCGACCCGACTAGGAAGAAAGCTAGCTACCTGTCAGTGCTTCTTTTGATATGACAATTGTCGGGTAAGATGTTGACTTTGCTGGGTATGAACTCATCCCTTCCTGCTAAATAACCCTTTTTTCTCAAGCTGTCAAACATTCTAATCTACCCTTGAGGCTAATTAGAAGAAGAGGATTACCTACCTTTACAGTAAGGCTTTTTGGAAGCCTGCTTCGAGTAAACTCGCGATTCTCTTAGGCGGAGAATTCATAGTTTCCCCGACAGAGTACTTTTCTGATTCAACGTACCCTTTGTTCTAGCAGAGATTCTATGTAAGGCTAAGCTACGCCAGAATCCCTTGTATATTCATTAGAAAGCGTGAGGGAAAGGCACACATGCACGATGATCGATTGCATACCGACGATGCCCCTGGCCCAGTGGAAAAGGCAGTGGAAGGATCGGCTGAAGCCGAAGTAGTATCAGTCGAGTAATCTGACCAAGGAGACGCCTCTATTTGTACATTTGCATTAATTCTTCATTACCAACCCAAAATTCTTAGTAACAACGCATTTGTATAGGAGGGTGAAGTAAAAAAGGTTGAAATCTGACTTGAGACGGAAAAAAGAACAAGAAAAAGCACAACTTCCATGGAAATTACCTGGAGACAGATAACCGAAGACCAGTCATGGAGTAACCAATACAGATCCAACTGAGCCTTCACTGCTCTGTCTGGCTTCAATCGAAGATAAATCCACAGGTTTTAGAAGGAGGATTAACATGACCCATTAATCCATGCTTTAGAACTTTACAACTATCAATGGAAATTACCTCATCATTAACGAATTATCCCTCTTGATTCGGCTCCAATTCTTCAAACCATATCCTTTTCTCGTCGAAGGCAATCCATCCGAGAATTACCCCTCACCTCTTGCAACCCGCAGATAGAGAACCATATTAATGGACAAAAATCGACGATTTATGGCTGAGTGGGAGAGAAAAGAGCCTCTCGGTATTCCTAGCCGAGATCGTGGGAGAGAGATCTGGGGGTTTTCTTCACCTTCTGTCGAGAGAGTATGGGAGAGAGAAGGTAAAGGTTTAATAAATGTAGAGGGTGAGGTGGAGGGCTGAGCGGGGAGAAACGCTGAGGAACCAGCAAAATGTTAAACTTTTAATATATAGATTTGGTGTATACATTTACAAAGTACTTTCTATATTGTGTATGAAATTAATAATCATTAATATTCATAAATCACATTATTACTTTACCTTCAATTAAGAAATTAGTCATTAATATTTATTGTGTCATTGTATTCATATTGATTATGACCTAAAATACATTATCAGCTTATTTTCGTATATGTATATGCCCTTATATATAATATATTTATACACCATCTTCATTTTCTTTAAATCATGTATTTGTTTCTCCCATATTTTTATCTACTTTTTATATTCTCTCAAAGCAATTTCTACGAACATGGCGGAAAATAAGTCACAACTAATAAGCCAACTTGGGCTGGTGATTCTGTTCTTGGAGAAAACCTACCATAGTCATGGTAGTTAAGGGGGCAGAGTCGGTTGTTGTCACGATTGTTTCGATTGTTGTGGCTGCAACATCCTCAACATCACATATTCAATATTTTTACAAAGGAGAATCTTTGGTTTTAAGAAGTGCAACTATAGAACTAAGTCAATATGATCTAAAGAAAATTCATTTGAGAAAAAAAAAGATTTGATTTTGAAGAAATAAAATGGAAAGAAGTCGATGATAATGTTTATTGAATCCAAACGTCAGTTATATATAGATTTTTGTAACTTTTTCTCTTCTTGATTCTCAATTATTTTTATTTTAAAATAAATTTTTAGATCTAATCTAAATTAACGAAAATTTATTTTAAGAATTAATTATTTTAAGGGTAAAACTCATATTCCCACCTAAAGTTTGGGTACTTTGCTTATTCCCCCCTCATCTATCACACTCATCCTATTTCCCCCTCATGTATCACCCTTAATCCTATTCCCCCCTCAAGTTTTCTAATTCATCATATTCCCCCACACTGTTTAAAATTCTGTCAAACCCTAAAAACTATCAATTTTGACCCGATTTTATACCCAATTTTGACCCGACCCGACCAAAATTAAAATTGAATTAAATCTGGTTTACCCAATTATTAACTCGGTCCGGTTTAATATAATTTTGACCGGTTTACTGAATTTTGACCCAATTTATTATAATTTTGACCCGGTTTACTGAAATTTTGGCCCGGTTTTGGTGAAATTGACCCGGTTTCTCCCGGTTTTGCTAGAATTTTTATACGGTTTGCTGAAATTGATCCGGTTTTGATCCGGTTTTGTTGAAATTGACCCTGTTTTGTTGAAATTGACCCGGTTTTCTCCCAGTTTTGCTGGAATATTTATTCGGTTTGCTGAAATTGATCCGGTTTTGACCCGGTTTTGTTGAAATTGACCCGGTTTTGCTGGAATATTTATTCGGTTTGCTGAAATTGATCCGGTTTTGACCCGGTTTTGTTGAAATTGACCCGGTTTTGTTGAAATTGATCCGGTTTTCTCCCGGTTTTGCTAGAATATTTATCCGGTTTGCTGAAATTGATCCGATTTTGACCCGATTTTGTTGAAATTGACCCTATTTTGTTGAAATTGACCCGGTTTTTCCCGATTTTGCTGGAATTTTTACCATTATGGAATTTGCTGGAATCAAAATCCATTCCTTAAATTTTATCACTAAATTTAGAGACGGTCGAAAAAATCGTTAATAAAATTTTGTTCCTAAATAATATATATATATATATATATATCAATTTCAACAAAACGGAGTCAATTTCAACAAAACCGGGTCAAAACTGGATCAATTTCAGCAAACCGGATAAAAATTCCAGCAAAACCGGGAGAAAACCGGGTCAATTTCAACAAAACGGGGTCACTTACAACAAAACCGGGTCAAAACCGGATCAATTTTAGCAAACCGGGTAAAAATTCCAGCAAAACCGGGAGAAACCGGGTCAATTTCACCAAAACCGGGCCAAAATTTCAGTAAACCGGGTCAAAATTATAATAAATTGGGTCAAAATTCAATAAACCGGTCAAAATTATATTAAACCTGACCAGGTTAATAATTGGATAAACCAGATTTAATTCAATTTTAATTTTGGTCGGATCGGGTCAAAATTGGGTATAAAATCGGGTCAAAATTGATAGTTTTTTAGGGTTTGGGTCAAAATTCTGGTTATTTAACAGAATTTTAAACAGTGTGGGGGAATAGGATGAATTAAAAAACTTGAGGGGGGAATAGGATTAGGGATGATATATGAGGGGGAAATAGGATGAATGTGATAGATGAGGGGGAATAAGCAAAGTACCCAAACTTTGGGTGGGAATAGAAGTTTTACCCTTATTTTAATTGTTGCAGTTATAATGGTAATAATGTGGTATAGAAACGTCTAATTTACCATAATTGTATGGTAATGATAGTTAAAAATATTTTTCTTTTTAACTAATATATTAATTAATTTTAAAGAAATTTTTTAAAATAATTTACGTGACTGCACAAGAAAATAATAAAATTAAAATCAAATATATTAATTGATTATTAGTAAAATACTTATTATATGTTTAGTTTCCAAATAATTATAATGATAATATTTTAAATTATATAATTAAAAATGAAAAAGTGATAGAAAAAACATGATTAAAATTATATGCCTTCTATATTATTTTCTTACTTTCTTTTTGATTGATCGTTTCGATTGTATTTTAATTATTTCATCTTTTTATAAATCATTAATAATAGAATTTGAAAGCATGTAAAAAAGAAAAAATAAAAAGAAAAAGGATATAAAAAGCATTTTATAAAAGAAAAGAAGTCAATATGCATATGTATAAATCTTTGTAACTTAAAAATACAATATTACTAAATTATATTGTCATTTATATAAAAAACTAATATAAAATATGTTTTATTAAATAAAATAATAACATATACTATCGGTGATACTTTCATCTAATTTTTTATGTTAGATAAGAGACGATAACACTTTAAAAATAATTAAATTAATAAAAGTTCACGCATCACGGGAGTTCTAAATTCTTAGATGAAATTTTGGCTATTAGATATTGAATATTAATTAGAGGTTTTCTTTTGATTAAACGAAATTTCTAAACAATGTTTTTATTATAATGAATGATATAAATTCAAAATAGTCTAATAAAATTTATCAAATAAAAACGGTTGGATTTTTTTGGATAGATGAATAGTTGAGATTGCATAGCTAATAGTCATTCATTGACGATGTCATTTCATTAGAATTAAGAAAAATTCAACTTTTAATATATAAAATTTGTGTAGAAATAGATACGATGATAAATCGTTGTATATAAAGCACGACTTTTCAACAAATTTTACTCTATTTATATTCTATCTCATGATGATTTAAATAGTAAGTAATAAATCTGACAATAAAATAATAATTGAAAAATAGCTTGTAAATGTGATGACAAATTGTTATTATATGATTTATGCGAGAAGTGTATAAAGATATTTCCAGAAATATTATTTAGAAAATTAGTTAAATATTATAACAATCAAAATGGATATTGTATAACCATCTATCAAATATTAAATATCAGAGTTTGCATCCACATAGCGACAGATGGGATTGAGAGCTATGTGATGACAACAATCAATGAACTTGAGTGCGAGGTTCTGACTATCGCGAAGCTCAAAAACACAAATCTCGATAGGGTTTGTGGAACAAAAGAGAAACTTTGCTCTCAATTTCTTTCATAGACCTTCGTCTTCCTTATCTTTGCCTTCTTCCTAGTTAAAAATTATAGATCCAAATTTCAAGAACCTACATGGGAGATGCATTACAAAAAATAGTAAAATATTAACAGACGAATCAACGGATCCATCCGTTGAAGACTTTCTCAACAGATTGTAACGGATTCCGGAAAATGATCAACGACCACAAATTTGTTGAAACACCGTTGCACATATCTGTTGAAATACCGTTGAAAACGCTTTTTTATTCCAACGGATACCCATTGGAATGTTTAGAATTTCGAGATTGTCGTTGGAATAATTCAACGTGTTTCAATGGGCGTCTATTAATATTATAAGCGGGCATCCGTTGGTATTATCAACGGGTGGCCGTTGAAAAAATTTAGTACTTATTGTTCAAACTCGAACCTTCTACCATCAAGCCATCAACACGAAATATATTTTCAAACAATGTCATGGGATAATGTTATGTCCCTACAAAAGATGCAAAAATAAGAAATATCGAAGTCATGAAATTGTTTGCAAACATCGTTACAAGGTGCGTTTCGTAGAGAATTATGAAATTTGGTTATTCCACAGTGAAAATTGTGGCGTTAGAGATATTGTGCAAGAAGAAAAAGAAATAGAAAGAAATGAAGAAGTTGTTTATGAAGTATCGATGACCAATCTATATGTGGAAATGGTGTCAGTTTCTTTTTCTGGAGTTGTTGAGCAAACGTATCAAGAGATGCCGAACAATGAGGCACGCTGATTTTTCAACATATTAGATTCGGCGAAACAACCTATATATGAAGGTTGTTGTGAAGGTCAATCTCGTTATATAAAATTGTTAACTGATCATATTACTATAATGTTACAGATGCAGATGCTGAGAACAGAACCGACTCTTCTTGAGCTATTGTAGAGACTCACGCCAAGAAAAAATCCATTATCGGGGAAGAGGTCGAAAAACCTGAGCTGGTCGACCTTCGGGCATAATGGACCGTGAAAATTATGACGGAGAAGATCACACAACAATCACAAGCCATATGTTCAACTCCGGACGATCTTAATACTTTATAAAAGGGAAAAAATATTTAGAGATATATAATAAGATTATTGCTATTATAATTCTTTAATTACATAAAATATTTTCTAACGGTATACTAAATTTAATTTTTTTAACATTACAGTCTATTAGATCGTTTAAAAGGTGTCTATACGGTCTAGGTTCGCTACAAAATAATATCGTCGAGAACGCCATGACGGTACCCCTTATGGTCCAAGAGACGTACACGCTCGAATGACGCACGGAGTAGCTCAAAACTACCCTTCGAACAACGCAATATGCTCTTCAAGTAACGCAGTATGAGCTTCGAGATACGTGAGCGCAGATGCATCACATGGAAAGTATCATCTCGTTGTTGACTGGTCGAGCGTATCAATGGGTGCCACAACGCTGAGATAAGAACTGGTAATCGAATCCGATTCAATCCCTTCATGAGGCGTTGGTGATCACAATGATGAAGACGATGATACCGGTTTAGACGATCTATAGTAAATTAGGATTTTAAATTTTTTTAAAAATTTTATTTATATTAAACTTTTTTCTTATTTTTTTTATTTTTTTCAGTTCTTCAACATATGCCTGTCGAAATATTTCATTATTTTTTACAGTAATCTGTTAGATTATTTTAAATTCTCACCGTTTTCGTTCCAACGGGTATCAGTTGATGTCTCCCGCCAATTTATTCCAATGGGCATCCGTTGAACGGTTTTAAATTCCCGTTATTTTTTTTCCAATGGGCTCGTCAATGGATATATTTGTTGCACTTTGTTGACAATTATCAACGGTTAATCTTTGTTGCGCGTTCATTGCAAATCGCAACGGATGTAGATTTTCAACGATCGATTCTTGACGACTCTAAATCCGTTGAAATCCGTTGGGAAATATCTTTTTCAACGGAAATATAGCCATTTCCAACGGATATATCCGTTAGAAATGACCTGTTTTTTTTATTGATGTCTTAAACTTCAAGTTAGAAACTTACAGGGGAGAAACCAAGAATAAGAGTTTGAGAAAGAAAGTCACCACCATCCAAAACATATTAAACTTGTCAATATCCATTCATTAACGTTTTTTATAGTTTTTATAGCACTATAATATAACAGAAATCAAGAGATTGTAACTCATAACAAAATAACAAGACTAATAGAGTTGTTTCATTTTAACCGTATCTTGATCACTCTCCTTCACGCGCCTCTTCTACATTCTTCAGCCCACTCTCCAATTTCCTTTCCATTTGTCTTCTCTTCTTAGTTTTCATCCTTGCTAGTGGTATTAAAAATCTATAAATTCCCGCCCCTTTGAGATTCACCTTGTCCTCAAGGTGGAATTCCAGATATCTCTACAATAATTCCTTCATGGCCATCATCAAGCTTCATCTTTAGCCAGCCCTTTCCACCATATTAATAATTCCTTCTCAAAATTCTTCTTATTGGTTCTGACCTCTAATACCACTTTTGGTTCTAATAATGAATCCATTACATTTTGATCTTTCGAGCAGTTTGAGTTATTTGGGTTATTTCAGTTTTGGATAATTCAAATTCTTTGGATTGTTTGAGTTTCGAATAGTTTGAGTTCTTCGGTTATTATGGCTAATTCGGGTAGTTCAAAATCTTAGGATATTATGACTAATTTAGGTAGTTCAAGTTTAGGGTTCTTTGTGTATTATGGCTAATTCGGATAGTTCAGATTTAAAGTTTTTCGGGTTATTCGGGTTTTGATATTTAAAAAAATATCAAAGATAACATAAAAGCCAACAAAAATACAATATTGAGTATTTAAAATCCTAACAAATGTCTTTAAATCTATAATCTTTCTACTCCAAAAATTCCAAAATGAATTTCTTCACATACGACCTAAAATGTGAACACTTTTTGTCCGTAAAGTTTTACGAATTTAAAACAAATAAACAATAATTTCATTTCATATATTATAACAAGTCTAGAAAATATTTAAGAAACAAAATTGATGTAATCTCAACAAATCTTATAGTAAATACAAGAAACTAAGGGAAACCTCTACTCATTTTACGTAACTCTTTCTACCACAGGAATCTTGCGCTTGAATGTATTAGTGCAAAATTTCAGAGATTAATAAAGCTAAAGTTGAATAATATGATATCTTCTCTACATGAAGATCTCGATATTGATACAAAGACTTTAAATGTTTCTATATTACTTAGTCGATTCAACATATGTAGTTATAACAATCTGTTTGACTTGACCCATCAAAGTTTTAATAAAGAAAACCTATCAATCAGTCATTGAATCGAAATGGCATGGCCAAGATTGAAACATCCTAAAAACCTAGACAAAATTTTACACCCCAAAATCAAGATATCAAATGATACATGGAATTTTGTCGAGAATACAATAACAACTGGTGTGTCAATTGAAATATAGGGATATAACAACAATAAACATTTCAAGGTACCATAAACTTAGAGGAGATGGAAAGAATCTCCAGGAATAAACGATATACCTGTATAGCCAAAACTAGTTTCACAATGTGGTGACATCAAGCATCACACTGAAGAAGAAGAAGAAGAAGAAGATTAAGATAACCATCACACTAAAGAAGAAGAAAAAAGATAGGGATGAAGAAGGACAATGAAGAAGAAAAACGATAATGAAGAAAAAAAAAACAATGCCAGAGAAGACGACGAATGCCACCAGCATGAACGACGATCGACATTGGAGCAGATTGACGACGATCGTCGACATGCAGTAGAGAAGCAATCAAGAAGAGACGAAGATACCATGGACAGGGCACACACACACAATGATATCGTCCGTCTGGGTCACCTGTGTCTTTCGTCTGCATTGTCAGAGTCCATCGTCTGTCTCGCTCGTGTCTTCGTGTGTCATTTGTATGTGTCCTCCGTGTTGTTGTCTGTGTCACCGGTATGTGTCGTCTGGCCTTTTTCTATATTAGTTCAAATCCGGATATCCAATGAATATTTGAATTTTTACGAAAATGTGTATTTTGCGAATATCCGCATTTACGATATGAACACAAATAAAAATATCAAATTCGAATATTCGTCGAAAATATATATACGAATACGAATAATGTGATATTTGCATATATTCATTATTTTTCCATCCTAACACTAACTTAGACTTATAGTTTATTTTCGTTTTTCTATAAAAAAAAAATCATTTTTTTAAAAATTGTGTTGTTCGGGTTTCTCAAAATTTTCCAAATTCGATCCGAACCGAATCCGAATAATTCTAAAATTTGAATTGAATGCGAATAAGTTCTAAAGCTAATCTATATTTCAAAGGTTCGTTTGTTCAGATCAATTGAGATAATTCGAATTGGACATCCTATTAATTATAACTCCTTTGAATTTTATATGTTCGATAACACCCTTGAATTTTATATTTGTTATGAAATATAAAATTTAGTAATTAATTTCACTCAAAATTAATTTTTTATTCAAAATCAAGAATTACAAGAGTTTCTACAGAAATTTGTTAATATTCAAAAAGTAAAAGTTTTAAGAAACTATATACCAAATATATGTTTCTAAAGCATCATCATACTTTAGTGTATGTATTAATATTTAATTTGGTAATAATAATTCTTTAGTTTTAAAAGCCACAAAACATTCTCTAGTAATCTCACTTATTCTTGGTCGTGCTAGAAACCCCTAGAAACATGGCATAGCGTTACATGCATATTATGCATATTATATCCTTTCTCGTTCTAACGCAAACGTTCGCATTTTGAACGCTCGAAAATAGGGTCGGGCTGCCTTCAGCAACTCACACAACAAATATCCAGAATCTTTTGCAAGATGTTCTTCTTCTTCGTCGGAGGATTAGGGCAACAGGTGAGGCGGGTACTTAAATCCGGCGCAGGGAAATGCGTAAGATGCGGATCCGACGCCGATTTGGTTGATTACGACAAGGTTCTCAAGTTGTTCTTCGTTCCTGTCTGGAGATGGCCCGGCAACGATCCTGTCTTGTACTGTAGAGATTGTGATTTCTTCTTCCCTCAGTCTTTGTCTCCGCCGCAGCCGACTGCCATCGATGGGTATCTACGGTGCCGGTTCTGCGATCGTGTTGTTGAGCCTGAGTTCAGGTTTTGCCCCTTTTGTGGGTCTTCCCTGTGATATTGAGCTAATTAGGGTTCTCTTCTTCCTTTTCTCGCTGTTTCGGTCCTCCGGTTCTCGTAAAATAAAATAGTTCCATCGGATTGTTTGTCTTCTTGGAAATATTTATTACATATATGCAGCCAAGAAGGAAAAAATAAAAAAGAGTGCCTAAAATAAAAATGTAAACAAGTATTGTAATAATTCGATTTGCCAAAATGCGATGAAATTGCGATACAAAATAAAACAAACAATATCATTCAGTTCTTTAAATATGCTATTTTCGAAAAAAAGGAAAATTTTGGAAAAAGGAAACGATAATAATAATTATATAAGTAACCATAGGAAACCATTAGACAGGCAGAGTTCATCGATCCAAGTAATAATGAATTCTAGACGTGCCCTCTTACTTCTTCGTGAGACCAAACTTGAGGAAACACAAGAAATCGACGATTTCACCATCAGATTCAAAATAAAGACATTGGTAAACGAGACAGATTCCGCTGAAAGATTGTTTACGTTTACACTCCAAGAATTCATCCATGACGGTGTTAGCCCCGGGAAAGAAGAATTCTGCAACTTCTTTATCGAATCCGTCGGAGAAGACGAAGCTCTGTCTATCTTCGTTGATCTAATTTTGCTTGCTTACAATTTCAGAAGCTTCGTTGGTCGTGGTCTTAGAGCGCTTTTGACGTTTTCTTTCACCCTTCTTGCTCCTTCGGATGAGCTCAACAATGGTGTCCAAGAAGCGTTTCGTGAGTCGTTTGACGGCTCCAAGGCTAGGTTCAGACCCGCCAGCAAACTCGCGATGGACTCGCTAAGCAGAAGGACAATCGAGGAACAAAGTGGCTGCTTGGAAGAGAAGTGCAACATATGTCTTGAGAGTCTGGTCGTCGGAGAGAAGGTTGCGAGCTTGGCGTGCTTCCACGAGTTTCATGATGAATGTGTCGTCAAGTGGCTCGAGACGAGTCATGTTTGCCCTTTGTGCCGCTTCGAATTGCCTTGTGAACCAGAACCAGAGGAAAACAGGGGACATCACTAGAGTGGTAACTTTGACATGAAGGCACATTCAGACACCTTTTTCTCTTTTGTTCTTGTCTCTGTTCTAGCTGTGTACTTATTAGCGTTTTTCTGACCAGAGATTTGATTTTGGTTCTTACAAGGATACTGTATAATTGATATTTTAGTACATCTTACATGTTACTTATTACCAGCTGAGGAAATTATCAGAATTGCTAAGATTTTCTGAGAACATTTTCATTCTATTTTGTGTAAAAAAGGGTACAAAGATCGTAATCTCACCCACGTGATGCTTATATTGGAAAGAAAAAAATGAATACACCCGCATCACTTAGGCCGCTTGAGGCAAGAGAAACTGCAAGAAAGAAAGGAACGGGCGATAAAATTTACACTGTACACAATCAAAATAATCAAAGTGGTGTACTCTCGATTTACAGTGGATCGATGTATATTCTAGGCACAAGTCTCTGGTTCATCTTCCTCCAGATGGATCCACAGATTCCTGTTGTTAACTCAGTAAGCTTCTCTGCGGCATGACGAACCAAAGAGCGAGCGATTCATGGCTTTATTTTGCAGGAACAACCCCTAGTTTCTGAGGCTGTGTTCAATAAGAAATCTAAAATCTTGGTCACTGAAAATTAGGGCTCTGACATTGTTACTCGGAGTAGGGTAATTTATTTTGGCCACGGTCGACAGCATTCCTCCATAGTCTATACCGAACTCCGAGCTTGTCATATGCAACTGGCAAGTTCCATATGTTTGCACCATTTAACATCCTTTCTTGCTGTCCAATCACAAGCCGAAGATCTTCATTTAGGACCTGTAAACCAGAGAGCCCATGAGAAAGCTTGTTTTTTCAGACAGCTCAAGCATCTGTTCCTTAATTGACAAACATATGAATCAAAAGATAATGACAGGTAACAAAGGTGTTCGTTTTGGTACCTGTTCAGCAAAATGTCTCCACAGATGTTTCATGAAAGGAATATTCTTCAACAAGGGGGCAAAATCCAGTGACATTCTGTATAGAAGTCTTGTCTTTTGTCTTGAAGCTGGTAAACAGACATGGAGTTGGTGAAGATGCGTCGAACATTGCTGAGTACTCTTCCCTTCTAGTTTTCCAGGTTTCGAGATCCCTATTGTGGAAAGGACCATGCATGGTGGTCTAAATTCCATATCGATTGGATACGGATCCCAGTATCCTTGGAGACCAGATGCTGGTGTCAAGAATTTCACCAAGCTGGCAATTTAGAAACATGCAGAAGCATATATAAGATGTAAGTAAAATTAGTGGTAAGATATACAGTAATCGTACGTGTTTAAGAAGCTTTCTGAGACGGTAAAAATGCAAAGATTGTGAGGCTAAGTAACATATTATTAACCTTGGAACACTCCAGCCCTTGGCGAAGGTGGACGTGTGAGTAAATGGGGCATGTGCAAGATCCAAAAGATTGTCCAGAAGCAACCCATGTTCAACTGGAAGCTCCATCACAATCTGAAGAGTTTATTAGGAACATATGAGAACCACAGTGTTCTATTCTAACATTCTAATTTTCTACATCTAACAATTACAACTGCTTGATATGCATTACCTCCGCATGGATTACAAATCCAGATGGAGGCTGCAAGGACGGAAGTGTAGGCGAAGGTGGATCTTCACCAGGCCAAACCCAAATCATACCCTCTTGTTCAAAACAAGGCAACGCCTTTATCTTTACATCGAGTAGACGGGTAGACGGCATCTTCTTGCATTTTCCGTCAGTTGAGTACTCCCACCCTAGAGTTCAGTTTACAGGTATGAGTTTAACAGATAATTCTATGGCTTGCCAACAACAAGAACAACGCATTCACATTAGTTACTCACCATGGTAGGGACACTGGATACGACCCTCATTGACTGAACCAAGATGAAGAGGACATGCCCTATGTGCACACGTGTTCTGTACACATCCAGGTTTCCCATCCTCTCCTCTAAAGATAACCCATGGCTCCTCGAAGCAGTCAATTGGAATCTTAAGACAAAAACAATGGAATTCTCTTAAGCTTCTTCGACAAACAACCAACGCAAAAATTAGGATTGAAGGGATAATATATCAAACGACAACTAGAATACCATGGTATCATTCTTGAGGTCCGAGGAAAAAGCGACGGGATACCAAAAATTCTTGAGGCGTGGATGATATGGCTGCACTGGACCAGAGACATCCAAGCTTTTCAGAGGCATTTTGCTCTTTTTTCTATCTACAGATTGGACAGAAGTAGTCCTCGAAGTGGTGGGATTATCTGAATGAGTTGTGGTTCTGTCTGGTAACAACCTATCATTAACCAATGCTTCCATGTGAGCTAACTTGTGTAGAGCAGTTGAAACCCTTGCTTCGGATATATGAACCTGTTTTGTTCAACTAAGTGTTAGAAGCTGAACCAAACAACACACAAGCTAATAGTGCTTTCACATAGACTTTTTCTACAAACCTGTTGGTGCGCTTTAGCTAACTCTCCCTGCAATTCAGCAAGTTCTTTCTTCAAAGTTCCAATGGATTTGTATTCACGAGCTAGTGGATTTAGTACCTCTACTACCTACACACATCAGGAACAAATAGACAATCAGCCAAGTTGGAAGATGTTTTCACAATATAAGCTTGAATAATCAACAGTCACATTACATATCGAGTTTCACATCAAAGCTTGAATAACCTTTTCATGGAGAAGCATGATGGTGAGAAGATCTTGCCGGGCGCGCCAATCCAAGTACTGAATATCATATCTAGCTACTTCAAGGGCTTGATTCACATCCAAGAACTTCCCTTTATATGCAGGAGCTTTTGACCTTGGGTCCTCCACATCGAACAAAGGACCCCAAGGGCTCTTCTTCTCCACTAACCCACCTTCCTCCCCAAACACTGCAAACACCCCAAACCCTCCTTTCACACCCTGAAACACCCATTCAGAAATTCAATCATTCATACAAATACCATGTGACCAAACCCCTTAAATCAAGAATGTACAGTTTTAACATCATAAGCGAAATCCAAAATCAGTCAAAGGAGCAGTAAACGCCCTTCCCAACTTACGCTACCAGGCCTAAAACGCGCCCTTTTTCCTGCTCGATTAACAGTAACAGAGACATCTTCGTTTATGAAACAACACCCGACCAAACCGAAACTTTAATGGTTCTCGAACACTGAGCTTTAAGACCCAGATGAAACAAGAACAAAAAGATCCAAACGCAGGTAAAACAAACGAGAAATCTACCTTCTTAACACCGAACTTAGACGATCTACACAACGAGAGAGGCAGAGACAGAGCAGCAGCAGTAGCCACCGCGTTCATGGCGTCTCGTAGGAAAGAACAACAACAAAAAAATGGTAATAAGAGTAAAGAAATGAATATAATTGCAGATTTCCTTGGATAAGAGAAGAGAGTACCGCGCGATCTGAGCAAGCCTTCGGAGGATGACACGTGGATCAAGCAAGTTGACACGTGGCAGAACCAGCGTCCACATGATCTAGGGAGAGAGAGGATAGTGAAAGAAGCGAGATTTTTAGGAGGCTACGGGATTTCGATTTGCCAGCTCGGATTCTCAGATATCTTTGTCTATCTCATTACCCACTTCTATGGCTTACGTCACTATTGAATTTTGTCCTCTTTTTTTTTTTCGTTTTGAATCTCTAACACTAGTTTATCCTTTTTTTCCCTAAGATAAAATTACAAAAAAAACCTTATAAAAATAAATTACATATTTAATTTTTTATAATTATTTATGAATTTTTTATATTTAATAAATAAATTATTATGCTATTTAATAGTAATACACGAATTATAAAATTTATTTTCAAATTAATCCATAATGATATATATAACAATAACTACTTCGTAGACTTACATACGTTGTTGAATTAATTTATAAATAAATATCATTATGATATATTATTTTAATAATTTATATATATAATTAAAAATAATAGTTCATAAATAATTTTTATTTACTTTTATGATATTTTAAAATTATAATATTTTTTATTAATTTAGGATTGACATTATTTCGGATTGAAATTTGAATATATTTAGTTCTACTAAAATGGTTTTGAATCGGAAACATGTTGGTTCTATTGATGCTATGATTGAAAAAATATTAAAATATTAATATCAAATTGTAACTGAAATAAAAAAATTTTGATTTATATTCAATCAATACTATGCGACGAGTTTAATCTTAATAAAAGTTACGAAAATGTAATTTTGAAAAGTATTATAAGAAAGAAATTTTAATAAATTTTCGATTTTGAAAAAGACACAGTGATCAATAAGGTAAAAAGTGTATTTAATAAGAAGACCATATATATAAAGCAAATAATAAATGATTATTTTTAGTGTTTTTAATAGAATTATTATTTAAAAATTCAAAAAAATGTCGAAAATTTCGTGAAACGAACCGACCTTAATTGTTATCAATCACTTTCAAAAAATGATTAAAATATCAATATTGATCCTATTAATTTCGGAAAAAATGATTAAATTAATTTTTCCAAAATGAATCAACCACCCTATTCCTTTTCACAGGAATTTCAATCATTATTATAAAAATTGAACATAAAAATGGGTTATTCTCATCGTTTCCGGTAAATCTAAACGGCCTAAATTAGGATCTCACAAGTGAAACCCTACTCATAAGTTACGAAGATCCAAAAGAGGATGAACTTTGGTATTAGGTCTACACATGGCACCGATAATGTCAAGTTGATCTAGGAATCTCGAGTGAGAAATAATGACAAACCTCGAATATAATAAAGGATGTCAAAATGATGTCTGATCCGCGGACCGATCTAAAACTCACCAAAAAATAACAGGTTCCGGCCTGAGATTTATAGACCCATTTATATTCTGTCCTTTGGACTCGTGTCTACAATAAGACCGTAAATATTTTGGCACGGCCCGTCGGGCTATAAATAAATTAGATGTACATTTTCTTTTCTCCTCTTTCGTGCGCTGTTCACTAAGAGAGAAGTCTTCCTCTCGCCAACTTGCTTCTTTTATTCGTTAATTGCTTCATTTCTTCGTCGATTTGCTTCGTTTCTTCATCGGCTTGCTTCATTTATTTGTTTTTTTGTTCCTTCGCTATCTCGTTCTTTCATTGCTCTGTTCCTTGGTGCTCCATTCCAATAGTTGTTTCCGTCGAGTCCCACATTCGTCGAACTCATAGAAAATATGTTGATCTTTCTTCTTCATTGTTCTTTGTATAGGGAACATGTCGTGCAGTTTCTATATCCACTAGTCCGTGTAGTTTCTGTAGCTTCTTTGTTTGGGTATGTTTGAGAATCGTTTTCATTGTTGTTTGTCCGTGTAACAACAGAGAAAGACATACTTGTTGCTCCAATTAGCAATAGCTTTTGTAGTTACATTTATTTGCAGCAAATTATAGATTGTCTTAGACAAGAGAGGGAGAGTGTTACTGAATTCTCGTGGACTACAACTTTACATGGTATCTTGTGTGTATATCATTTGCAGATTTTTTATGGACGATATTTTTTTTCTTTCAACTAATGAACCGTTAGATGGCGTCAATGAATATCATGATGACGATGGACAACAACATGATGATATTGGCGATGACTCCTCAAGTAAATGGTTCTAATAAAAGAAGATTGTATGATGTTTACGCACATTTTATTAGGATAAATGATATTCAAGTCCAATGCAAATATTGAGATAAAGTGTTATCTGTAGTATCAAGTAGGGTACATCTCATTTAAAGCATCATGTGGAGGGTTGCTAAGATGGCAATTTGTCATGATGGAGAATTGAGGTTAAGAAAATTAGATCCACTAATTTAGAGAGAAAAAACTTGCTAAGATGGTAATTTCTCATGAGCTTCCCTTTTCAATAGTTGAGTACAAGAGTTTCAAGACTTGATTCTCTATCTAAACCGGAATCGATGATACGTAGAAATACTCTGGTTGCTGATTGTTTGAAATTTTATGAGCGTGAAAAAGAGTTGTTTGAAGATGTAATTAAGACTGGTTCGTAGTAAAAGTTATTTATTTACGGATCTTTGGACCGCTATTAGCCATAGGAATACATATGTCTAACAAAACATTATGTTGATCAGAATTGGAATTTGATTAGCAAGATATTGTCTTTTACTACTTTACCTCCTTCTGTATACCAAAGTAAAAATATTGAAGAAGATAGTCACTTGTTTGAAGTGTTGATGTATTGAAGATAAGATGTTTTCATTACTGTAAATAATGCTACACCGAATGATAGTTTGATGGTCATCCTAAAATATCAAATGCATCCACAAAATCCGTTGATGTGCTAGCATATTACTTTCATATTAGATGTAGAGTATATATATATATATATATATATATATATATATATATATATATATATATATATATATATATATATATATATATATATATATATATATATATATATATATATATATTGAACCTTGTTGTGCAAAATGGATTAAAAGTGTTTGAATAAGCATTGGAAAATATTAGAGAAAGTGTTAAATATTTAAGAGGATCAGAGTCGAGGTGGAGGATATTTGAGGAATGTGTAGCACTCGTTGGAATTAGAGTTTCTTTATCTATGGATGTTAGCACTCGTTGGAATTCAAATCATACTAGGCTTGATAGTGCTCTTAAATATCATAATATTTTTCTTCTCTTGTGATGATTGATAAACAATATAAATGTATCCAACGGATGACGAATGAAATAGAGGAGAAAATACGAGATTTCTTAAAACCATTTATGAATATTACTAGTCTGATTTTTGGTTCAATGTATCCAACTGCCAACATGTACTTCATGAATATTTGGAAGATTGAAATGCTTTTGAAGAAGTACTGGGAGAACAAATATGAAGTCTTAAAGAAGATGGCTGAAAATATGCAAGTGAAATTTTATAAATTCTGTATTTCCATTCTCTCCATGACAATCGTTCTTGATCCGAGAATGAAGATGAAAATTTTAAAATATTTCTCTGATCACATTGATGAAAAAACAAGTTAGTTGAAACTTAATGAAGTTAGGAGGAAGATGCATTCATTGTACGAGGAGTATCAAACCAAATTTAGGGTTTCTAAATCTTCGATTTCTTCTCAAGACAACAAGAAAAAAACCAATAGCCAGAATTCAAGTTATTTTGATATAAGTTGGTTTTTTATATTTATCATTCAATAGTTGGTTTCATTATATAATTTTTTAATATTTTTATTTTATAGGATATCACCAACTTTGAAGATAAAGTACCTTCTTCAAATGATGGATTAGGATCAGGTTTGGATAGATATATAAGAGATCCTAAGATACACATATATCGAAACACGGATTTGGATGTTTTGCATTTTTTGTAATCTGAGCTTTATGGTAGAGAATTATCATTAATGGTGCCTGACATTCTAAGCACTCTTATTACCACAATGGCTTCGGGCTCTTTATTTAGTGTTTGTTCTCAGGTGCTCAAAAAATATAAAAGTCTCTTGTTGCCTTCTAATGTTAAGCATTAAATTTGTGCCCCATCGTGGTTATTTGGTTATTCCGAAGTTGGTAAGTATATAAATTTTAATACTTTTACAAATTAAATTATTATTTTATTTTCATATCATTTATTAATTGGTTTTTTAAATGAATATAGGTGATAACTTGTTTGGTTTGTAATCTAGTATTGCCCACGACAATAGGTATGACGAAGGAGACTATACAAATGAATCCACTTGAGTTTTGAAATTTCGATTAGTTATGAAATATTTTTATTTTTTATGTTACTTTGACATTTTAATATTTTGTGTAACGCTTATTATGTAATTCACTACTATATGACTTTCAAAACAACATTAGATTTGAAATTGATTTTAAAAACCGATAATAATATCGGTATGCGGCCCGGCCCAAACCCGCTCGAAGCCCTCTGAGCTAGGCTTCGGGCCTAGAATTTTGGGCTCGTTAAATTACAATCCGAGCCAGCCCGATCCCATTTTAGACGGACCAAATGCGGGCTCGGGCCGAGCCAAATGCGGGCTCAGGTCCGTTTTTTGGGATAATTTTTTTCTTGGTTTAGAGGATTTGAAATGCATAGCGAGTTTCTAGGAGGTTCCAGAAAATCCAGAGATGATTGAGGTTTTGATGTCATTTTTCTTAACTTTTAACAAACTAGTATTTGACGAAAAATATAAAAAAACGGATTAAATAAAAGCAAACTGGGAAGTGAAAGCAATTTTAAAGACAAAACAAGAGATCGAGGTGGAAATATAAAGTCAAGGAAACTAAATAGTGAGATTGAGTTAAAAACATTGCCATCACAAAAGCATTTACCTAGAGTTAGAATGCTTAACACACTTGCATTAAAAAACGACGAAAGCATGACAAAAGGCTAAGTCATACTGGCCAACGCTAAATTCATGCACTATTGTTAATATTTTCAATGTTGTTATATTACATATTCTAAAAATCGTTGATTTTAATGCAAATATGTTGACACTTTGAATAATAGTTTAAAATGTTTTCAATGTACTTTGTCAATGTTATCGTGTTAATGTAGCATTACATATGTCAAACCTAATTGCAATGAAACAATGTAGAAAATATATAAAAACACTTAGCTTTAAATTTCTAATTTAATGATACATTTATCATCATGATAATATTCTATACATCACACTGTTCTTCTACATCATTACATTCATTTAAATTGCATTAAAATGATGTTGAAATGTGTACCCAAATGAACACAAATGCTTTCAATTAAAAAACATAGACCTTGTGTTAAAACTTTTTTACAGCTTTTTAACGCTAATGTAATGCAAGCATTAGAGTTCTAATGTCATTACAAGTTTTTTTAAGATTGGAAATGGTTGTCAATCCAAATTTGTGTTGGTTTAAATGTTGAAAGCCATATGCTTTAAGTTAATGAATGAAAATCGTACAAACTACCTATATCATGAGTATGATCCTTGTTTTCATGTGATCTAGAGATTTTCATGCCAACAAGATATTCTGGTGGGATAACAAAGGAATATTAATTAAATCCTTCGTAGTATAATAAATCTAACACATACATTTTGTTAAATTTTCAGAGTTTCTTGCCATTTGAAACGTGCGTATAATCATAACCAAACGTATTGACATATATATGTATCATCATGTCATACTCTTACGCCGATTGTTAGATTTGGATTATATAATCTATAAAAGCTATCTAAGTATTTACAAATCAAAGTTATTTTGATATATATATATATATATATATAATGATCATATTTCTTTGCTTTTATAGACTCGGTGTAGTGACGAGAGAAACACCACATGGTTGAAGATTTGTCTAAATGTCTCGTTAAAGTAATATTGACGACATGTTAAAATAAGTGGGAGGAATTGATATTAATCATTCATGAAAATATAAAAAGTATAACCACATTATTACAATGGATAAAACCAAACAAGTATGTTATATTCTATATTCTGAACAACATTCAAACGTAGACTATAGTGAAGGGTCATTGTGAAGATCAAACCGCACACAATTTACAACACCTAAAAAATCAATTGCAAGATGATATTCCATAACCAATTTAGTTAATTGAGTTTAAAAACCTTAAAAATATTCTTGTGAGGACCGATGTAGAAAGTAGATACGTTGGAATAAATCATAAGTTGCAGCAAAATATGCGAAGATGAAAAAGGCAATGAATTCAATACTTTGCAAAAGAAAGATTTACAAAATAAAGAATCAATAGAAGAAGAAACTATAAAGTATTTTATTGTAATCATATTATGAAACTTAGTTAGCAAATAACTGTAACTTATATTTTATTTTAAATTTTGTAATACAAAGAATGAAAATTTTAACTTAGTAGTTTTTTATAGTGCATTCTAATCACCAATGTATACCTGTTGAAAATTATGAACAGATTCTCTTGTATTATTTCAACGGATTACCTTTTATAAGTTTATTTATGAATGACACAAGTGTGGCCTATTTCGTACCTTTCAACGACATCCGATGATATATCAACGGATACCGCTCGAAATATCGTCCTTGACATTTCAATTTTTGTTTTCTAATGGAATAGGTTTATCAATGAGATTCATTGATATTTTCAATGAATATGCTTTAGAAAATAATAAATAATTTGTATGTTAATCGAAGATATTTTACAACGGACATAACTTGAAACTATCAACGAATGTCCATTCATATGCCTTTGAAAATTTATTTAACAGGTCAATATATTTTCAATACAAATCAACCAAAAAACAAAATCCTCTCTCAAATCTTTTAAGAAAACTAAATTCTCCATATTTCTTATACACAAGTTAATTTTAATTTTATGTAATCATTGTAGATATTATTATTAAAATTTTGATATTATGTCATAATAATAACATTAATTTAATTTGTTCATGTGTCTAAGGCGTTTTATTGGTCAATAGATTGTTGGCAAATTATGTTAGAGCATCGTCACCACTACCACCCCCACCATATCGTTTTCGATTGTTGATTTTGTATACGTTGAAGTTTAAAGAGAAATATAACATATTCTATATTAATGAGTTGATCAATAACTTTTATGAACGTCTCGTTGTTCTGATCATGGATCATGAATGGTGGGATAAGACTTCATGGTAATTTTGTTATGATTAAATTATTTTTAATAAAAACATATATTATTTATTAATAAATTTTATATTATTTTTAACATAGATGCAAAGGATAGAGAGAGAATCGATGATGTTGGAGTTTGTGGTCGAGACACGCAATAACAAGAAGTCGAATCTAACCAAGGAAGAGAGTGACAAACACCAATTCGTCGTTATGACAAAAAAGATCATATAATATTTTTAAGTTTACAGGATATTTTTGGAAAAAACGACTTCACTAAAAAAATATATTTGCAAATAAAAAATAATAATTTCATTTTTGTTTACTATTTTAATAATTATTATCTACACAATGTTAATTTATGTTTTGGTCAATCATCCGTATAAGAACGACTTTACAACCTAAGCTCTATACAATAAGATATTATTATATGTTTGAGTTATTCCTCCTTTGATTCCTGAGGTATACTCTTAAAAACACCCCATCGTACATCGCGAGACCTTCTTCGGGAGGAAGTTACTAAAATGTGGAATATTGAAAGTGTAATAAAGCTCCTAAACAATAATTCTTACCGTTCTTCGCACGATTCGTTACATCCTATCAAGGACGAATAGATGTCAACAAAACGAGGCTAAATACATGGTTTTGGAAATATTAGCCGTTCAAATGACATGGATTTATTTCATCGTTAAAGATATTTTATATTATGAAAACGAAAACTTTTATCTTACACCTTAGAAATATGTTTTTGTCTACATATCTAGTAATCCCAATGTTACATACAAGATCAAAGAGCGTTGAAATTGACTATCATTATATCATGTAGAAAGCTGCTATTGGATCAATTATCACCAACCATGAGTGTGCAATTCACAACTTACAGATATTGAATATGGAAAGTGTAATAAAACTCCTAAACAATTAAACTTAAAATTCTTCATATGATCTAGTACATCCTACCGAAGACAAATGGATGTCAACAAAACGAGGATGAATACATGATTTTGGCAATATTAGACGTTAATTTGACATGAATTTCTTTCATCGTTAGAGATATTTTAATTATACAAACGCAATCTTACATTTTAACAATATGTTTGTTCTATACTTATCTTAGCAATCCAATGTTACATACAAGTTCAAAGAGCGTTGAATTTGACTATCATTACATCATGTAGAAAGTTACTATTGGATTAATTATCACCAATTTTTTAATGAAAACTTGCAGATATTTTACTAAATAATTATCATCTCATTAATCACCAATTTTTCGATGAAAAACTTGCAGATATTTACTAAATAATTATCATCTGATTAATTATCACTGCAACACTCGGTCGACCATTTAATCCTTAGTCCCTGTCTAACTAATAATAATTTACTAGAAACAAACTCAGACACATATGTATCTCTATAGGATTATAAACGGATGTAGTTCTCTTTAAATGTACAACAAAATTCCAACACTCTCTCTCCATATATCTATCATGGTGAGTGTGATTGTTAAAACTTCTTTCGTTTGTAATTGTTTCATAATTAGTATAAATATCATATGGTTGTTCAATAACATGAGTATTAGTTACCAATGTGTTCATCTTAGCCCTGATAAATCCAACAAAACCTTTTTTATATATGTGTTTTAATACAACGTCTACACTAGACATTTTGTTATATATATATATATATATATATATCTAATCCTACAACAAAGATAGTGTAACTTCCCACTCTTTGTGTATCCAACTTAATTTATAGCAAATGATATAAAATTTGGAAAACCGCCTATTTTCCCTTCGAAATAATTGCTTTATTCTGATTCCCTTCTCGAATTTAGCCTTCGTTTTCCCCATCAACATATAAAACTCATTGTATTCTCTCCTAAATTCCACGAAACAACTCACCCCTTAAGTAAAAGTTAAAAGATCATTAGATTGATAAAACTCTAAAAATCTATTCATATAAATTGACCCAAAATTGAAAAATTTGACCCAAAATCTTTAACCAACTGATTGGGAATGGCATTGATGTGATCTTATATCGAGGTTTTTTATTAGGTGGATGAAATTAGAATGAAACCCACTACCAAACCCGATAGTAGAACCTAGAACTTGTCTTTCCAAAAAAAAGACATCTTAAATCCTGACTATAACATGACCAGAGTACCTAAGATGCAACGAATGACGTCACGACACTTGTGATCTAGTGTTTATAAGTCTGTGAACCACCCAAATCCTCTCCAAAATTTCGATAGCAAAATCTCTAGGATTAGTAAGGAAAAAAACTTTATTAATAAAAATTTAGTAATAATATCATAAAAAAGGTCATCTATTCATAGGGACAAAAAAATTCAGAAAACTTAACTAAACCTAGCATAAATACTCGTTCGAGCGGTATAACTGCTCGATCGAGCGCTAGTTAAATCTCAACCCTATTTCCGCAAAAACTAAAATACATTCAGTTAAATAAGAACAATGCTCGGTCGAGTCCCTTAGTAATCGGGTTAAGCGATCATCTGCTCAGGCTAAGCACATCGACTGTCTCCTATCAAGTGGGTTCATTTCGGTCAAGCAGAATGTTGCTCGAGCCGACCGCCTATGGCTCTCCTAGCTTCTTGTTCCTCTTGACCTCATTCACTTGTAGGCAAGTCACATAAATTTCTCTTGATGTATCTTGATGCCCTTGTGGTGTCTTAGCAAGTTCGTTCACCACCAGTCGATCAAACATATTCTATATCCTCTTAACTTTAGCTCTCGTGGTCGGTCATTGAGTTGTTAGTGTGTGGGGCGGGGCCTTCATCAGGTATATTAAACAATTTTTTTAGAAAAAACCTAAAATTCCTATTCACCACTGTTCCTTTGTTCTCCAACATGTGCCTACTTTTTGCCATCACCTCCTCCACATGTTTTCGTCGCTTCGTCGCTTTTACGTTGTCTTTAGGCTATCTTCATGTATTCATTGTTCCTCTATTGTCTCTCGTTCGTTCCACATCTCGCTGTTGTTTTCCATCCTCCTTTTCATTATCCACTATTCATTGTCATTCTTCCACTGTTACACCTTCGTTATTTGCCCTCGTCCTCCATCGTCTCTCCTTCATTCCTCATATCGATCTCTATCTCACCTTCATTCTCCATCCTTACCTTCATTAACCTTTGTTCGACGTCACTCTGCCACGTTTGTTCTCCATTATTCGCCACTTTTTTCCTCTGTTGTTCTCAGTCGGTGTTCTCAATCCATAGACGGCGCATGATGGACAATTCTCCATCAAGAAATATCATAATAAAAAAGATTCACATGAGTCTCCAAAGAAAATAAACAATATTATTATAGAGTCAAAATCAAACTCCGTTGTGGTTGATGTGTTGCATATGTCATAACCTTGGATCATTCAAAAGGTCTAATGAAGATAACACATTCTCTCACCACGATTCAAAGATTGTGTTTCAGATTATCTTTTTCCTGAATCCCAAGATATTTATATAATAGCTTGTGACAAATATATTTATATTTCTATTTCTATTTTGTATTTTTAATTGAGATAATTATCTAATGATGAATTGTTCTTCATTGTTTTTGCAAGGTTAGTGACAAATACAAATATCGACTACAATTCCAAGATTGACAACAAGTTTAAGATTTATAAATCTTGAAATTGAAGTATTGAACTATATCTTGAAATTTATGTAAACATATGGATTGCACTATGTTTTAAATTTTATGTTACCTGTTTATGTTTAAGCTTTATATTTTGAACTTTCACTTGAAATTTATGTTTGAACATTATATCAATTATTAACAAAAAAAAGTTAATATAATCCATAAGATAATAACAAAAACGAAGATCTTTATGTAATTTTTATTGTTAATTGTTTTAAAATTTAAATGTTATGTTTTTATGTTGAAAACTATTATTATAGAGTTTAAAATTGAGTTTTTAATATTTTAATAATATTTAACTAATTTTTAAAATTTACTCAATGGTAGAGGTTTTAATAATATTAAAATAATATTTTCTAATATTCTAATATTTTAATAATATTTACTCACAAAATGGGAAGGAAGAATAAGAAAAGTATTAAAAGTCAAAGGGGAATCGATAGAGCATCAAAGTCAGTGGGTTAAAATTAGAGGTTTCGAGTCAAACCTCTCATACATTCATTTTCAGAGTTATTACATATATTAACCTTTAAAATACATTTTATATGATTTAGCGAGATAGTTTAGATTATTTTGTAGTTTAGATATGAATGAATTGATATGAGATCCAATACGCCATATATATATATATTTATATAATTGTCAACACAATGGTGTTGTTCTAGCGTTACATTCCCCATATTACCACTGTAATTGATTATTATGGCACTTGTGAACTAATTGATGTACCAATTTTGTGTCAGCTTAGTAACACCAATGCATTTCAAAACCTTACGCATTCGATTTAAATTTTCTAACGCAATTGCAATGCGAAATATGTTATACGCTTGGTGTTACATTTGCATTTCACCCGCATAACAATTTGTAACATAGTTTTCACGTAAAAAGTCGTGTTAGATTAGTGTTCCACTTACATCACAATCATGTTAGAAGTTTCGACGCAATTTCCTTCACAACTTTGGCGACACAATTGTGTTATAATTGCATTAAAACGACGTTACAAATATCTAAGTAATTCTAATGTAAAACTTATATTGCCCCACGTTAGAATTCTGTATGAGTGATGTTACAATTTGCGAAGCTACTGTAACATAACCATTTGGTAGCAATTGTGTTACATTTGCATTGGAATTGCATCGAAAAACCTTACCAACGATGGTTTACATTGGTATTTGCGTTGTAAATTTTCTGTTTTTTGTAATGATGGTCATCGAAGAAGCAAACGACATTGACTCATTCCTCTACAAAGGCTAAGTATCAATCCATTGCATCTACATCTACGAAAATCCGTTGGTCTATCTCTTTTTTTTTGGAATTTGATATCTCTCTATCGGTATGTCCAGTCATTTATTGTGACAATATCGATGCGATATATCTCAGTGCAAACCCGATTTTCCACTTTAAAATGAAACATTTCCTTAAAACTCTCATTTTGTTTGTAGACAAATTTAGAGTAGCTCCCTACTTGTTTCACATGTGAGTTTGGAGGATCAATTATCGAACCTTTTCAAAAAGCCACTACCTCGTCATCATTCACTATTTAATATTTTAAGATTTTACACACCTCTCTATATATATTTTAAAATATTTTAAATATAATTTATATATATATATATAATTACCATTGTCTTGAGTAATATATAACCAAAATATTTTTCTATTAGAAATAATTTCTGAATATGGTGAGAGAGTGTTAAAAAGACCCAAGATATAAAAAAAATCAGAAAAAAAAATTATGGATGGATGTCACATGGGGGTTATTCATTCTTCGCAGGAGTAATAAGACTTATGGATTTGGTTATTATTGGTTTTACATGTAGTTTGATTTAATTGTACTTCAAAATGGGTTTTATCTAGTTGGTTTGACTTTTTATTCGACTTAAATTTATTCATTAGGTTAATCCAACATCGTAACATATTTAATCGGTTAGATTGGTTTTACTAAATCTAAAGACGTTCTTAATATTGAATCTTTATAAACATCAATTATGCGAACAAAAAAAAATCTATATCACGTGGTTAAAATTGAATATTCGTTAACTCTTCTATTACATTAATGTGGCGCAGGACATTAACACTTTAGTTATTCTTAAGATTTTTTAAAAACATTAAGAATATTTAAAATTTAGAAATTCATAGAAAATACTGCAAATTCACGAACTTTTCTGGACAAATTGGGGTCGCTTAACGAATATTCGTTACACCATAGAAAATATTGCAAATTCAGAGTGCTAACCACTACACCATGGAACCCTATTTGAGCTGACGGTACAATACACTTAATCCATAAATATGGATTAATATCAAAATGGCCAAATCAAATGATTGAACTTATGTGTGTATAGCGATGATAGCGATGATGTTTAATGGATTTCAAGATATATCATGAATCGTGATATAAAATACGAAACTCACATCAGTTTTCTCTCTATTAATATCAAAATGGCCAAATCAAATGATTGAACTTATGTGTGTATAGCGATGATAGCGATGATGTTTAATGGATTTCAAGATATATCATGAATCGTGATATAAAATGCGAAACTCACATCAGTTTTCTCTCTGAACTCAAAATTTGAGTTCAAAGACCGATAGAATTTAGAGTATAATTAAAAAATAACCATTTTTAATTTTAAAATTGTAGTTAGATATAAACTTCCAATTTGTTCTTTTTCATACATAATTTGACTTCAGCATTTTATGATAAAATTATTAAAATGGATATTTAATATATAATTTATATAATTATTTAATTGATTCACTCCATCTAATGAACAACATATTGATCTTCATCTAATGATTTACGTGTTAATTGCATTATCGTCGAATATCATCATCCATAAACTGATTCATCTATCTCTCGATACAGTCTTCATTCTATTTAATGTATACGATCTAGTCTAATTCGACGTTTCTGAATTAAACCATATGACAATCAATTCATACATTTAATTATGAAATACAAAGAGTAAAACATGTATCAAACCGTAGAAGCGAGAACAAACAATCTGATCATTAAATAATATGAGTTCGAATACACAAATATATCCTTCCAGCATGGATAATACATATGGATCTACATCTTAGAAAACACTACAATGATAAACAAGTAAAAAAAGAAACCATATGAGAAATTTACCATTTTTGGTGTTGGAATCCCTAACACTCAACCGAGCAGTTAGTCAATTTAATGTCGCTCGATTCGAGCATTTTCTTGCCTTTTTTCATTCCTTTGAAAATTTTTGTCTGTTGTTTATATGGTTCCTAAAATCAAGAAATTCATATATACGGACTTAAAAAAATAACACATTACTCCAAAAATAGAAAAATCCAAAGTCCAAAAAATCCACAAGAAAAGTATAAAATTGTTCGTGAAAAAGCCTCGGGTGCCTCGCCAAATGCACTCGTTTAAAGTCTCAAACTTGACCATATTAGCTTCTATTCTCTAGGATTTTGATCAGGCTTCCCAAGGACTATGTGCAAGCTATGAAAATTGATCATCTAGCATTTAATCCCCAAAACAGTGTCAAAAACCTGATATGTCGCCTAGATGTGATCTAATGGATATCAAGTTTTATACTTTATATCTAGACTAAACATTTTGTGAGGATATTGATCATGTAATACTAGGGCCGAACAAAAAACTTAGAAAGATTAAAACTAATGATTTCGTGAAAGGCCATGAAATCGAGAAAGTTGTATTTGTATCTATAAGTTAAATAAATTACTATTACAATTACAAATACGTACAAGTGAAACGGAAGTTCGAGAATTATTCTCAATTATAAAAACTCATTTAAGATTTCAAAAAATATATTTTGTATTTTGTTGGGGAATTAAATCACCTTATATGAATCTATCTCCTCTTGAAGTCTATATCATATTCAAATATTTCAGTCATTAACGTCTCCATATAATGACCTATATAATAAACATGTTATAATAGGTTTACCTTCTCTCGAATTCTAAACCCCTATCAACCATTTCAATCATCCATGTCTCCATCTAATTATCTACATGATGAATGCATTATCGTCCAATGTCACCATCCCTAAATTGATTCATCTACCTCTCGATATGATCATTCATATATTTAATGCTATGATATATCCTAATATGAAATCTCCATATGATTAAACCATTTAACAATCAAATCAATGAGACTCTTCAATAATTGAAAGAGTAAAACATACATCAAACTGTAGTAGCGAGAACACCAAATCCAATCATTAAGTATGATAATTCGAATATACAAAACTCTAGCCTAAAGCATGGATCAAAACTATGGACTAGAAGTATAAAATTTGAGCCCGGCCCACGGACCCACCCAAAGCCCATCCGAAATCTAGTAGGATCGGATCGTAAATTTATACGCCAGAATAAAACGGGCCTTTAGGCTTGGGTTTTTTAAAAGCCTGTATATTTGTGACCCCGCCCATCTGGCTATAACAAAACACTAAAAAACCCTAATCCTTGTATTTTTTGTTCTCCTCTTTGTATGTAGCCTTACCTCTTTGTCTACCGCCTTAAGTTTTTTATCACCTTTTGTGCCGCTCTTCTCCTCCTTGGTCTATCGACATGCGTTCTTCTCTTCTTCTTCTTCTTCTATTCTCCTTGGTTCCACCGCCATGCATTCTTCTCCCTCTCTTCTCCTCCTTGGTTCTACTGCCATGCGTTCTTCTCCTTCTTTTCTCCTTGGTTTTGCCACCATGCGTTCTTCTCCTTCTCTTCTCCATGCGATCTTCTCTTCTCCTAGGTTATTCTACGTCGTATTCTTCTCTTCTCTTTGGCCTGACGTCGTAGATTTATTAGTCATCGTGCCATCATCTCTTTTCCTTTGTTCTTCTACTCGTCGCCGTCCCACTATTTCTTCTCTGCTTGTCGTCGTCTCACCATCTCTTCTCTGCCTGACACCATAGATGTAACCATCGTGTTCTTCTCCTTTTGTTCTCTGCGATATGGGCTGCCCGAAGCCCGCCTGAAGCCCGTCGGGCCAAGCCACAGACCTAAGTTTATGGGCACGTTTTTCGGGTCGGTCCGACCCGATCCCATTTCTGTCGAGCAACAAGCAGGCTCGAGCTGGGTTCTGTCCAGGCCAGTCCGTTTGACACTCCTACTATGGATCTACATCTTAGAAAAGAAAAGTGATACATGAGCAAAAAGAAAAGGTTTAGAAAAGCTCAATCGATCTCTCGATCATATGGTTCATTGATTTTGTGTTTGACTAGTCTGCACTGGTAATTTGATCGTTCGAAAAAATTCTAATAGTGGTATCCCTCTTCCGTATGATTCATGAGTTCATATCTTAGTACTTTCAGTTTTTATATGTATTTCCATCTTCATTTTTGCCTTGTGTTATCCCCAAACAATTCAAAATTTGAATTATTTAAGTGAATTTGATGAATCCCTCAACTAAGGCTGCCTCATCTTAGCCCGAGTTATCATTATCTCGGTAGGACCAGTTGGTTGTTTCGTGCGTTTTTTCATGCAAAATGGAGCCAACTTCGACATTTTCAGGAAAATTGCTCGAATGACTCAAAAAATGCTCGAGTGTAATGAATCTTCAGATGTGAAAAGATTTCTAGTTTGGTTTATTACTCGACCGAGTTATTAACTGCTCATGTCAAGCGAAACTTCAGGAATGATTTTGATATTTCGTACTATCTGATTGATAAAACTCTATGCCTAAGTGATTCCTCTGGAACTTTTGAATATCTCATTTTTTACATGCTTGGTCGAGTGATTTGATGCTCAGGTGGAGCAGTTTCTCTATATCATGTTTCTCCATAATGTGCTAATTATCCTCTGTTGTCTACAAGATCATAAAATGAACCAAACAATGTGTTAAAAGGAAGGGAAGAGACTAAAACATGTAACTAATTATAGAATGAAAGTAGTGTGATCAATATATTTTTGAAATTACTTCTAAGTTGATGAAAAATATAAACATAATTAAATTGATTAATTTAGAAGTAATTTTAAACGTTTATATATTATTCTGAAAGTGACATGTTAGTTCACGTCTTATTATAGAATAATAAACCAATTCATAAATAAAATTGTTAAAAAAAAATTATGTCTTGTTCTGTTATATTTATAATATCAAGGTATTTTTGTCATGTATGTATGTATTTTAGGTTAAACATTAGAGATGAAACAATGGAAATTTCAATGTTTAAAACGTTGAAAATTTTGTGTTCTATTATCTTTGATGTAATAATCTCTTAGTTGTGTTATACAAGAATTATTATCTTCAAATCAGGTAATAAAGATGTTTTATCAATTGAAAGACCACATGTCCTTTGGATATATTGAGATACCAACTTCAATCAAACAAATTATTGTTTGCCTTACAACTAGAATTTGTTTTGTGAACACCATGAAGTGGGAGTTTATCCATAGATGAACACTTGACATATTTGAGATCAAGCTTTAATGTGGGTCTGGTTTGGACGAGTTATGAAAATATAAAATCATTTCTATGGATCCTTGAAGATATATACATGTATGGTTTACATCATTTCAATGCCTTCAAATTGGTGAAAAACCACACTTTGTTGATAAACGTATTACAAAAACAATGTATCGAGACATGTATTATTAGCAAAATACATTAATATTCCTATGTCACTCATACTATTATGTTACAATCGTCTTGACTATTTTAATTCATATAAAAAAGTGTTTGATTTAACCTAATAAATTGCTCATATATATATATATATCATGGTATAACGAACCATATAAATAGACAATGATCACATCCGTATGAGGTACATTTCAAATCTCTCATGAACCAAATTATTTCGTCCACCGCATGAGAATATGCATATGTATAATCAATACTATAAATTTAGGTAACACCTTAAGAAACATTCTTATTTTATATCTGGTGATTTTATTTTGTTCATTTCATTAACATACATTTACCTATCAGTGTAATCCTTTTTGGTGCTAGGATTAATGGTCCAAATACTTCTCATTTCTCAAATAATTATACTTTAGATTTGATTGTCTCTTTTTATTTTTGGCTAATACGTTTTCTTCCTACAATCTTCCACAAAGGTGAATTCATGAACCTCGTTTTCATTTATAACATCATCTGGTATATTATCTAAATAATATTTTCAAAAATTATTCACTTTCATTCAATATTTTCCCCTTATGAAATAAGTAATCGAAAGATCTTCATTCTCATGAGTTTTAGGTAGCTGATTCTCGTCATTTTTAGTTATATCAACGGTTTTTACTAGAAAGATATATTCAATTTTTATCATCATGATTATTTACTTATTTTCTTGTTTGAGAGTGTTTATCTTTGTAACTAATCCGAATATCGTGCTTTAGACGTACGATAGACTCATTAGCAATCATACATTTCACTTCCAGAACGACAATTCTTATTGCACCATTTAAAGCTAAAATAAAATATCTGTAACTCTTTTGTTGTCGGTAAAAAGTGTTTCATAGTTGATTAGCGATGCTTGCAAATAAATTATCTTTTGAAATTCTAATTTACTTTCATTTGTTTTAAGATCTAAATTTTTTAATAATTCATTCCAATATATCTATTATTCCAATTGTTTATTATTTGATCTATTATTGGGTATAATAATTCATCAAAATGAAATTTTTTGAATCTTGTATTAAATATTTTACTAATTAGTAAAATATATTTGATTATAGATGGAGATATATACCTAACATAGATTCTCATTCTCATTATCCTATTTTTGTTTGTTTTGGTGGATTAACGGACATATATTGCACATACAAACATTTTTAACTGTAAAATATATGGTTCCTAACCATAAATCAATTATATAAAAAATCATCATTATACCTTGTTGTTCAGATTCATATAAATTACTATGCATGCAAAACAATATACCTCCAGGTCCAAACAAAGAGGTTTAAATTCATAAGTATCAATCTCAAAATCTATTGGAATTGTAATGAATCAACCATCACATGTTGAATGTAAACATATGCTACTAGTTTTTCCACTTTTATTCCATTTGACATACTATGTTATAAAAGAATTGGACATAAATTCACCAACGTTATCAAAACGAATTTTGTTTTTTCAGAAAATAGGAAAAATGTATCTACAAACAAATAATTTACGCAGGGAAAGCAAATGCCAAATTACGAGATCATAATAAACACACTTTTGAACAACGAGTTGATGCATCAATTAACACCATAAAATATTGAAATGATCCAAACAGTGGATATATAGAGTCACATATATCACCATGTATTCATTTTAAGATATTAATGATTCATTGTTTATTTTGATTGGTGAGGATCTCATTATTATAATTTTTCTTTTGAAAAGCTAATACAACAAAATTCATGAGACTAAAAAAACTTATTTTTTTAATGAATGACCACATGAATTTCTCATAGTTTTCGCATCGACTTTGAACCAAGATAGTCTAACTGATCATATCGAACCTTAAATTTATTTGTAAACTTTGGGTCTACAATTCCAATAAACTTCAGGTTTACTATATTGCAAGAAATAAAGAATAATGGAGCCATATAAAATAAATATTAAAATGATATAAAATATTTTAATATGAATTATAATCTCAATATATATATTAAATTTAAAACATAATAAATTAGAAATAAAAGTTTGCAAGAAAGAAGCAAATAATAAACATCGAACAAGATTAATATCTTGATAACTTGTTAACATTTTGATCTTCCAAATGAATGAGAAAGTATGCAGCATCAAATTCCATTAACCATCAAAAGCATTGGTAAATTCATTAAATTAAATGGCAACAAAATTTTCAGGTTATTTACCTTTAATTTTGAAAGGATCTTGATAACGATTCATAAACGATATGGGAGTATGACACGTACATGACCAATAATCTTGCATTATACATTGATCCCATATGATTTCTTTAATTTTATTATGCATGTAATTATCATTATTTCCTCGTGATTCATCTTCTGCATTGTGGAAATGTTCGTCGTAATAGAAATAACATTTGCCTATTCCTCATCCATGTTCATGTTTTCGACTTGACCACAACTACAATTATTATTAGATATTGTTGCATTCACTTCGAATATTATATTAGAACAAATGTCATGAGTTTCATGATTTTTCATCAATAATTCATTATTTTGTTCAACAACTAGAAGACAAGAGATTAAATCTTCATACTTTATGAAACCCCCTTCATGGTATTGTTATTGCAAAAGTATATTAGATACATGAAATGTGGATAATGTTCTCCATTTCATAACAGATGAGTAACCATTTCACCTTATAATGGAAGACAAGTTATAGATTTTGTTATCCAGTTGCTAGGGGGTTTTAACATAATTTTATCCATCTAACAATAGAACGTCACTTTAATATCATATCAAATTGTAGTAGAAGAATTTTCTTGAGTTAGTATATCTTTTATCATCTTATTTAAACAATTTTTTGTTTGATTCAGTTTAATTTGGTGTAACTTTTTATTCAAGTCGTTATAAAAAAATAAAATAAAGAAGAAAAGGAAAAAAGACAAAATAAGAAAAAGGAAAGGAAGAGTAACAAAAATGAAGAAAGAAAAAAGTGGAAGAAAAAAAAGGAAAAATGAAAAGAAAACAAAAAAAGCATAGAGGAAAAAAAGAAAAAACAAAAAAAAAGAGGAAAACAAAAAGAAAAGGAAACACGGAAAGAAAAAAAGTAATAAGAGTTTTAGAAATAAATATAAATGTCTTAGAAACTATATTAAAAATTTAAAACGTAGTAACACCGTCATACATTTGTACCATCACAATTTCATTTGATTTCGTCAGGAACTAATTTCAGTTTGTTCATGAGTCATAAACAAAATTGAATAGGAGAAGCTGGAGAAAAGACATTAGAGCGAGTGTGATTAAAAGAAACACCCTTCTGAATGATTCTATTAGTTTCGATATTTAGGAAACCATTATGTTGAACCACCACAATATGGAGGAGCAACTATGTTGCATACACAAATGTAATTAATGATGATGGAACTCTGTAGGGCGTTGCGGGATGAACTCACTGTCATCCACCAACAACTTGGTCGAGTGGAAGACATAGCTCGTGGAGTTTTCCAAGAACAATAGAAGAGAATACTACATGTTGTTGGAAATCCACAACCTATGGATATGGACGCGGATGAATACGTGAAAATTCGGACACCATAATCGAAAAAACAATAATATCAAGATGAAGATCTCGATTTTCATGGGAAGAAGCGATGTGGAAGCATAATTATCGTGGGAAAAGAAACTGTGATAGTTTTTTAATTTTATTAGTATTTCAATATTAAAAATTGAAGTTGGTTTTGACAAAGATTAGTGAGTATGTGTGCACGATAGGATCAGCTCATTCGATCACAACAGAGGAACGAAAAGCCACCAATAGTGATTGTTAAGACGAATGGTTGTGTCTCGCTCCCTTCTCCGCGTCCCGAGCCGCATCTCGCTCTTCTCCGTGTCCCGAGCCGCATCCCGCTCTTTTCCACATCCCAAACTGTATCTCGAGCTGCGTCTCGCTCTTCTCCGCGTCCAGGGCCAGTGTCCCACTCTTCTTCGCATCACGGGTTATGTCTAGCTCCCTTCTCCGCGTCACTTCTCCGTGTCCCTTCTCCGCATCCCGCGTCCCACGTCTTGCGACCTGGTCAAGCCTATTCATGACCTCTGCGGTCTCTTATGTCTTGTTGACCGCTCTAGCTCATGCATGTTACATCTAAACTTGTGTCTTGCATGTGTACTTGTATTTTCCTTGTTTTTCACCCTTTCTACTTGTATAAATAAGTACCTTTAGTTCTAATGAAATAAATAAGAGAATACTTATTCTTATTCTCTCTAATTCTCTCGATCTTTCGCTCGCTCTTAGTCTTTCTATCTTGCTTCCGCTGATTTATCTCTGTTCTACAAATTCTACATTGTATCAGAGTGGTGATCGAATATCTGAAAATATTTTGATCGATTTTGTTTCTTTTGAAATCTATTTTGTTTCAAAACATGTTTTCGGTCAAATTTTTTTAATCTCTCTTTGTTTTTTATTTTCCTTTATTTACTTGGATCTCTTGTCATGGACTCGAACAAAAGCATCTCAATCTCGTTCAATGGAAATAATTATTCCATTTAGACGAAGATCGCTAAGGCCAATCCTGGCATGCGTGGTCTTTGGGGTTTTGTGACATGATCGGATGTTAAAACAGTAGATTCAAGTGTCGAATAAGAAAAATGGGAACAAAATGAACTCGTTGCCTTGGTTGTTTTACAAAATTCCCTCAAATCTCATATACTTCGTACATATGGGCACATAGGTCTCCTAAGGAGCTTTGGGACGAGCTGAAACAAGTTTTGGCAATGAATCCAACCTTAGCCGTTTGTATGAAGTAAAGAAAGACCTTAATAATCTAAGGTAAGAGGAAAAACCTTTTAGCCAGGCTTTGGTTGATTTTAAGGAATTATGGTCTGAACTCGATTCTCTAAGGCCTCATACTATGGATCGTGTGGAAATTGCTCTAAGAGCGAACCGGGATCAGGTGTTTTGTCTTTTATTCTCTCTCGACGAAAAATACATGACCTTATTTATCACATACTTTGTCAAAACAAGTTTTCCTCGTTTAACGATGTTTGTTCGAGGATTAAAAGGTAGGAAGGGGGAAACCGTCTTTTTAAAGGAATGACCGAGGATGCTATTGTCTCTAAAAGCACCTCTCGGCAAGCACTTCTATCAAGCCTTTCAAAAAGTTGTTCTCTTGTGAGCATTGCAAAAGGAAAGGTCATACAAAGGATCATTGTTGAATCCTTCACCCCCAATTGAAGAACAAAAGTCGTAACGACCAAGGTAAGGCTAATATGGTCTCTGAGTCCGAGTTTGTCACTAAGGTAGACCTCGAGGAGTTTTTCCAAATTATTAAGTCAAGAAATCAAACAAAGAAAGTAGATAAAGTGGGAGGTAATGTTACCTCTGCTCTCTCTGTTTTTCGAAACCATATTATAATAGATTTTAGAGCTACAAATGATATGATAAAAAATCATGACTTGCTTAAAGACATAAAACATCATAGTGGCTCTGTTTCTATTGCGAATGGGGAGAATGTTCCAATTAAAGGAACAGAGAAGCTTAAGTTTCTCGATCATGATACATGGGCTCTCTTTGTTCCAAACTTTTCTAATAATCTTATTTCTATCCAAAAGCTAGCAAAAGACCTTTATTGCTATGTTTTTTCGATTCTAAAAAGCAATAAGTAATCGATAATGGAAAGCTTCTCAATGGTCTTTATGTTCTTGAGTATATGTATTGTGATCCTGAGTACGTGTTTCTATCAAATTCAAATCTTGATAGAGTTTCTATATGGCATGCGAGACTTGGACACCCTCATAGCAAAGTTCTAAGTATCATTTTTCTTGATCTTAAAGATAAACATGAAGCATGTGAAGCTTGCATCTTAAGAAAGCATGTAAAATAAGTTTAACCCAACTTTGTTTCGGTTTATAAAAACTGTTTGAACTAATCCATTTTGATTTTTGGACAGCTCCATGTGTTTCTCGTGATCAAAAGAAATATTTTGTAACCTTCATCGATGAAAAATTAAAGTCTACATGTTTTTATACTCTTTCGTCTAAGAGTTGTGTTTATGATGTATTTGTAAAGTTTCATAACCATATTTTCACTCAATATGATGCTAAAATAAAATGTCTAAAGACTGACAATGGTGGAGAGTATACTAGTATTCAGTTTCACAGGTACCTTGAAAAACAAGGCATTACACACCAAACCTCGTGTCCCTATACTCTGTAACAAAACGAAATGGCCGAGAGGAACAACATGCACCTAATGGAAGTCTCGAGAACTATCATGTTCGATCGAGATGTTCCTAAAAGGTTTTGGTCCGATGTAATCATGACCGCATGTCACATCATTAATAGAATTCCTACAAAGATTCTAAAGGACAAATCACCTTATGAGGTATTAAACTCTACAAACTCTGATATTGAGTATTTTAGAACTTTCAGTTGTGTGTGTTTTGTTCTTGTTCCTGATTCACAACGAAACAAGTTGGAACCAAGGATCACTAAAGCCATGTTCATCGCATACTCAGTAAATAAAAAAGACTACAAGTGTTTCGATCCAAAATCTTAACATGTAATAGTGTCTCGAGATGTTATGTTTCTCGAAGACAAGAGCTTTCATGATAAAATCAGCTGGGAAGAGATTAAAGGAATCCCGGAACCAAATGATATAGGTTTGTCCCTTAGAAATTTAGTAAATTCAATTTCAAAAACTAACAATGAAACAAGTCCTCTGCCAAGTGTACCTGAGCATCATGAAGACCAAAATGATCAAGAAATATCAGAAAATGAAAAATAAGAAAGTTATGATGAGATCACATATTCTGAGCAAAATTATGGGAGGAAACTAGGGCCTCAAATCATGAGAATAAATATCAAAGCGATGATCATAACCAAAATGATGATCATAACATCGCTGAAGTTGAAGGAAGGATTATAAATGAGATAGTGCCTCGGAGAAGCACTAGAATAAGGCGACCAATCTCGAGATGGATCACAATCCTATTCAATGGTGTGGCAACCAAACACCTTATTTCAATGGTGTGGCAACCGAACATCCTATTCAAAATTTTGTCTCTTTGGAATTTATCTCTAATGATCATAAAGCTTTTCTTAGTAAAATTGACAGGGATATCGAGCCACAAACCTATAGAGAAGCCGAAGGGAAGCCAGAATGGGAGGAAGCCATGGCTGAGGAGCTAGCAGCCTTAGAAAAGAATAAAACATGGGACCTTGTTCCCCTTCCTAAAGAAAAGAAGCCCATTGGAAGCAAATGGATATACAAAATCAAATATAAAAGTAATAGTGAGGTAGAACATTATAAGGTCCGCCTTGTAGCGCAAGGTTATAATCATAAGTATAGGGAAGATTATACTGAGACTTTTGCTCCTGTTGCTAAACTTCATTTTGTTTGCATTATCTTTTCTATTACTATTAACCTTAATTGGAGTTTGTGGCAGATGGATGTTAAAAACGCTTTCCTTCAAGAGGAAATAAAGGAAGAGATCCATATGAAACCTCCCTCGGACCTCCAAAGCGAAAAAGGAATTGTATGCAAACTAAAAGGAGCTCTCTATGGACTCAAACAGTCCCCACGAGCTTGGTACACTAGGCTCTATGATGTTGTTCGAAAGTATGGTTTTAAGAGGAGTGAGGCTGATCATTCCATGTTCATCATTCAAAACAATTCCAGTATCATCATTCTCTTAGTTTATGTTGATGATATCATCATAAAAGGTGATGATAATAAAGGAATAGAAAGTGTTAAACGTTTTCTAAAAGACACATTTGATATAAAGGATCTAGGGGAACTTAAGTACTTTATTGGAATTGAAGTAACTAGATCTAATGATACTTTATTTCTTTCTCAACGAAAATATGCTTTAGACCTTTTGAATGAAACAGGAAAACTCGGATCTAAGCCGGACAAGACCCATATCGAAGAAAAATACAAAGACTTGTGTGAGGGGGAACCATTTCATGATATAGAACAATACAGACGCCTTGTCGGTAAGCTAATATACCTCACGATAACAAGACTTGACTTGTGTTATGATGTGAATCATGTCAGCCAGCATATGCATGCTCCAAAAGAATAACACTGGAAAATGGTGGATCGAATCTTCCGATACATCAAGAACGCTCTAGAAAAAGGTATACTAATTCGTAAAAACAACGACACTAGTCTAATTGGATATTGTAATGCAGATTGGGCCGGTGACCGCAAAGACCGGAAATCAACGACGGGGTTTTGTACCTTTGTCAGGGAGGGGGCGGGGAACCTTGCCACTTGGGGAAGAAAAAAGCAATCGGTGGTCTCTTGTTCCAACACTGAGGCTGAGTACCGACCTATGGCAAATACAACATGTGAGCTCATTTGGATCCGGGTTCTCCTCAAAGATCTTGGCCTTGAACCTTCGCAGGCCACGGTGTTGATTATGACAATCAGGTAGCAATTCACATTGCATCCAACTCGGTGTTCCACGAACGAACAAAACATATTCAAGTTGACTATCATTTTGTTCGAGAGAAACTATGGAGGCATTGAATTCATATACACAAGAAGCGCAGATCAGTTGGCCGATGTCTTCACCAAAGCCATAAGTGAAAAAGTCTACAAAGATCTCCATTACCGGATCGGCCTCATTGATATCTTCAGTCCCAGGGCATCGTATTCAAGCTTAGTCGATCGTCCCTCGAGCTCATAAGTTGTTGTACTCTTTTTCCTTTGTCGAGTTTATTTTTTCCCAATTGGGGTTTTCCCCGAAAAGGTTTTAATGAGGCTTCACTTATGTTGCTTTTTGAATGTCTAAGCTTGAGGGGGAATGTTCAGAAGAATGGATGGGTCATGTTCCCTTCTCCGCGTCTCACTCTTCTCCGCATCTCGAGCCGCATCACGCTCTTCTCTATATCCCGAGCCAAGTCTCGAGCTGCATCCCGCTCTTCTCCGCAACTCGAGCTGCATCCCGCTCTTCTTTGCATCCCGAGTCGTGTCCCGCTCCTCTCCGCATCCTGGTCCCTTCTCTACGTCCCGCATCCTGATGTGTTATCAAAGTTAAACAAATATTTAACCTAAACTACCCACAAGTGCACGACACGTGTGTAGTACTTTAGGTGTCGATCCCACAGGGATTACGCAACACAACCTAAACTCAAACTGTGAATCAATCTTGCAACGAACGAATATGGAATTTGAGAATGAAATATTAAAAAAAAACAAACGAGTTCCTAACAATGAGACAAACGTTCTAGGAATCTGGTTTCACCATAAGACTACCGAAACCAACAATCAACCTATCTATCATGCAATCCCAGTCAAGTTATCTAAGACAGACGATCCTAATATGATATCTACCCTCTCTCAAAGCATAGACACATGATCTAGTCAAGTTATTCCCTACTTTCGTGGCTGACACCTTGAACTAAACCCATAAGATCTATGATTCATCCGTTTTACCCTCAACCGTTGCTACCCTACTTTCATGGCCTAACGTCAGTTGTTTTAAACTTGATCTTCTAGGACTAGAATTCTCCTTTCGGTCCTTCTCCTCACCCCAACACATGCATCTACTTGACCTTCGTAAACACAAGTCATTAAAGCTCTCAGACAAAGAATAGATAAACGAAAACGGGAAGATGCATTCAAAGATAAATCAAAGTGGTTTCGGGATATCCATGGGCTAATCCCTTCTCCTAGTACAAAACAAACTACTCGCTCATGCATCCGTAAACAAACATAATTGAAGTAGAAAGTCTAAGGAACATGAAAACCAAACGAAACCGAAATCTTGGGTTGATCTCCAATGCTCCTTGTATGCCTCCTTAACAAGAATCTCCTTCTTCTCTCTACTCTCTCTCCATGTGTGAATTCTCAAAACTCAACTCTCTAACTGAAGCTCTCTTCGACCCCTACCTCCTGGTCTTCCTTTTCGTTCTTCTTTTCTTTTCTTTTCTCCTCCTTTTTCCTTCTGACCGTTTGTTCTTTTCCTTTTGTTGCAGCAACCACCGATTTTACCTTTTTATGAGTTTTCCATTCTTGATTTAGTTGGACAACGTTTCCATTACTTTCTCAAGCAAAATATCAGTTATTTCTCTTCTCTAAAGTCGTTTTCCTTATTGTATAAGTCACCAACAGGTTCCTTATCATTTTAAGACAAATTAACTTATCTGTAGGTTGCAGGTGACGGACGCGACCCTCGCGGGCTGAGTGTGTGACCCGCGCGGGTGTGGCAAGCACGATCGTGCATGATCGCGATGGAAAACAAGGCGACCCGCGCGGGCTAGGGAGTGCCCGCTCGAGCTGGGGTGTGGCCCGCTTGGGCTGATGCCCCGGCCGTGCTGATATATTTCCCGGCTCGTGCTCAATTTGCTGGACCAGTGGCTTGTTGCATTGCCGAACTAAATGCCCGCATGGGCAAGGGTGTACCCCGTGCGGGCTAAGCTTGTTCTTCGCCGATTCTCGTCCCGTTTGTTCCGTGATGATCCTCGATGTTGGTACTTTTTCTCGTGCACGTCCTTTAGCTCCAAAATGAACCGAATTTGCATTAAAAACTGTAAGAACATGAAAACACGAAAACGAGTAAAACGGATATAGAATCATACGTAAACATCGCATCTATATCGTAAACATCTCTAAAATTGTTCAAGAAATACGTATGAAAACGAGATGATCAAAATCCCCCAGACTTGAATGTTTGCTTGTCCCTAAGCAAACGCAAACGTGGAACACGTGGGATATACAAAATCCGAGAATTCCCCCTTCTCCTAGAAATACCGCTAAAGCGAATCTAACCGATCAACTAGCACGTTGAGAGCAAATTCGGCCTAATTAATTTTCAGTCTACATCCTAGGTTCACAAAGGCTATCCGCGAGAATGTAAATCGAAGGCAAACTAGACAAACCATCGTAACTCTCTCCACCAAACAAGACTTCAGACAAATGCTAAACCTAGAGCAACCGAGGAAACCTGTTTCTTTCCGAGCTTCTGTCTTTCTTTATTCCTTTTTTTTCTTTTTTCTTTTTTCTTTTCTTTTTATGTTTTCTGTTTTTTTTATCCTTTTTTTCTTTTTTTGTTATGCATACACACTAGGCTTCTAGGACGTCGGATTTGAAGGGATCCAGCCTCTACTTAGACCCAGACTACCGATGACGGTATACTCATGCATCTCGTTCAAGAGTGTTGCGGAGTAGGCGACGTTTTTATTGTACCATGGTCTTAGGACGTAGAAAGATGATCGCCAACCCACCACTTAGACCCGAACCATCGAAAGAGTATCAAGGTCGATGCACTCATATCGATTTTAGATCATGCTTTTAGGCATTATTTCTATCGACAACGGAGTGTTAGTGTGCGCTCTTAATCTACAAAATAAGCTCGATCTCATATGATATTATAATCCTCATAAAAAAGAAGTAAAGCATCGTCTACACGAAGTATGACCATCTGGATAGAGAGAATAAACGATAAACTAGCCTAGCAACCTCGTCTAAACCCTCCACAAGAAACACTAGGATTCCCAAAGAATTACGGTCTATTGTTTTTCAGCCGACTAATAAGCTCTAACGCTTAGGAAAAACCTAGCTCAGACATGAAAAATCTCACGGAAAAGGCCAACTTCTTAAGCATCCTAGGTTCAAGTTTCATCTCAAAACGTGGCACCGGACAAGTGTCTAGGACGACTCTGACTCATGAAAGCAAAAACAAACTAAAAACTACAAAATCAAAGAGAAAATGCAAGAAAATGAAATGAAATCACCTGAAAAACATGAGCTGCTCCCCCAGGCTTGAATTGAACGACGTCCTTGACATGAAGCTCCGATGGAGGGTGAGGGAAGTGAAGTCCAGTTTGTGGTGGTTATTTTTTGTTTTTTTTCACGATTAACCGAGTCTTAAACTAAAAACTTAGAAAAATAGAAAACAAACAGCTGGGTTGCCTCCCATAAAGCGTTTATTTAACGTCTTTAAGCTTTGACGTCTCCATTCCTCATGTGTACGCGACAGATGGATCGGAAAGGGAAATGGAGTTCCCACTTTCGATCGGTTGAGCGGCTTGGTAGAGCTTGAGTCGCTGTCCATTAGCTTTGAATGTTCCGCTCGAATCGTTCCATAGTTCCACTTCTCCATGTGTGATGACTTCTCGTACCTGAAAAGGACTAGACCAACGCGGCCGTAGATTGCCTGAGAAAAGCTTAGGACGAGAATTGAAAAGTAGAACTAAGTCACCTAGTTAGAAGTCATTAGGTAGGATCTTTTTGTCTTGCCATCCCTTAGTCACTACTTCTTCCTTTGGCACATCATGCACGAGATTCACTCGTTCGCTGCCCGAGGTTAGATAAATGGTATCTACATTGAAAATTTTTATGAGGTCTTTCCATTACCTCATGCAAGTGCGGGTGCAGCCTCCTTTGAGTTTCGATGGAAGGTTCGTGGCTGTCTTCCGTATAATTTCCATGCATACATATTAAAGAGCTGACTCTCCTACGCTTCTTTACGCGAGTGGGTGACTTTCTCATCTCATATGCCCTCAAGTTAGCATTCATAACAACATGATATATTTTATGGCATTCAACATACTCATACCGAAAAGAAGACGGAGGTGGCTCGAGCTCAAGTTTGGACGTCTTCTCCACCGCAAAACCAGCATGAATTTCATGTGGTATCTCCTCACGTGGGGCATCTCCTAGTGCTTCAATAGCACTCATGAATTTCGTGTAAATCGCAGCTCCTTCGTCCGTAAATCCTGCATTATCACAAACTCGTGTTAAGCATCGCATAAGAGGATATTAAATACTTACTTGATCAAGCGTGTCTTTTGATAACTCGTCCAGCGAATCAATTGTAAAGCAAGACTCCTTGAAGGAAGGTCCGTTCATGGGGCTGGACAAGTTGAATTCTATCGTCTCAACTCTGACACGTAAGGAAAGCTTTCCTTGTTGTACATCTATCATGGCGCCTACAGTAGCTAAGAACGGTCTACCAAGAATGAGAAGTATCCTAGCATCTTCCTTTATTTCAAATACAACAAAATCGGTGGGAATACAAAGCTTACCTACCTTGGCGGGAACGTTTTCAACAATTCCCACTGGATATCTTACTGAACGATCCGCGAGGCATAGAGACATCTTTGTAGGTTTGAGATTCCCGAAGTCCATCCGCTTGAAAACTGAGTGTGGCAAGCAGCTCACGTTTTCCCCTAAGTCACACAAAGCATTTTCAATGTCAAGGTTACCTATTGTTCATGGAATGGAGAAGCTTCCGGGGTCCTTCAACTTTGGTGGTAGCTTGTTTTGAAGGATAGCGCTGCATTCCTCGGTGAGTGCTACCGTCTCGTTCTCTTCGATACGCCTCTCTTTGGAAAGTACCTCTTTGATGAGTTTGGCATGATTAGGCATCTTTTGGAGGGCTTCCACGAATGGGATGTTGATGTCAAGCTTCTTGAGACCCTCTACAAATCTGCCCACTCGTTCATCATTCTTACTGCTCACCAACCTTTGAGGAAACAATATAGGAGGTTTGTATCCTGGTGGAGCAACATATGGTTTGTCTAAATCTGGTTCGACTCCTTCCATAATCGCAATCTTACCTTTGCCTCTTTCATGGACGTACCAGCAGCTTGTCTCGCTCTTTGGAGGGCGAATGCTCGATCATATCACTGCTGCACACAGAAATAGCATTCACGTACTCTCTCGGGTTTAACTCGGGTTTACCGGGAAGCTGTCCGAGAGGATGAGGCAGCTTGTTGTGCTACAGAGTTCTCTAAACTCTTCACATGGTTGCTCAAGGATTCCATCTGAGTTTTGAGCTCGTTGATCGTTGTGCCCACATCCGCATTGAATTTGGTTTGAGTTGAATGTTGCTGCCTTTGCTCCTTGATAATTCGAGCAACACTCCCTCAAGGTTTGACGAAGGGGCTTGAGGAAGTTGAGGAGCTTGCGGAACTTGCTGAGCATGCTGAACTTGCTGGTTATTTTGCTGGTATGGCTGCTGTGATTGCTGAAATCCCGAATACTTCATCGGTTGAGTCGTTCGGTATGACAAGTTCGGGTGATTCCTCCAATTCGGGTTGTAGGTATTCCCGAATTGCGTGTTTCCTTGCTGCTGGGCATAATTCATGTATTCCATGTTCTCTTGCAGCATGCACTGATAAGCCACATGTTCTGTATCTCCATAATTCACGCAGTACGTGGCGTTCGCTGCATTACACGTTGCTCTGCTCTGATTCGGCTCGTATAGGCGACGAGTGCTGTTAGGCATACCTTTCGGCTTTGACCACATGGTGTGGTTCATGGCAAGGTTATCAATTAGCTCGTATGCCTCCTCGACGCTCAGATCCATAAATGATCCTCTACCAACGTTATCGAACGTCGTTCAGTGTTCATCTGAAATTCTATTGTAAAAGGTTTGGATAACGTACCACTGCTCGAGACCATGGTGCGGACACATCTATAGAAGATCCTTAAATCTGCCCCACGCTTCACACAAAGTTTCTCCATGTCTGCATCTAAATCTTGTGATTTCCCCCCTCATCTGAATCGTCTTGCTCGGAGGAAAGAAGCGTGATAAGAACAATGTGCAGAGCTGGTCCCAAGTCGTAATTGAACCAGCGGGAAGCGATTGCAACCAAGTTTTCACTCGTCTCCCAATTGAGAAGGGGAAGAGATGCAGTAGGATCGCATCCTCCGAGACTCCGTGTATCTTGAATGTACCGGAAAGCTCAAGGAAGTCTCTGAGGTGCTGAGGGGGATCCTTGTGATTTCCACCCATGAATTGCTTCTGATAAAGCATGTTGATCATTGTCGGCTTAATCTCAAACTGTTCTCTCGCAACAGCATGCATCCTTATGGCTGTTTGCACGTTGTTCATATTCGCCACCACGTAATCTCTGAGCCGACGTGGTGGAGGTGCCTATGGTTCTCGCGGTTGAGGTGCGAGTTGTTGTTGCTGCACATGCCCCAAATTACCGAGAGGTAATTGAAGCTGTTCATGGCCGTTCTGATTATCCATATCTCGTTGATCTGACGGCTCTGTGTTACCTTCTTCCTTGCCCTTTCTCAGTTGTCTACAAGTACGCTCGATCTCGGGGTCGATTTGGAGTAGATTTGAAGCACCTTGAGATCTGGTCATAAACCAACAAAGAACAAATAAACAGAATTAGGTAGAAAGAAACGAAAGAAAAGAAAACAAAAACAAAAACAAACAAGAAATACTCTAGGCTCGAATCTAAGACGTGTTGACAATAGTCCCCGACAAC
>CM071866.1:20222822-20247065 GCA_036759665.1 Gynandropsis gynandra
CGACTCAAGCGACCCATGCGACTCATGCGACTCATGCGACCCATGCGACTCGACTGAACCATGCGACCCAAGCCGACTCACTAAGACAACCGACTCAAACGACCCTTAGACTCCCTGCGACGCTCAAGCGACCATTGCGACCCAAATCGACTCACTCAGACTCAACAGACTCACTGACACTCACACCCATTTCAAATTAATAAACCATTCTGGGACTCGACAACCTGTAAACCCTAGAAATCGACGCTCAACCGACCATCGCGACCCAAACCGACCCACTGAGACAACCGACTCTTGCGACTCAACCGACTCATTGACACTCACACCATTTCAAATCAATAAGCCATTTTGGGACTCGACATCCTCCAAAACCCTAGAAATCGATCTACTTACACTTATTGACGCCATTGAAGATTGACTCGTGCTCTCTTCTCCACCGCTGCTGATTCTAGCCATTTCCTTCTTGCCAACTTCGAATTTCCTTCTTGCCAACTTCGAATCGATCCCTCTCAAGTTCGAAATCACTTGTTCTTTCTTGGCTTTTACTCTCCCAGAATGCGGGTTTGGCTTTTACTCTCCCAGAATGCGGTTTTTCTCACGTTCGAAAATTAAGGGTAAATTTGTCTTTTCTCCAGTTTTTTTCCCGATTAAATAATTATTTTAAGGAAGGGTATTTTTGAAGCGTTTTAGCCCTACAAAGGTATATCTGATATTCCGACTAATCAGTATGTATATACAAAATCCCTAATATCACAAACTCCTTTATTCGTATATATTTAATCCTTAGAAATAATTTGATTACGCAAATTGCCTAGTTGGATAAAAAATAGTAAATTTGACCTTGCTGGGGTCGCAGCCCATGGGCCATTACATAAGGCCCGAATTTCGTTTTCATATTCAACACGTGTCCATCATGTGATGTGATGTGCCGATGTTTGGTCACGTATCACATCGTGCACAAACCAGTGAAAATTTACATCGACGAGGCATTTGTGTCGTGACTCTTTACACCACTGCAATTACAAGATTTTCATTGATAAGATGGAACATATGGTCTACTCGTGTTCCTGTGTACAAAATAGGACTTGTATATATTATTATAACCGATTACGTTATGAATGTATTACGATTAAATCGATTTCAATTTGATCAGAATTTATATTTTTTAGCATATAAAAATTAAAGATATTATTTTGGGAATGTTGTACAAAGAAGATCTCTGATGTTCCTCGTGGACTGTTGTGGGAAATAAACAAGTAAGTGGCAATTGTCAAGTCGAAGCCACAACACTCTTGAGAGTATGTGGACCAAAACATCTGGATCCGGTCTGAACCGGGATATATATATATATATTATACACACACAAACACGTGGCTCTTATATATATATATACATGATATTGACTACACGCTTTGCATCCGCATCTCAGAAATATTCGAATATGTCTTTTAATTTCAAATATTCAAATTTTTTGAATCCTTGGAAACTTGCAATCGCGCAAAGATATTGCACTACTAAAAATTTTATTATTTAATATCTAATCTATGTTATAAACTTCATCATAACAAAATCGGATACACATATAGTTTGTTAAAGTAAAAAAGAATTAAAAAAAACTATTTTCAATTATTATTGTTGATATTTTACATGAGATCCTCTCCATATTGGTATCAAAGAAATTAGCCATATTAGGTTATAGGTTATAAAATTCATAAATTTTCATACATTATTTGTTTTTTGAACAACTATTTTTTAAAAAAATGGATTTATTCTTAAATAAATAATATAGAGGATATAATTAATATATGGATTACAGTCAAGTTCTTTTTATCGAAGGATGGCCATCGTATTCATTTATGTCCAGAAATTGAGTATCGCCGAGTGACAGATAGTTCTTTAAATGCGATGATTAATGTATATGTGGTTATTATACCTAAATTTTAAATTTATTTGAACATAAACCGAAAAGAAATGGAAATTCGAAATTTTCTCCAGAGAAACATTATCTCCACACAAAGAGGAAGCGAAAGTACAAGGAGACGTGGCTGCATTCTTTGCCCATCAATAGATTTCCTTCATATCTCTTTGTTCCCTTTGTCTTATAACAACGCATTTATCAACTTCTTCTTTAGATCTCATAAAACACAATCACTTAATGGCTCAAACCATGTTGCTCACTTCCGGTGTCTCCGCCGGGTCTCTCCTCAACTCAAACTGGAACCCTCTCTCACGCCCTGAACTCCGACCTCGTCACGGTCTCTTCTCCTTTGTAAATTCACCGGCTTTCCCCTCTCGGAGACCGTCGGCTCCTGGCATAGTTCCTCTTGCACTCTTCAAGTCCAAACCCAAAGCTGCTCCTGCCAAAAAGGTTTCAGCCTCTTCTTAACTATTTGTACTGTTTCATGGCTTTCTTGTCATGTAAGAAAAGATAAACTCTTCTGTCTTAACTTAGGCTTGAGGGTCTTGTGTATTAAGGTTCCGCCGCCAAAGCCTAAGATAGAAGACGGCATCTTCGGGACATCAGGAGGGATTGGTTTCACGAAGCAAAACGAGCTCTTCGTAGGCCGTGTTGCCATGATCGGTTTTGCCGTACGACTCTCTGTCTCTTTAGGTTACAAACATAAATTCAAGTAAACATTGCTTATGTACTGATGTGTTGATCATTACAGGCCTCATTGTTGGGTGAAGCAATAACGGGGAAAGGAATATTGGCACAACTGAATCTGGAGACAGGGATACCGATATACGAAGCAGAGCCATTGTTATTATTCTTCATCTTATTCACGTTGCTTGGTGCAATTGGAGCTCTTGGAGACAGAGGTCAATTCGTGGATGATCCTCCCACTGGCCTCGACAAGGCTGTTATCCCTCCTGGCAAAAACTTTCGCTCCGCCCTCGGCCTCCCTGAACAAGGTATGTATATACTCACATCCGTTAGGTTTAGGTTATTAACTATTATACTCTCACATCCGTTAGGTTATAGGTTATTAGCTATCATTTTTATGTGTCCAAGTATAACGACATTGGCAGAAGATAACTTCAAAGCATCATCGTTATTAATGTGAATTTGTTTTCTTCATTGTGTTTGCGTGAAGGTCCATTGTTCGGGTTTACAAAGGCGAACGAGTTGTTTGTGGGAAGATTGGCACAGCTGGGAATAGCGTTTTCGTTGATCGGAGAGATTATAACTGGGAAAGGAGCGTTGGCGCAACTCAACTTTGAGACTGGAATTCCAATCACTGAGATTGAACCAATAGTTTTGTTCAATGTTGCATTTTTCTTCTTCGCCGCCATTAATCCCGGTACAGGAAGATTCATTACAGATGAAGAAGAGGAATGAACTCTTATAATATATCTCCATCTTGGATAAAAAGATGTCCAAATGTTGTAATCATTTCTCCAGTTAGTGTGTTAATCATAATTTCCTACATATATCCCACTAATTGTTGAAAAAGCTAAAAGGGGAATGATCCGTTGTAGTATCACACACATGTCACAAACATCCCACATTGCTTAACTAAAGAATTCAATAGACTATATAACAATACATTTGTATTATATTTTGCGCTAGCCTGGTAGCGTGGGCACAATAAGGTGATGTAATATTGGTTCGATCTGTTGGGCTGGGATTGGGTATGTCTAATTTCTGGCCCGCCCGACGCGGTTCCAAATCAGGAGTTGAGTTGCATGATTCTTAGAGTGGAGTAGGGTTTTTTTAGTACTTCAAGTTAGGGGTGGGCGTTTCGGGTTACTTGGATCGATCCAACCCGAAAAACCCAAACTGTCAAATCGATCCGGATCGACCCAAATCGAAAAATTCAAACTGTCAAATAGATCCGGATCGACCCAATCCGAAAAACCCAAATCGTGAGATAAACGGGTTTTATAGAAAATCCATATGGATTCTGAATCTGAAACCTAAACGGATTCGGGTGGGGGTTGGGTTCGGGAGAATCTAAGGAACCAAAAAAGAACCCTAACCCTCCCCTAGACTGTCCGTCGACTCCATCTCTCTCACTCTCTCGCTCTCATTCTCAAATCACCGCCTTCCGTCGTCGTCCCTCCTCCTTTCGTCCGTCGTCAGTACGTAGGTGAACCCCACGTTCTCCTGCCTTTGCCGTCACTGCAGCAGAAGAGACCGACGATCCGCAAAAACGGAGGTTCAGATACGCTTATGTAAGTTCATTGTATACTGAAGTCTCTGGATTTTGGGAAAGCATTAGGGTTTTAGGTGAAGGATCGATCGAAAACTTTTCTGGGATTTTGATTTTTACAGATCGCGATGCTTGAACAGAGAGAGACGGTGGTGTCGAAGAAACAAGAAACCGAGGCTCAAGCAGAAGAGACTAAAGAATTCGAGACAGAAACACCGTTGCCGAAGAACATTAAGTTGAACATGAACTTGATGATGATGGGCACAAACCAAACTGAGGTATGACTACTTAGATATTCCTCGAATTTAATGGAATCAACCATAAAATTGGGGGGTCATTCAAAGTTTTGCCTTTTTCTGTTGTTCATGTGTTCTACAGTAACCAGAGACTGGTCATTTGGATCTGGGAGTGTGTCTAAAGGATCTAAATAATGAAGATGGTAACGTTGATTGAAGTAAAACAGAGGTTTCTCAATTCTGGGCAACAATAAAAATCTCTCCTTATAGTGCTAATGTCAACAGTATAATAGATAGGCTTTAATGGACTTGATTGATCGTCCTGTGTATGCATGTGTAAGATGTACGGTGTTAAGACAGATTCTATGTCATGTAAGGTCAGTTTTTACTTCATACCTGCGGAAGAGACAGAGAAATCAGAACCCTAATCCTAACCAGAAGAGAAAACAAAGGGATTCAAGCAAAGATGAATATGAAAATAGTAGCAAACACAGAACAAGGGTTTCCCTGAAATCGCCATGATCGAGCAATTTATGGAATGTTCATGAAATGAATACTCGGGAAGATAGATGTTTTAGGTTGCTCAAAACTAAGTTTGACAGAAAAGAGGGATCTGTAACAAAACAAAAATGAAAATCAGATAATCTTGTTTGAGTTTCAAGCTTCAGATTATTTCTCACTTTCTTGACCCTCCATGGCCTAAGTAACACCAACTTATGCTGGCCTTATAACTCGATCATACGACATATATCCAGACTGCACTCATTGAAGAAAACCAGTTAACAAATGGATCATAATGTCAATGGGGACAAAAACTTGTAACTCGTGTATGTGTTCGGGGTTTACCTTCAAGACATGTGCAACTGTGCCTTCTGGTTTAGAGGCATCTGGAACGTGGAACACGACGTTATGTCTGTTTGGATCAAATGGCTCATCTATAGAATCATACTTCTCCAGCCCAAATTTCCTGAATACCTGCAAGGACATAAACCAGTAAGAGGGAAATTTCTACAAGAAAGATGAAAAAGATGTAGCCCAAGAGGAAAATATTAGCATCATTTGCACATAGTTTTACCTTGACAAGTTGTTTCTCGGTCATCTCCACCCCTTCTAGTAGAGTCTTCAACAGTGGAGCAGCCCCAGACGAATCTTTTCACATGTCAATTTTTGAGAAACTTTCTTTGACGACTGGAGAAGCTCTTCCAAGATTATCGGCCACATCCAAAAGGATTTTCACGAAATTCTACAGTATAATTGTAGAACAAAAAGTAATCAGTATATGTGTTATGAAGTAAACAAGTAATTCAAGAATGAGGACATAAGATTAACTTACCTGTATAGCATACTTTTTGGAGTTTTCAGCTTCCCGTCTTGTCCTATCCATGACATTTTCCATTTTCCACATACAAATCGGGTTTTTTTGGGTTCAATTTTTCAAAACCCGAACAATCCGAACCCAACCCGAACCCGTCCCGAAAACCAAATGGGTGTTTTTGGGTTCAATTTTTTAAAACCCGAGGAACCCCAACCTAACCCGAACCTGAAGAACCCCTCCCGAAACCCGAAACGCCCACCCCTCCTTCAAGTATACACTCATAGACATAATTATTAAATAGAAAAAAAATGGAGAAAACAAAAATTTGTCATTCATTTTTGCACGTGAAAACACACACAGTTTGACAGTTTTTCGAAATAAAAAATTGTTTCAAAGTTGAGAGGAAGGAGCGAGAAGGGATTTCAAAGTTGAGAGCAAGAAAATTTTGAAGCGAGAAAGAAATGACAAGGATCGGTAGTGCAAAAGAGAGCACGAGTCAATCTTCAATGGCGATTGTATGTGGATAGATTTCTAAGGTTTTACGTTGCAGATGAAATACATTAGAGATTAGGCTGTTGAAAGCGAAATTGTTTGTTGATTTGAAATTGAAATGGATGTGAGTCTCAATGAGTCACTTGAGTAGTGAAGGATCATTAGTGAAGAAGATAGCACAAGCCAATCTTCAATGGCGTCTGTAAGTAAATCGATTTCTAGGGTTTTACGTTGCAGATGAAATACATTAGAGATAAGGCTGCTGAAAGTGAAATTTTTTGTTGATTAGGAATGGGTGTGAGTCTCAATGAGTCGCTTGAGTCTTAGTGAATCGCTTGAGACGAAGATGGTCAAGTGTCTCAGTGAGTCGCTTGAGACTCATGACCCTGTTCGACTCAAGCGACTCATTGGGTCTTAAGGGTCGCTTAAGTCGCAATGATTGCTTGAGTCTCATTGAGTCACTTAAGTCGAAGAGGGTTAGGAGTCTTAGTGAGTCGCTTGAGACTCATGACCCTCTTCGACTCAAGAGACTCATTGGTCGCAAGGGTCACTTGAGTCGCATGGGCCTCTTGAGTTACACGGGTCGCTTAAGTCGCATGGGTCGCTTGAATCGGTAGGATCGCTTGAGTTGGTATAAGTCTAATGTATTCTTAATTTGTTATTTTGGAGGTACCTCTAAAGCCGATGTTTCTTTATGAATTCAAGCACATGGACAGAATGGCAAAGATCACCATCAAATGTTATTCTCACAAGACAATAAAGAAGTTGGGAGGAATCTTAGATGAATATGAGTTGCATTACTTCAATAAGGAATCACAATATAGGCATTTATTCCATTTTTAGTGTGACTCCATATTGACGAAGGTTCAAATGTATGTCCTATTAAATAACTCCATGATTGTACGAGACAAGAAAGAAATGTTGTTCATCGTAAATGTTGTTCCCATCAGGTACTCTATAGTGGAGCATGCACTAATTACCGGATTGAACTGCAAACACTATCCTACAAGATGGGAGTCCAAAAAGGGGTGATACATTCAGGCATAAGAATTTCGGCCTTAGAAAGGTGACTGTTGCACAAGTGCGTGAAACACTTGTTAAAGGCAAAGAATTCCGGCGACCGGACGAGGTTGGCAACTTTGATGTTGTTGTGGCAAGTTCTGGATCACAAGCTTCATGAGACAATTTTATCAGCCATGATCTCTTTGACATGATTGATGACTTGGAATTTTGTGAATGCTTTCCATGGGGGGTTTACATTCGAGAAGCTTTTGGATACTTGCCACAAGCACGTTAGCGGGGAATCTCCGAGTCAATCTTCAATTGTGTCGGTTTCATGATCCCACTAATGATAAGTTGTATATATTATTCGAATAACATGAATGTTTTCATACTTTTTATATTCTTATCATTTTGTTTTGATATTTCAGTTACTTACATTCAAAATTATCCTTTGTTTGGAAGGAAATGGATGGTATGTAGATGTTATGGATGCTGATCAATCATGCCAAAGGATGTGCAAGAAGAGGGTTAAATCCAATTTTAACCTTGAGTATATAGACATGATGAGGCAGATAGGATATTTTAAGGTAACAATTACACAAGAGTCACAAGGGTCATAAGGGTCACAAAAGGTCATAATGGTTATTTGTTGTTTATGCAGGATATACGAAGTATTCTTCGTGTTGAACACGAAGAGGAAGCTATACTTTTTTATCTGGAGGATTACAAGGGATGCAACGACCCCAATGTTCAGATATGGATGGAACATCTATATAGAAATCCAAAGGATATTTGTTGGGAGGACATCCTTAAGCAAGAACTGCTGACACGATAAGCAATCTTGGTGATAAATAGAAGGGGAAAGGAAAGAGGACTAAGAGGAAAAAGAGCATGGGTGAAAAGCTATAGAGGTTGTAGATGTTCCACCCATATCTGAAGTCGATGAAGAGGGAGGATGTGTAGGTTATGATGAACCTGATGAAGAAGGAGAAGGTGATGATGAAGCTGAAACTGAAGGAGAAAAAGCTGCAGTCCCTCTGACAGTGGAGCAGAAATTAATAAAAGAAATAAAGAAGTCAGAGAAAAGAATCATCAACACCTTAAGAGATCTTCTAAGGGATGTCGGGTTTCATTTGTCTAATCCAAAATCAAGGATGACAAATGCCAAAGGTTCCGATAAGGTAAAAATCAAAGTCTATCAAGAAAGATACGAGCACCGGACACCAATCTTCCGGTACTATAAGAAATGATGATTTTGAATTACTTCGATGTCATCAAGATCGCAAGAGTCGTATTGGTCATAAAAGGTCGCATGAGTCGCATGGGGCACAAAAGATCGCATGAATCGCATGAGTCACAAAGGTCGCAAGGGTCACATGGGTCGTAGGGGTCGTATAAGTCACATGGGTGGCATATTTCCAACAGTCGTATGGGTTGCATATGTCCCATGGGTCCAGAAGATGAGTCTAATGAATGCAATACAAGTACCATATGTTGAACCTCCACGGACTAAGCCATCTGCGAAAAGAGAAAAAACAGTTGAGGAATATAACCCACGAGGTGGACCAATAACAAGGGTAGCGGGAGTAAGTGGGAGAGGGTGAGGGCGAAGGCGATGAAAAGCTGCTGCTGCAGAACAACCCGTAAAAGAGGTAGTTCAAGACCCCGCAGAAGAGGTGGTTCAAAAACCCGCTGAAAAGGTGGTTCAAGAACCTGCAAGGAATCAACATTATGTGTGGAAGCCCAATGGATTGGAAGAGGGAAAGATAACCCAAGACCGTTCGCTCATTGACGCTAGTGGTCTGAAATTGACTCATCTATATAAATTTATGATGAAACCTTGCTAAGAGAGTTGGTGAAGATCTGACCTAGATTATCCCTAGAGGTCAGAGTTTTAGGAGATCATATTAAAGGATGACGTACGACTTGAAGATGATCCAAGTTTTTTTTATCCCTTAGTCACGAAAGTCACAAAGGTCACAGAGGTCATTTTGGTTCATATGTATTCATGTGTGTTAATGTTTTTCGCAGCAATTGGATGAGGCATTGTTCGAGCTGTATGATCACATCAGGAGATTCCCAGAACGATATGCGAATTATTACGTTTGTCCTATTGATTTCATGTAGACACTCACGATGTGGATGTATGAAGATATGGAAGAATTTTTGGACACTCTTATTGATTATTTGGAAGGCATCTATCCATTCATTGATGGTAAAACAGTGGACGAGCACGATGGCATGCTCTCGATTGTAAACATTTTCTCACTCGAAAATCGATATATGCCTTGTCATTGGGTAGCCATAAAAGTGGATTTCAAAACCCGATGCATCACGGTATACGACATCCAGAGAAGGTTGAAGGAGTCGCATATCGATCCGGTGATGGAGATTATAAGAACATTTGCCGAAGATGTTCCGACTCGGAGAGTATCATTCCTCGACTTCTAGAGAAGATAAATGGCAGTACAAGTATTATGAAGGTCTGTCACATAACAAAAGCTCGAGTGACTGTGGTGTTTACGATTTCAAATACTTAGAAGCCGTTGTATTAAAATATGAGGAGAAGTTCCCCGAAATTTGCATCGAGAAGGTTGCTTCCATGCGTGAGAAGATTGTTGTTAATGTATTTGCGAATGGAAGAATTATCGATGTACCCCGAGACTAATGGTACCCATCATCTCATCCTTGAACTTGATTTATGTTATTTGTAAATAAGTTGATAACGTTTTTTAAATTTGATTCATATTTGTTTAAACTTGATTCGCATGGGTCGCAAGGGGTCGTATGGGTCAAATGGGCCGCATATGTCGAAAGGGTGGCAAGGGTTGCATGGGTCGCAAGAGTAAAATGGGTCGCAGGGGTCACAAGGGTCGCATATGTTGGTGTATGTTGGTTTGCATATGTTGAAAGGGTGGCAAGGGTCGCATGGGTTGCAGGTCAAATGGGATGCAAGGGGTCACAGGGGTCAAATCGGTCGCAAGAGGTCGCAGGGGTCGCGTATGTTGGCGTATGTTGGGTCGCATTGTCACAATGGTCGCGTATATGTTAAAAGGTTCGCAGGGGTCGCCAGGGGTCGCATATGTTGAAAGCGTGATAGTGGTCACAATGGAATTAAATACCGATAATAACAATAATAGTAAATCTCCAATAATAGTAAATCAAGAATAATAGTAAATCCATAATCAAAATACAAACATGAAGTTCAAGTTCAAAGGAATGAACCCCGAACAATAATTATCAAAATCAAACAATTATGCATATTGTAGATTACACATATCGTCTCCGAAACCGATGAATATGGAGTCATCCAACTTGACTTCCTATGTTTTGTAAGACACATCCGATCTAAGCGTTGTCGTGTTATTGTTCCTCGTTTTCCCGTCAATATGCTCATCGAAGAACTTTCTCGGAATGTCCTATAACAAAAAAGAAAAAACAAAATCATATCCCTCTATATTCTCTTCATGTAACACACAGACAGAGAGAGTGCTCCAGATTGCTTGGAAGAATGAGTTGGACGAAATGAGAGAAATTTGGCATTTTAGATAGATAAATTTTCAAAGATATTTTTCAGTCGGAGACGAAACCGGGAGATTATGAGTGTTAGAGGGAAAGATGTGTGGAAGATGATGAGAGTTAGAGAGACTGTGTTGTTATTCGAACAAAGGGAAATGTTAAAATTAAAAAAGACAGGTGTCTGACATCGTATCGACGGAAGAGAAAGGTTGTGACCAACTTGACCACACTGTTATGTTTTTTGAAATTTTGGTGAAACGTTCGGGATAAACTAAACAAATTTATGGGTTTATAAGGATGAAAGGACAACAACCAATAAAAATAATACATTTACAGCGTCAAAACTAATTTATGCCCATTGAGGATCGCATGGGTCGTTTGGTCGTATATATGGATCAATAGATGCGGACTCGATGAATTTATGGATTATACGGATGGAAGAAAAGAAACAAATTAAAATAATACATTTATAAAGTCAAACTAATTTATATCAATTGAGAGGGTCGCTTGGTCGCATATATGGATCAATAGACGAGAACTCGACGAATTAATTTATAAGGATGAAAGGACAAAAACCAAACAAAATAATAAATTTAGAACATCAAATTAATTTAAGCTAATTGAGGATCGCATGGGTCATTTGGTCGCATATATGGATCAATAGATCAACTTATTTGTACACTTGTTTGATTGATTTTATCAAGCGTTTATGGTGATCAGATATCACAACGACATCACGTTCATCTAGTATCATCTCTTTCAACCTTGACATAAACCATGTCCATGATTCGTCTTTCTCTCTGTCAATTATTCCCCAAGCAAGAGGATTTTGGTGATGTTCACCATCTTGAGCGGTTACCACGATCAATGCTCTCTTGTTCACTTCTGTCAGAAATGTTGCATCCACAACAACCGCTTTATGCATATATTTCCATCCTCTTATAGCCGCTCCGACAGTCATAAAAAGGTATTTTAAACTTTTTCCATCACCGTCGAGCTGAAGATTTACGACAGATCCGTGATTTCTTTCTGTAAACATGTGCAACCACCCTAGAAACCTCCTATAATGTTCAAAGTCATCACCACAAATCTCCTTTTGGGCACTACATTTGCCTCTTAATGCAATCAAATACGATACATTGGCACCGTACTTTGTTTTTACACGAGCCATCAATTCTTTTGTTGGATGTGTTTCGTATTTCCGAGCATATTACTCATTCAAATAATCCTAACCAATTACATTGTACGCTTTGTAGCTTCAGTCGATTTAGATACAAGTGAACACTTATGAATAGTGTGTCCTAGCACTAAACCATTTGGAATTCAGGATTATTACCACGCGTAATTTCCATTTACAACCACTTTCGACAAGTGAACCCTTCCTTACAAATGCATCTACATCCTTCTTGCTATCAAAATCTTATCCAATTTTAAGTTGCAATCTATCTTCAAGCTCAAAGTATTATTTTTATTGTTGGCCTTCTCGTAAACAACCATTTCCAAATTATTCTCACCACCACTATCCTTATGTTCTGTTGGCATATCAGTATCAACTTTATTACTGCCACAAACTACTTCATTAACTACCGCATTCATAGCACAACGAACATCTTCTCTTAACTTGCTGGTATGTTCAATATCAAAATTATTCGAATAAAAATTATTTACTGTTTTCGTCGGATTACTCCCAACTCTACTTTTGTTATTAGAACCTACAATAACACAATCATCATAATCTACAACACCTTCATCCTCATCTCAGACTAATCAGAGGACAATAAAAAAATGCTCTCTAGTTTTTCTGAACCTACCAACCCATTCAGATTCTCCATTTACATTTTCCCATTTACCATTATAAAAAAAATAAATTAGTGTGATTTTCCACCGAATCCATTACACCTGTAATAAAAACATAAAAAGAGGGTAAATTCGGTTACCCACTATGACCATGTGTTTGAAATTCAACATGAATCTGTGACCCATTGAAACCGTGCGACTCAATGAGACTCTGTGATCTAGTGCGACCGTGCGACTCGATGACACTCTGTGACCTAGTGTGACAAAGCGACTCGATGAGGCTCTATGTCCCACTGCGATGAAGTGTTTCTCGATTAGACTCTGTGACCCAGTGCGACCATGCGACTCGATGAGACTCTATTATCTGGTGCGACCCTGTATTTCAATATGAATCTATGACGCAGTGCGACGGTACAACTCGATGAGACTTTTTGTCCCACTGCGACCATGTGTTTCTCGATGACACTCTTTGACCCAGTGCAACTGTGTGATTCGATGAGACTCTATGAACTAGTGTGACCCTGTGTTTCAATATGACTTTGTGACGATCTTACAACTCGATGAGACTCTGCGACCATGCGACTCGATGAGGCTCTATGACCCAGTGTAACAGTGCAACTCGATGAGAATATGTAACCCAGTGCGACCGTGTGTCGCGATGAGATTGTGACCAACTGCGACCATGTGTTTCAATATGACTCTATCGCATAGTGCGATCGTGCGACTCGATGAGACTTTGTGACCCAATTCGACCGTGAGACTCGATGAGACTCTGTGACCCACTGCTACCATGTGTTTCAATATGACTCTATGACCCAGTGCGACCGTGTGACTTTAAGAGACTGTCACTCATTGAGATCATTTGATATTTCAAAAAATATGACTCGTTTTGAAAAAGGGAGAATCGAATCTATACATATTACTTACTAGTAGCTAGGTTTATCCAATCCACTAAAGAAACACGAAAAACACAAGAGACACGAAAAACTCACTATATATACCTGGTTTTCCTGCGGAACATGCTTAATTGTAAGTTTTTTTTTTGTTGAAAACAAAAGATTTCAACCTATTCGTGGTAAATCTGATGTCGATTTTAAGCTACTTGCGGCGATTTTGATGTCGATTTCAAGCAACTCACGCCGAATCTGATATGGTGTGGGAGAACAATACTTTTTCACACCACACGAGAGAGGAAATCGAGGTGCTTTAGAGGAGAGAGAGAAACTGTCGACTAAAGGACAGTGACGATATGAGGTTATCAATATTTTAAGGTTAGATTTGAAGTTGAGACTTTTTTTTAGGGAAGGATAGGATTGAAATCCTAATAGCAATTCAAGTGTATTTTTGAAGTTGCCCTTTTTAAAAATAAACATAGTTATTATATTTATTTTTTTAAAAATATAATAGTTGTTTGTATACAATTTTTTGTTTTCATTGCGAATAATAATAAAAATAAAATATTTTTGTTGATAATTTTTTGAATAAAAATGTTTATATTCGATAAATTAAGAAAAAATTATAGAAAACCAATAATATCGGCACTACACGAAATTATTTCTGAAACCGTTCTAAAATTTGAAATATCAATTGATTCAAATTTGAGTACTAAAATCAACATTTATGTAGATTCAGATTTAAATTTTTGTCTTTAAAAATTTTTAAATAGGTATCTAAAAAGTTATTAAACTATAAAATAATCAATTAATCTAAATATTAAAATAAACTTCATTATAATAAAATTACAAAAAGCTCTTAAAAACTAAATATTAAAACTTGAAAATCTAATAATTAAAAATATTAAATAACAAAATTATCTTTATATAAATATTAAAATAAACATTATTTTCACCAGATAAATCGATCTTCTTCGTCTCTCAAACTCCTAAATAATAAAGTTACAAAATTATCCTTAAAAAACTTACTAAAATCCTCATTTCTAATGATTATTTTTCGTTTAACTTGTCTATCTTAATCTTGCATATTCTTCATTTTTTCATCCATCTTTTTTCTTCTTCTTGTGTTCCTTTCTTCATATGTTCCATCTCTCTTTCGTTGTCGTCTCCGGTGTATCAACAAAAATAATAATTTTAAAAAATATAGATTTATTCCTTCACTTAAAGTGGCTTCACGAAAAGAGAGGAGAAAACCTGTCTTTTTATGTATAGATTGTTATATAACGTGTAAACAAAAACTATTGAATAAATTGATATTTCTATATAGGGCGTTGCAATACATTTGTTTATAAAATATTTACTTTATATATCCTTCTAGAGAACTGATGTTATATACAATATGAACAATATAGTTCGTGCCTAATTACCATTTTATTAATTTCCATAGTATATTTTTTACAAAATTATTACGTTTTTATGGTATATTATTATATATTATATTTCTTTAAATATGTTTGTGTACTTTTTTTTTCTAATATATATTTTTGAAAACAATTGTTAATTATATTGCATATAATATATATTCCTAATATTAATATATATAAATAGTGGAATATCAGAAATACCCTTATAGGTCTAAACCGCTCACAAAAATACCCTTCCTTAAAATAGTTATTAAATCGAAAAAAACTGAAGAAAAGACAAATTTGCCCTTAATATTAGAACATGAAAAAACTCACGTTCTGCAGTTTTTCGACGTGAAAAACTGTCAAAAGCGAGAAATCCGAACAACTTTTCGACGTGAAATCTGCTTAAAAGTTTATATCAAGAAAGAATAAGTGATTTCGAACTTGAGAGAGATCGATTTGAAGTTGGCAAGAAGGAAAATGGCTAGAATCAGCAGCAGTGAAGAAGAGAGCACGAATCAATCATCAATGGCGTCAATAAGTGTAAGTAGATCGATTTCTAGAGTTTTGCAAGCTTTCGAGTCACAAAATGGCTTATTGATTTGAAATGGGTGAGTGTTAGTGAGTCGGTTGAGTCGCAAGGGTCGCAGGAGTTGCATGACCATCTTGGACTCAGTGAGTTGGTTGAGTCGCAAGGGTCGCATGAGTTGCATGACCATCTTCGACTCAATGAATCGGTTGTCTCAGTGAGTGGGATGGGTCGAAATTGTCGTTTGAGGGGCGTGGGTCGCTTGATATTATGCCCCGTGGGGTCGGTTGAGTCTCAGTGAGTTGGTTGAGTGTCGCAGAGTGTCTGAGGGTCGTTTCTGATAGTAATTATCTTTATCGGTGGATAGGAGCATACTCTGAATCGGAATCTTGGGGAGTACTGTCTGATCATTTCTACCAATTTAAAGCGTCGGTTGAGTCGCATGGGTCGCACGGGTCGGTTGAGTCGCATGGGTCGCTTAAGTCGGTAGAAGTACAATGTATTCGTAATTGGTCATTTTGCAGGTGGCGCCAAAGCCGAAGTTTGTGTATGAATTCAAGCACATGGACAAAATGCCAAAGATCACAACCAAGTGTTATCCTCACGAGACAATAACGACGTGAGAGGAATTTTAGATGAACACGAGTTGCATTACTTCGAGAAGGAGTCACAATTTAGGAATTTATTCCATTTACAATGTGATTCCACATCAACGAAGGTTCAAATGTCTATCCTACTAAATCACTCCGTGATTATATGGGACGAGAGGAAGTTATGGTTCATCATAAACGACATTACCATCCGGTACTCTATAGTGGAGCACACACTAATTTCCGGATTGAAATGCGGACCATATCCCAAAGGATGGGAGTCCATAAGGGGTGTCACATTCAGGCTGAAAAATTTCGGTCGTGGAAAGGTGACCCCCGAACAAGTCAGTGAAAAGCTTGTGAAGGCGAAGAATTCTGACGACCGGAAGAGGTTGTCAACTTTGATGTTGTTGGCGCAAGTTATGGCTCACAAGCCATCAGCAGAAAACTCTATCAGCCATGATCTCATTGACATGGTTGATGACTTGGAATTTTGTGAAGGCTTTCCATGGGGTCGTTACACATTCGAGAAGATTATGGATACTTGCCGCAAGCACGTTAGCGAGGAATCACCGAAACCAAAATGATATTGTGGCAGTTTCATGATCCCACTAATGGTAAGTTGTATATATTATTCGAATAACTTGAATATTTTCGTAGTTTTTTGCATTCTTATCATTTTGTTTTAATGTTTCAGTTACTTCCATTCAAAACCATCCTTAGTTTGGACGGAAAGGGATGGTATGTTGAGGTTGTGGATGCGCATCGGTCATGCCCAAGAATGTGCAAGAAGATGGTTAAATCTAATTTTAACCCAAAGTATGTAGATGTGATAAGGCAGATTGGAGATTCTAAGGTAATAATTACACAAGGGTTACAAGGGAAACAAAGGTTAGAGAGGGTAATAATGGTTATTCTTTTTTCAGGATATTCTAAGTATTATTTGTGCTGAACACGAAGAGGAAGCTTTACTTTCAGATCTGGAGGATTAGAGGGATGTGACGATCTCGATGTTCAAATATGGATGGAACATCTTCGTAGAAACCCGAAGGGTATTTGTTGGGAGGATATCCGTAAGCAAGAACTGCTGACACGAAAAGCAGGTCTTAGTGATAAAAAAGGGAATAAGAGGAAGGAGAGCGTGAGTGAAAAATAATAGAGGTCCAAGATGATGTTGATGCTGATGTTGATGCTGCAGTCCCTCTGACACTGGAACAGAAATTAATAGGGGAAATAAGGAAGTCAGAAAAAAGAATCATCAACGACGTAAGAGAACTTCTAAGGGATGCCCGGATTCATATGCCTAATCCAAAATCAAAGGCTGCCGAGAAAGTTGCGATCACCGAAAACCAATCTTCCAACATTGTTAGTGATTTTGGTTTGGAATTCCTTCGACTTCCAAATCCAGTGTTAAGAAAAGTGCAAAGCGAAGAGCCGGTTGACTCTGGAGATGGCCTCAGAAGAGGATTTGACAAACATTGCTCCTGATGGAGTTCCACCAAGTAAATAATATTTAGTGAAAAGGTCATTTGAGTGTCAATTTCCATCGAGAGTCGGCATGGGTCGCAGGAGTCGGATCGGTCGCAGGGACATATAAGTCGTAGGGTTGCATAAGTCGCAGGATCGTTAGAGTCGCATGGGTCGCATGGGTTTCATATGTCGCATGGGTCACTGGGTCGCTAAAGTCGAATGGGTCGCATTTGTTACATAATCAATGTAACGAACGATGATTCTAATGAATGAAGTAATTTTATGCAGATGCTCTAGTGGGTCATGTCGAAGAGGTACACACTAAAGATACTTTAGTGGGTCCTGTCGATGACGTCGCCGACGAGGTTTCTGCCAAGGATACTCCAGCAGTGGATCCTGTCCAAGAGGTCGTCGCTATTGTCGAAGTACCTTCAAGTAAGTACGATCATTTGAGGTCGCATAGGTCGCATGGACCGCATGGGTCGCATTGGTCGCATAAGTCGCATTGGTCGCCATATGTTTAATGAAGTAAATTTTATGCAGGTGTTGGACCTTTATCGAAGGAGTCTACGCCATATGTTGAACCTCCACAGGCAAGAAGAGCAAGAACACTGCGAGGGAGAAGGCGAGGGAAAGATGTTGGTGGAGTCCAAGAACCCGAAAAGAAGGTTGTTCAAGAACCCAAAAAAACGGTGGTTCAAGAACCTGAAGGGGAAGAGGAGTTTGTGTGGATTCCCAAAGGATTAGTAAAGGGCTTGATAACCCGATTTTCTTCCTTCATTGACGCTAACGGTGAAAAGTTGACCGATCTATATTGGTTCCTGAAGGCACCTTGACATGAGCGGTGGTTAAAATCTAAGCTAGATATTCCCCGGGGGCCAAAGTTTTGGGAGATTATATTAAAGGCCAACGTATGGCTTGAAGATGATGTAAGTTTTTTTAAACCCTTAGTCTCACAGAGTTTTGTGTCATATGTATGCATGTGTGTTAATTTTTTTTGCAGCAATTGGATGAGGTGTCGATGGTGCTGTCTTCTCGCTCGGCATTGAATCCCAGCGCAAATGAGAATTTTTACGTTTGTCCTGTTGCTTTCATACAGATGCTCTCGCTGTGGATGTACGAGGATATGGAAACTTTGCCAGAATTGCTTAGTGATTTTTTGAATGCCAAGTATCCATTCAGAAGTACGAAGACACCAATTAGTGATTATGAAGGTTTTATCTCGATTCTAAACATTCCATCCGACAAAAATCGATGGGCAGGATGTCATTGGGTAGCCATCAAAGTGGATTTCAAAACCCGATGTATCACGGTATATGACTGCCAGATGAGGCTTAAGAAAACGTATATTAATCCAGTGATTGAGAAGATAAGAAAAGTTGTCCCCCAGATGCTCATTCCCGGAGGGTTTCCTTCTTTGGCTTTTAGAGAAGATGCTTGGAAGTATGAGTATTATGAAGGTCTGTCACAGAACCAAAGCGGGAATGACTGTGGCGTTTTCTCCTACAAATTCGTAGAAGCCTCGTTATTGAGTAGGAGGACTATGTTTCACTTAATTTGCAACGACAATTTTACTTCCATGCGTGAGAAGATGGCAGATGATATATTTAGTAATGGAGAACGTATCTATTCACCCCAAGAAGACTAACTTGATATTTGGTACATTATTTTTTTGGAACGAAAGATGTAAACATTTGGTACATTGTTTTTTTAAATATTTGGTACATTGTCGCAGGGGTCAAACGGTCGCAGAGATACAAGGGTCGCAGAGGTACAAGGGTCGCACGGGTCCAAGGGTCACAGAGCCTCATGCACCCTTGCGACCCTTGCGACCCATGTGGACATTGCGACCCTTCCGGCCATTGCGACCGTTGCGACCCTTGCGACCCATTTGTCCATTTCGACCCTTTCGACTAATCTTTTCAATGTCAGACTACTGGCTTTTTCACGTACTAGCTATGCTTTTTATTTTACCAATACCACATTCAAGACCATTGAGACACGTTTCTATTACCCCTATATTAAAAGGTTCATCAAATTTTCTAAGTCTCACCTTAACACCCATTTGAGATGAGAATGAATTCGAAGAATCCCATCTCTCTCCTCTCTTCATTTAAATCTCTAATGTTGGATGGATCTTTGTGTGAGAGTTTGTGTCCACTTTAATATGGTCAATACATGCACCTTGGTCATTCTTAGTATTTAGTGTCTTTGTGGAAATTTAGGAGTCTTGTAGCATTTATTTTTCGTTAAATATGAGTTTATAAATAAAGGAGGAAAAACCAAAAAGCTACAACAATTTGTAGGAGTCTTGTTACCTTTGTGACCGTTTTGACCTTCGTCACGAAGGTCACATGGTCGACCCAAGGCATCGTGCTGTCTATTTGTTACTCAAGGTCTTGGTAATCATCAGACTCGGTCTCTATGCAGATACACACAAGTACTTACAACGTGGATGGATGACTTTGTGTTGTATCTGCACTACATAAGGTCTTGGTAATCGGCGGACACAAACATCAAGCAGTATCCGCGTTACCTAAGGTCACGGTTGGAGGTCAACTTGGAGAAGGCGTTGAGTCACACACGGCTCTCTTTGCAGGGGATGGCTCCGATGTGTCTCTAAAGTCGGAAAATTTGACCTTTTTTTCTTTCATTTTTTTCTTGAACTTCTTTTTGCCTTTTTTTTCTTGAACTTTGTTCTTGCCTTTTTTTTCTTGAACTTCTTTTTGCCTTTTTTTAACCGTTGTGACCTTTGAGACCTTATGTAACCTTATGTAACTTTTATAACCTTTGTAACCTTTCTGACCTTATGTAATCAATATTTAAACGTTGAAAATCTCTTATTTTGCATCTATTGTTCGTAAGGTTATGACCCATCCGACTCATGTGATCCAATATGACCCGTTATGCGACCCTCAATCAGATTAAATCAGAATTAAGTTTAAACGGGAACCCATGCGACACATGCGACCTCATGCAACCACATACGACCATGTACGACTCATGCGACTTGTCGTTTTGCTGTCAGACTCCTATCATCCGACCCATGTGACCCTTCCGACCCATTTGACCCTTCCTACCCATGTGACTTGTCGTTTTGCTATCAGACTCCTGTCTTCCGACCCATGTGACCCTTCCGACCCATGTCTATAAGTTAACGTCTATGTCTCTTCTCTTAGTATGCATTTCTAACCCCAATTTCTATGAATTTTTTTATCTTTGTGACCTCCGTGCCGCAATCACCATTGTCGACTCAGGGCATCGTGCTGTCTATGTGTTACTCAAGGTGTTGGTAATCGACGGACTCAATCTCTATGCAGTCACTGACGAGTTACGGGGGTGACTTAGGTGACGATATTTGGTCAGTCTTGAAATGTGACTGGAAGACGAAGTACATGGCAGGAGATAACTCTGGACTACAATACCAAACAAGAAGAATGCAGAAGACTGGAAGATGGAGACGGACTGCGACCAAGCGACCCATGTGACCCTAAATTGGCATTAATTAGTTTGACGTTGTAGATGTATTGTTTTGATTGGTTTTTGTCATTTTATCATTATAAACTAGTAATTCGTCAATTTCGCATCTATTTATCCATATATGCGACCAAGCGACCCATGTCATTATCAATACGTCATTATCAATATATTTGAGTTGTATATGTCTAATTTAGAATCAATATAGATAATAATATAAATAATATCGACATTTGAACAAAATGCTAAATGTATTGTTTAATCATCCGACGAGTTCTTAAAACACTACTATCACTTTTGAACACACGCATTGGTTATACACAATGGGTTATAATCTATTTTATCCGTTGATTTGGCGTTGTAGATGTATTGTTTTGATTGGTTTTTGTCATTTTATCATCATAAACGCGTAAATTCGTCGATTTCGCATCTATTCATCAATATATCCGACCAAGCGACCCATGCGATCCTCAATTGGCATTAATTAGTTTGACATTGTAGATATATTGTTTTGATTGGTTTTTGTCATTTTATCATTATAAACCCGTAAATTCGTCGAGTTACGTTCTATTCATCAATATCTGCGACCAAGCGACGCATGCGACCCATGCGACCCTCAATTGGCATTAATTAGTTTGGCGTTGTAGATGTATTGTTTTGATTGATTTTTGTCATTTTATCATTATAAACTAGTAAATTCGTCGATTTCGCATCTATTGATCCATATATGCGACCAAACGACCCATGCCATTATCAATATGCCATTATCAATATATTTGAGTTGTATATGTCTAATTTAGAATAAATATAGATAATAATGTAAATAATATCTACATTTGAAAAAATGTTAACTGTATTGTTTAATCATCCGACGAGTTCTTAAAACACTACTATCACTTTTGAAACACAGGCATTGGTTATACACAACTCAACTAGGTACACATGGATCATAATCTGTTCTATCCGTTGATTGGCGTTGTAGATGTATTGTTTTGATTGGTTTTTGTCATTCCATCACAGCTCGATGTCTACAACCAATCCATTCCAAGGATCACATCATAGCATTCCATCGGAATGATGATCAGCTCTGCAGCTAGTTCTTCTCCTTCTATCACCACGGGTACCTCCTTGAAAACCCCTTGAGATTCTAAAATCTGGCCTCCAGGAGTATGCACTCGGACAATACTCGTTAGATCCACAGGTTGAACAACTAATTTATTAGCCATCGATGGACTCACAAAACTATGTGTCGCACCGGTGTCAAATAACACATGAGTAGACATGCCCCCCACGATTACCGATCCAGCGATAGGTTGAGCGTCTCCTTCTTGGCCCTCACGTTCATTCTCATAACCTCTCATGGCATATACCCGTGGTTGTACAGCCCTATGTTTCGATGCATGCTCTTCAGGCTTCCTAGTTCTAACTTGTGGTGTTAGACCCGTTGATGGTGGTGGTGGTGGTGGTGGTGGTGGCCTCGGACAATCCTTCAGAAAATGATCCATACTACCACAGCGGAAACATCCGTCGAATTGTCCTCGCCTCATAGTTCCTCCCACTGGCTGGGGGTAATCACGAAACTGATGCTCTAAACATCCACATCGGAAGCATCCTACTCGCTTCTCAAATCTTTAGCATGCCCCTACATGCTCACGTCCACAACGATGACATGGGTACCTCAATGTTGATACGACAGGACGTGTCGGAACTGCTTTTCTCTTATCTGATCTTCCCCGAATCTATTGGACAACCTCTTTCCCCTTGGCATCCGAAGACTTCAAGATGCCCTCCTCGATGAGTCCCTTTCTCTACCAACTGAGCATTTTGAACTAGTTCAGACAATGATCCATGCTTGATTATCTCAATCATGCGTCTGATCTCTGGTCGTAGTCCTTGCAAACATTTGTTGACCTTGAGAACTTCTGAGGTTATTGATTTAGCCCCAAATCATGATAACTCCAAATAAGTCTCATAATACTGAGCAACAGTACGGTCACCTTGTGTGAGCTATAGAAATGCCAACTCCATCTTTTCACGAGCAGCGTGTTGTATATATTTCAACTCAAAAATTTGTTTGAACTCATCCCAAGAAAACACATGATCAGGATGTTCCCTCTGAATCTCTTCCCACCAAAACACCGCTTCCCCCTCCAAATAGTGGAGCACAATATCAATCTTAAACTCAAGTGGACATCTAGATGATCGAAAGTTCCGCTCTAATCGAAACATCCACTCCTCCGCCTTCATGGGAGGTATCGCACCACCATGAAATGACTTTGTACCCCATTTAGCCATGTGATCCATGACATAGAAATACTCCGACGTCTCCGCATGCCTCTGATTAAACACTGGAGGAGGCATTGGTGGTGATGGCAACGGTACTTGTGGCGGAGCAGGTGGCTGTACTGGTGGTGGTGTTGGTGCCTGCACCGGTACTTGTGGCGTCGCCGAACTCTCCTCTTGTTCATGATGTCAACTTTCTGCTAATAGGTCTCTCAACATTTCTCTCATGACATCTCTATCTATTCCACTTCGCGATCTTCGTTCAGATGATTGAGACTGCGTACGGCTAGTGGAACGAGAGCCTCCACTCATTCCGCAACTAGGAGTTTCCACCAACATTATATGTAAAGCATATACACATAATATAAAAATATGACATACCAACGATAGGTTGAGCGTCTCCTTCTTGGCCTTCACGTTCATTCTCATAACCTCCCATGGCATATACCCGTGGTTCTACAGCCCTACGTTTCGATGCATGCTCTTCAAGCTTCCTAGTTCTAACCTGTGGCGTTAGACCCGTTGGTGGTGGTGGTGGTGGTAATAGCCTCGGACAATCCTTCAGAAAATGATCCATACTACCACAGCGGAAACATCCGTTGAATTGTCCTCGCCTCATAGTTCCTCCCACTGGCTGGGGGCAATCACGAAGCTGATGCTCTAAACTTCCACATAAGAAACATCCTACTCGCTTACCAAATCTTTGGCATGCCCCTACATGCTCACGTCCACAACGAGGACATGGGTACCTCGATGTTGATACGACATGACGTGTCGGAACTGCTTTCCTCTGATATGATCTTCCCCGAATCTGTTGGACCACCTGTTTCCCTTTGGCGTCCGAAGACTTCAAGATGCCCTCCTCGATGAGTCCCTTCTCTACCAACTGAGCATTCTGAACTAGTTCAGACAATGATCCATGCTTGATTATATCAATCCTGCGTCTGATCTCTGGTCGTAGTCCTTGCAAACATTTGTTGACCTTGAGAACTTCTGAGGTTATTGATTTAGCCCCAAATCGTGATAACTCCAAATAAGTCTCATAATACTGAGCAACAGTACGGTCACCTTGTGTGAGCT
>CM071866.1:20256812-20271582 GCA_036759665.1 Gynandropsis gynandra
CGACCCTGTCCGACCCAACCGACCCTGCGACCCAACGACCCTATCCGACCCTGCGACCCAGTCCGACCCAGTCGACCCTGCGACCCAGCGATCCAGTCCGACCCTGTTCGACCCTGTGACCCAGTGCGACCGCTGGAACTGCCAGAAACCGCCGGAAACTGCCAGAAATCGCCGGAAAATGCCAGAAATCGCCGGAAAACGGTCGAAATCACTGAAACTCACCTACAAATCGCCGGAAATCGCCAAAAATCACCGGAAAATCGCTAAAAACGCTGGAAATCACTGAAAATGACTGAAACATTGTTGGAAATCGCTCGAAAATTGCTGCAAACCACTCAAAATAGAAGGAAATCACTCGAAAATGGAAAGAAATCACTCAAAAATTGAAGGAAATCGTTCGAAAATAGAAGAGAAACACTCGAAAATGAAAGAAAATAGTTCTCTACTTTGTTTCCCTCCTCTCAATTTTCGTTTTCCCTCTTCTTATATTTGTCTTTCCCTCTTTTGTATGTGTTTTTCATTAAGGGTACATATGTCTTTTCTCCAATTTTTTTTTCATCAGATTTAGGAGGGTAGTGTTGAAGTGTTTTAGCCCTAAGAGGGCATTTCTGATATTGTGCCTTGCAAAAGTTATCTCAAATATTAACTAGACAGGACAACACAATACTAACACAAAATTATGCGTGTGATCTAAGTTTTATTTATAATATATATTTTTATACAAAATAAAATATTTAAAACAATAAAAAATATAAACATTACAAATTATTTTTCATTCAAAAGTAATTTTATCTTTCAATATCAATACGTGAGGATGAAGAATACGACATGTAGGTGCATGTGTAGGTGCGGATGCGGACGACTCGAAATGCAATACCGATAGACGAAAAAGCTAGATTATCACTTTAAGATTGGTGAGCCTTTTTGTTTCAATCACAATCTCTTCTTTTGCACCGCAATTTTGGTGTTTTGCTCCTCAGTCCGCATTGAATTAGTCTCAACTCATCGCAAGAGACTCACGACCTTGTGCATAGCAATCGGTGTCCCGTAAAATTCTAGTGAACTGAGATTTCAAAAGACCTAACCCGAAGATATGTCACCAACGGTTTGTCTGGATGATCTGCAAAATGAAACAATATTATTATTAAATAAATATGATTAAATTATAGGAAAAACTAATAATTAAAATATTTACATCCATCTTCCGAGCCTTCTCCTTGAATCGATGATCTCTTTTGAGCTAATTAAATATATAATATAGAATAATTATAAATAATTGTACCTTCTTATTGATTTCTTTGGATACTTTTTTTAATATTTCCATGTGTTCGTGATTCGTTTAGAGCTCGACTTGAAAAAAAATTTGTGCAAAAAACACACGAAAATTTAATAACATACATATTATATAACAAATTTTAAAACATTTAACAACCTTTTACAAATGATTTCATGATAAATGTATTTTTAAGTGGCACTAGCTCTAGTGCGATAAGCGTTTTTCGGTTTTTCTTTGCATAAGTGGTTGTTTACACCATGAGGAAAGATGTCCTACATAAGATATGCACCCATATATTCACCCATATATTGTTTACACCCAATACTAACTAAATTATCAAGGGAATAGTTAAATCATTTTTTCTCTTGGTCAATTATTCACAGATAAATCGTTACTTTTCTCTTTGTCACTTATTCACAATGACCTCTTTGCCAATTTAAAACGGAGACATGTTGCCTCCCCATATTATGTTTGACAAATTAATATTTTCTCCTAGTTTGCATCGGATAATTGGTAGAATATTAGGCTAAAAACTTTAAAAAAGATACCAAAATCATGTGGTTTGATTTCTTACTAATAGATGAAATGGTTTGTAACATGTTTTATATATTGTGTTTGTTTGTAATCTTAAGGTGTTATCACAAATGTTTTTTGTATAATTTTTTTCTTATGTGCTTCTATCCAGGGACCGTTGCACTCTATTTAGCCGATTCACCTGCAAGGGGGTTGTATTACATTTTGGAAGGATTTGATATTGTTAGCAGAGACAAAGTCAAAGTGATCAATTTGAAATTATCAATTCGTTTAACACTTTAAACCAAACTAGCCGAAGTGGTGGAACCTCAATAACAACTGCAAAAGAGATTTTCAGACTCAATTTCTACGATGAGTTTGTAGACCTAGCCAACCAAATATATGCCTACCGAGATTTTAGAATCTTGTGTTATTTTTATATGTACAAAAAAAAATCAATTGAATGAATACTAATCTTTCGTTTTTAAGTTTTTATTGGACGTGTTTGTGCTCATAAATATTCACAAGCGAAAGATGTATCCTCAACACATGGTATAGTGTTGCGACTATGATTGTGTGGGTGAGTTTTGCAATAAAGCAACAAATCTAAAATTTGATGTTCCTTTTTCTTAATTGATGATATCTTTTTGTTTTAAAAATGGTAAAGAAATGGCTGCCAACATCACTGTCTGGAACAAAAAAAAAATGGATTTATCGTCTAAATTAGAGAACTTTGAATCACAGTTATATACAACTCTAGTGACTAGTTTCAAATATAAGTTTGTTGGAGGTTATTAGCTTTTTTCGTTTGTTTATTGTTTTATATCCAACTGTTTTTTAAGTTTTTTTTCTGGTTTTACACATTAATATATTACACCAATGTTTAAAATTTTGAAGGTTAACTATATTTGAATACGACATAGACTATTAGGTTTTATTTCAATGGTGAAATTATTAGTATTAACGATTTCATTTAAATATAACAAAATAGTTTGATAACTCTCTGTATATATATATACTAAGGTGTGCAAAAAATCCGCACGACCCGTCCTGTCCCGAAATCCATCCCAAATCTGCGAAAAATTATTTGAATCTGCAGGTTAGAGTTCGGGTAATACATTTTCAATACCCTCGGGTTTGGATTCGGGTCGAGTTTTGTATTTTCATAAACTGGTAAGGGTGACCAATCCAGGTTCGGGTTCTTCGGGTTTACGAAAATTGAACCCAAATTGAACCCGAATGTTTTTCAGTCTGGGTTCTTTGGATTTCGATTCGGGTTCAAGTTATTCGGATTTTGAAGCAGTGAACCCGAAATAACCCAAATTAAATTCGGGTATCCATGGGTTATTCGGGTTATTCGGGTTATTTGGGTTATTCAGGTTATTTGGGTTATTCGTGTTATTTGGGTTCGGGTTATTCGGGTTGTTTGGGTTATTCGAGTTATTTGGGTTCGAGTTATTCGGGTTTTTTTGGGTTTTGAAAGGGGTTTTCGGGTTCTCTAAAAAAACAAGTTAACATACAAAAAAATTAAAAAAATACATATCTAAGTTAGATAATATAACTCATAAAAATTAACTTCGCAAATATCAAAATAAAATCAATTCTAAAAACCTAAAATATTAGTCGTGTGGTTCTTAGAAAATAACCTAAAATATTAGCCCTCAAATTTAATTCGGGTTTTACCCGAACCCGGATCGAACCGACCCAAACCCAAACGGGTTCTAAAATCTGAACCAATATGGGTTTTTAGGATAACCCGTTTTGTAAACGAGCCGGGTTTTCGGATCCATCCGGATCGGTTCGATCCGGATAACTCGGATGACCAACCCTACCAACGGATACCAAAAAAAATACCTAAATACCATTATTATTTATAAATATTACTTAAATATCCTTCATTCTCTTAGGTTAAACATGTTTCCATTAGGTTGAACTTTTTTTTGTATTTATCATCTATAGCCTCCTCCCTCTTCCCTCTCCTCAGACACCTCCTACACTGCAGATCGACGATCACCCGCCCGCTCTCCCTTCTGCTCGACCGACGATCGTTCGCCCGTTCTCCTTACTGTTCGACCGACGATTAATCTCTCTATTCCTCCTGTGCACAATCGACGACCAGCCTCTCTCCTTCTTGCAGATCGACTAGCCTCTCTCTTCCCACAGATCGACCGTAATTTTGAATAATTTACTTTTCCATTGTTTATATGAATTTATACTATTCAGGGATATTTTGAACTTCGAACATCTCATATAAAATTTAAATGTCCTACATTTTGAAAAAAAAGTGATATACCAATTAGAAAATAATCCACCATAGACACTATAGAATATTATAATCGGATATATATATATATATAGCAATTACATTTTCTAGAAATCACATGAATCTTGTTAACAAACTGCAGTGAAGTTTCTATGTGTATATTAGCTCGCATGTTCTATTCATTTATATACTTTTGATTAATTGTTCAACTCAATTATTTCAACTAAAAATGCTATATACTGCTTTCTATATGTTTATTAGTTTTTATATTCATCATAACATTTAACCGATCCACTAAATATATTTTAATTATATATTATACGTTATTTCCATAGACTACCAAAAGAACAAATAATTAGGCGATCATCTATCATGCTATTACAATGGTCATATGAAACATGTAAATTTAAAATAATTTCTATTATTTATATAGTTGAGGCATAATAAAAGAGAATTATAGTGCATACATTCGTTTATAGTTTGATTTTGGATAATTAGAAATGAATGGGGACATTTAATTTTATCAATTTCATTTATAAGCCCTGAATTGAAAAAAAGGAAATACACGTGTGACATTGATATAAATTCGTATTTGATTTCATATTTTTGTAACAAATAAGGGAGAGTATGAGGCATCCGTTTGTGTATCTGTTTGTGTGTGCGGTAGCCAAGTATGACGAAATAGTTTTAGGTCATAAGTAGCATTTCAAAAGGTATTTGTAGACAAATTTATGGTTAAGATATCTTACGAGTTTAGATTCTTGTAATGCATTATTTTCTATTTCAAGTTAGAATTATTGGCTTAAACGGTTATCTCCAAATTTCATATAATTTGATCAATTTTTTAATTTAGTTATTTGGAATTTCGATCTTTTAAATTCTTATATAATAGAAAATTTATAAAGTTTCTTCAAACTTGTAACTTAGTGAAGTGTATATTTAGTTTTTTTGTCTTTTTAAAGTATGAATTCTATTATTACGTCTTTGGATTTTCAACACTCCTACGCATGAAACAATAGAGCTTCGTAAGCAACATCGAGAAAGTTTGTAGCAGCAGCTGCAAAAAAAATTATGTCGGTAATATTGCATCGATGGTTGACATATCATATATACCTAATTTGTGTTTTAAGCGTATGGGAATAGAGTACACATTACAGAAGCAAGCACCCTCGCTTGAAAACCTCTCACAAATTTTCACGAGATGTTTCTTATATTGCGCCTCTCTAAAGTGAAACCAATTATTTATACATTACTCTATTGTTATATAAGTTGTCTCACATTGGTTAGGATATGAACTTTGAGATTCATAAATATGGTACTGGGAAATCCTAAACTCTTGAGTTAGCTTTTGAAATTAGTTAGACCCAAGTCCATATTTGACATGGTATCAGAGTCTTGTTCGTCTCGATTTGAATATACCGATATTGGGCCCCCGATTGTGATGTCCACGCTCTAGGACCGAGCCTAGGCGTAAGGGGAATGTTATGATAAGTTGTCCCACATCGGTTAGGACATGAACTTTGGGACTCATATATATGGTATAGGGCAATCCTAAACTCTTGAGCTAGTTTTTGAGATTAGTTAGGTCCAAACTCATATTTGACATCTATCTTTTTTCTCATTGTAACTATATGGATGATGAAAAAAGACATCAATGTTGGATGACATTGGAGATTCTTTTGTGGGGCAAAAATGAAAGCTCTACATTTCGCATCCATTCATATATGCAAAGATGGATGCATGACAATAGGTCACAAAATAAAGAGTTGTACAATAGACAAGTAAATATCATTTATTTAGAGTGCAAAGACCTAGATATGCTACTAAGACATTTTGTATGATGCAAACTAAGAGTGATCGAACATGGGTGCACCCACTATAAGATAATGTGGAAGCTTCTTGAGTTGTATTATCGTCTTTGTATAGATTCAAAATAATGCAAGATCTCTCTACGAGTATATCTACCAACCATGGCTCACATTAGGTTTTTTTATGGAAATATAAACTTAGTTTTTTTATCTTTTTCCTTTTGTTAGGAATTTCAAAGAGATAAGGAAGAAACTAAGTAAAAAAAATGAGAAAACTGAAAACCTTTTGGCGAAGAATGTGTTGAGACCAAAGAGAACTGGAAGATCACCTCTTTTTTAACGAGCAATCAAAGTGGTTTTGTGATCTTATAAAAGTTAGAGACGTTAGAGTGTCCAAAATCCTCTAGATTCACCAATATACTGATTTCAATTTCAAGAAATTATGGCCACCACTAAAAAAAGAAAAGTAATAACTAGCCTACCTTCATATATACTTTCGCATCAATCATAGCAAAAACAATGTAAAACCGAATTTTCTTTTTCTGCAAAAGAAAAAATTGAAGAAATATATAATTGCACGGCTGTTTAATTTTGAATTTAGAGAAATTTTATGAAATTGTGTTTCAACATACATTGAAAAACAGTTTTTTACTAAGTGAGTCTTCGGTATTGCTAATGTACTTTACGTAAAGATTAGAATATAAAAGAATAAGAAATTGAATGGTATGAGAAATGCATGTTTCTATTTCACCAAATCAAAGAGAAAACATATTTTAGCCTTTGAAGAGAGGTTAATCTCTTTCATGTTACAATTTTCTTCCCAAAATGAACGATAACGAGCTCTTCTCTTCAATATTCTTCTAATACCCTCAAAAATGACAATTTGTTATTGGATTCACAAACTATTGTTAGTTAACCACTCCTACAAAGAAAAGTAACTTAACCAAAAACAATCACACACACAACCTACAACAACAAACACCACAATACACAATATTATATTTTTCATTTAAAGACGAAATACTACTCTTCGAACATTACAGCTTGTGATCCTCATGGAAACTTGCTATTCACTTTTCTAAATTGTCTTTACCTTGAATTACATGGCAGCAAGTTACTCCAGTTCTCTAGCTAACTTGATCTTGGTTTTCTTCTTTGTATGGACTCTAAATGAAGTATTAATACCTCATTGTGAAAGACACAGTTTCTCTTCAAGATGGAATGCTGAAAAATTGCATGCCAGAACCTATGCATTTTTCCACTAATCATCATGAAATGATAAGGAAAAGAATTATATAAGTACCTCAACATCATTGGACTTCGAGGATATGTGTTTAATAACTTTTCTGGTTGCATATTCATGTGTAAATCAAATTGCATCTGCTCTGGAATCAGTTTTGGAATGAAGTTACTATCGATAACCGATTTGAGTTGCGAAATATGAAAAAGGGATGTATCTTAGAGTGTAGAGACATCTCAAAATGATATACCACTTGACCCCACACAGAACGAACCATAGAATCGAGCCGCTAAATCTTGCAATCAACGATGTACAATCGATTATTTTTGTTCATATGGGCGCAATTTCAAAAAAAAAAATCATGTCACCCACGACAAAGGAAACATCTCTTCTCAAATGATTTTTCGGTATTTTTCATTTTTTGTTAAACTCTCGATAAGTTACTTCGAATCTGTTCTATCATAATATCTCTTCCCTTCATCTCCATCTCTAATTCATAATGTTTTGTATAACCTTCTTCAAATCTAGGTAACATATAAAGATCGTGATCATATACCACATTAAATGATATACACATTAAATGATATAGTATTAAATGAAGAGTGCTACGAAGTATTCTAAGAAAACTCCACCCAAAATCAGAAATTTTGCGTGCTCCCGAAGCTGAACATTCACATAATATTACAAATAACTCTCCAAAATTTTATTTAAGTAACTCATTTTGGATATCCATTTGAGGGTGAAAAGTCATGCTAAACTTCAATTGGTTATTTAACAAATAGAACAACCCTTTCCAAAATTAGCTCACAAAGATCTTACCTTGTTCAGAGACCATCGATTTCAGAAAGCAATGTAAACGAACGATCTCAATAATAAATCGTCGAGCCACACCAATCAATGTAAATAGGTGATGAGCATGCTTACTAAGTCTATCCACGACAAACAAAATGACGTTAACCCCAAATGTCAAGGTCATGGCATTAAGCTAAAGATTTTTCAAACAAGAGGATTGTGCCAGTATACACAGATGGGGTTATGAGACTATACTAGAAGAAGACATGGAACGTAGGGCTGAAGAGTCGGATGAAAGTGTTGAGGAATATGAAACCGCAAAAGGAGAATTTTTGTTAGTGCGGTGAGTCCTTCACCTACATGCTATAGATGATATATAACAGCAGTGGAAAAACATTTTCTACACATAGGGGCTTATCAAAGAGAATATATGTAGCAACACCATAGATAACATGATTTGCATGAACGTGGTAAGCACTACATTTGTTGACAACAGAAACCGTGCAGTGCAAAGGAAGGAAAAAGAAGGAGAAAAAAAAAGAGAAGGAAAAAAAGAGAAGAGGGAAGAAGAAGAAATTGGAGAAGAGTCATCAATTTTTTATCACGTTTTTCGTGGGTGAATTCTTATCAAGTCATCGGAGAAGCTAAGGTGATGATTTTCTCCACCCTAATTTTGGATTTGTGGTTGATTTATGGAAGAGATTATACTTTGAAAATGAGGCATGATCACGATACGATTTATAGGATCATAATGGGAAAAATGAAACGTTACAAGTGAAATTGGATTAAACCCTAGATTTGTGGTATGAAAATTGATTACAATTATATAAGTTGTATAAGTGGCTACAGATGATCTAGATAATTGACGTGTGGCCAAGTGTTGGGGTCGGAAAATGTTGATATTTTGGTTCGGTGTTATAGCCGAGTGAACATCTTCTTAGTGTGCTCGATCGACTGATTTCACACTCGAACCTTCGCAAGAAGGCGTGTGCGAGCGTATCGGTGAGAGTTGTCATGTAAGGAGTATCAAGTCGATATGTTAATATTGCAACACTTGGATCTGGGCCGGCGTCGTACCGTGTTGGGGTTGTGGTAACCTTTAGAGTGTCGAAGCGTCGAGTTAGTCAGATCAGTAGATCTTTCGGCATCATGCCGTGTTGGGTGATGCGTATCAAAGCTAAACAAATATTTAACCTAAACTACCCGCAAGTACAGGGCACGTGTGTAGTACTTTAGGTGTCGATCCCACAAGGACTACGGAACACAACCTAAACTCAAACTGTAAATCAAACTTGCAACGAACGAATATGGAATTTGAGAATGAAATACTAAAAACAAATAAACAAACGAGTTCCTAACAATGAGACAAACATTCCAGGAATCCGGTTTCACCACAAGACTACCGAAACCAACAATCAACCTATCTATCATGCAATCCCAGTCAAGTTATCTAAGGCAGACGACCCTAATATGATATTTACTCTCTCTCAAAGCATAGACACGTGATCTAGTCAAGTTATCCCCTACTTTCATGGCTGACACCTTGAACTAAACCCATAAGATTTGTGATCCATCCGTTTTACCCTCAACTGCTGCTACCCTACTTTCGTGGCCTAACCGATGTTGTTCTAAACCTGATTATCCGGAATTAGAATTCTCCTTTCGGTCCTTCTCCTAAGTTCCTAAAACATGCATCTACGTGGCCATCGCAAACACAAGTCAATGAAGCACTCAGATAAAGAATAGATAAACGAAAACGAGAAGATGCATTCAAAGATAAATCAAAGTGGTTTCGGGATAGCCATGGGCTAATCCCTTCTCCTAGAACAAAAAAACTATTCGATCATGCGTCCGTAAACAAGCATAATCGAAACAGATAGTCTAAGGAACATGAAAACCAAACGAAACCGAAGTCTTGAATTGATTTCCAATGCTCCTTGTATGTCTCCTTCACCTTCTCTCGATCCAACTCCAAACTGAAAACTAACTCTCTCACTCCAACTCCCTTCGACCCCTAGCTCCTGTTCTTCCTTTTCCTTCTTCTTTTCTTTCCTTTTCTCCTCCTTTTTCCTTTTGGCCGTTCAGTTCTTTTCCTTTTGTTGCAGCAGCCACCAATTTTTCCTTTTCATGAGTTTTCCATTCTTGATTAAGTTGGGCAAAGTTTCCATTATTTTCTTCAGCAAGATATCTCTGATTCCTCTTCTCTAAATTCGTTTTCCTTTTTGTATAAGTCACCAACAATTTTCTTTTCGTTTTAAGACAAATTAACTTATCTGGTGTTGCAGGTGACGGATGCGACCCGCGGGGGCTGAGTGTGTGCCCCACGCGGGCGCGACGCGCGGTGTTCATGATGAAAATAGGGCCTCCACCCACGGGCTAGGGAGTGCCCGAGCGGGCTGGGGTGTGCCCCGTGCGGGCAAGGATGTACCCCGCACGGGCTAAGGCCTCAATCGTGCTGACAGCTTGCCCGACCCGTGTTCAAGTTGCTGAACCAAATGCCGCGCCAAATGCCCCGCGCGGGCAAGGGTGTACCCCGTGCGGGCTAAGCTTGTTCCTCGCCGATTCTCGTCCCGTTTGTTCCGTGATGATCCTCGATGTTGGTACTTTGTCTCATGTACGTCCTTTAGCTCCAAAATGAACCGAATACGCATTAAAACATGTAAGAATACGAAAACGAGTAAAACGGATACAAAATCATACGTAAACATCGCATCTATATCGTAAACATCTCTAAAATCGTGCAAGAAATACGTATGAAAACGAGATGATCAAAATCCCCCACACTTGAATGTTTGTTTGTCCCTAAGCAAACGTAAATATGGAGCATGTGGGGTATACAAAATCCGAGAATTCCCCTTTCTCCTAGAAATACCGCTGAAGCGAACCTAACCGATCAACTAGCAAGTCGAGAGCAAATTCGGCCTAATTAAGTTTTCAGTCTTCATCCTAGGTTTACTAAGGTTACCCACGAGAAAGTAAATCGAAGGTAAACTAAATAAGCCACTGTAACTCTCTCCACCAAACAAGACTTCAGACAAATGCTAAACCTAGAACAATCGAGGATGCTTGTTTCTTTGCCGAGCTTCTTTCTTTCTTTATTCTTTTTTTTTCTTTTTATGTCTTCTTTTTCTTTTCTTCTTTTTTTTCTTTGTTTGCATACACATTATGCTTCTAGGACGTCGGATTTGAAGGGATCCAGCCTCTACTTAGACCCAGACTACTGATGACGGTATACTCATGCATTTCATTCAAGAGTGCAGCGGAGTAGGCGGCGTTTTTGTTGTGCAATGCCCTTATGACGTAGAAAGATGATGCCAACCCACCACTTAGACTCGAACCATCGAAAGAGTATCAAGGTCGATGCATTCATATCGATTTTAGATCATTCTTTTAGGCATTATTTCTATCGACAGCGAGTGTTAGTGTGTGCTCTTAATCTGCAAAATAAGCTCGATTTCATACGATCTAATAATCCTCATAAAAAAGAAGTAAAACATCGTCTATACAAAGCATGACCATCTGGATAGAGAGAATAAACGATACACTAGCCTAGCAACCTCGTCTAAACCCCCCACAAGCAACACTAAGGATCCCAAAGAATTACGGCCTATTGTTTTTCAGACGAGTAATAAGCTCTAATGTTAGGAAAAACCTAGCTCAAACATGCAAAATCTCACGGATAAAAAAGAAGTAAAACATCGTCTATACAAAGCATGACCATCTGGATAGAGAGAATAAACGATACACTAGCCTAGCAACCTCGTCTAAACCCCCCACAAGCAACACTAAGGATCCCAAAGAATTACGGCCTATTGTTTTTCAGACGAGTAATAAGCTCTAATGTTAGGAAAAACCTAGCTCAAACATGCAAAATCTCACGGAAAAAGCCAACTTCTTAAGTATCCTAGGTTCAGGGTTCATCTCAAAACATGGCACCGGACAAGGCCTGACACGAATCTGACTCACGAAAGCAAAAACAAACTAAAAACTACAAAATCAAAGAGAAAATGAAAGAAAATGAAACGAAATCACCTGACAAACATGAGCTGTTCCCCAGACTTTAATTGAACGGAATCCTCGACGTGAAGCTCCGATGGAGGGTAAGGGAAGTGAAGTCACATTTGTGGTGGTATTTTTTTGTGTTTTTTGTTTTTTTTTTCTTAACGAGTCTTAAACTAAAACTAAGAAAAATAGAAAACAAACAGTTGGGTTGCCTCCCAGAAAGCGCTTATTTAACGTCTTTAAGCTTTGACATCTCCATTCCTCATACGTGCACGACGGGTGGATCGAAAAGGGAAATGGAGTTTCCACTTTCGGTCGGTTGAGCGGCTTGGTAGAGCTTTAGCCGCTGTCCATTAGCTTTGAATGTGCTACTCGTCTCGCTCCAACGGTTGAGCGCTTGGTAGAGCTTTAGCCGCTGTCCATTAGCTTTGAATGTGCTACTCGTCTCGCTCCAAAGTTCTACTGCTCCATGTGGGAATACCTCTCGTACCTGAAAAAGACCAGATCAACGGGACCGTAGTTTGTCCGGAAAAAGCTTAAGACGAGAATTAAATAGTAGAACTAAATCACCTGACTGAAAGTCATGAGGTAGGATCTTCTTGTCGTGCAATCTCTTAGTCATTGCTTCTTTCTTTGGCACGTCATGCATGGGATTCACGCGTTCGCTGCCCGAGGTTGGATAAATGGTATCTGCATCGAAAAGTTTTATGATGTTTTTTTTTTTCCGTTACCTCTTGTAAGTGAGGGTGCAACCTCCTTTGAGTTTCGGTGGAAGGTTCGTGGCTGTCTTCCGTAGAACTTCCGTGCATACATATTGAAGAGCTGACTCTCCTACGCTTCTTCACGCGTGTGGGTTGTTTTCTCATCTCATCTGCACTCATGTTAGCATTCATAACAGCAGGATATGTTTTATCGCGTTCAATATACTCATACCGAAAAGAAGACGGAGGTGGCTTGGGCGCAAGTTTGGACGTCTTCTCCACTACGAAACCAGCGTGCGTTTCGTGTGGTATCTCCTCACGTGGGGCGTCTCCTAGTGCTTCAATACCACTCATGAATTTCGTGTAAATCTCAGCTCCTTCGTCCGTTAATCATGCATCTTCGCAAACTCGTGTTAAGCATCGCATAAGAGGATCGAAAACACTTACTTGATCATGCGTGTCTTTTGCTAACTGGTCCAGCGTATTGACTGTAAAGCAAGACTCCTTGAATGAGGTTCCATTCATGGGGCTGGAAAAGTTGAACTCTATCGTCTCATCTCTGACACGTAAGGAAAGCTAGCTTTCCTTGTTGTACGTCTATCATGGCACCTGTAGTAGTTAAGAATGGTCTACCAAGAATAATAGGTACCCTAGTATCTTCCTTTATCTCAAGTACAACAAAATCAGTGGGAATGAAGAGATTACCTACCTTGGTGGGAACGTTTTTAACAATTCCCACCGGATATCTACCGAATGATCCGTGAGGCATAGACACATCTTTGTAGGTTTGAGATTTCCGAAGTCCATCCCCTTGAAAACCGAGTGTGGCATGATGTTCACGCTTGCTCTTAAATCACACAAAGCATTGTCAATGTCAAGATTACCTATTGTGTATGGAATGGAGAAGCTTCCGGGGTCCTTCAACTTAGGTGGCAGCTTGTTTTGAATGATAGCGTTGCATTCCTCGGTGAGTGCTGTCGTTTCGTTCTCTTCGATGTGCCTCTCTTTGAAAAGAATATCTTTGATGGGTTTGGCATGATTAGGCATCTTGGAGGGCTTCCGCGATTGGGATGTTGATGTCAAGCTTCTTGAGACCCTCTACGAATCTGCCCACTCGTTCTGCATTCTTACTGCTCACCAACCGTTGAGGAAACGGTATAGGAGGTTTGTATGCCGGTGGAGCAACATATGGTTTGTCTAAATCTGGTTCAACTCCTTCCATAATCGCAATCGTACCTTTGCCTCTTTTTATGGACGTACCAGCAGCATGCTCTCGCTCTTTCGAGGGCGAAACCTCGATCATACCAGTGCTGCACACAGAGATTGCGTTGACGTACTCTCTCGGGTTTCATTCGAGCTTATCGAGAAGCTGTCCGAGATTCTGAGAGGATGAGGCAGCCTGCTGTGCTACAGAGTTCTCTAAACTCTTCACATTGTTGCTCAAGGATTCCATCTGAGTTTTGAGCTCGTTGATCGCTGTCCCCACATCCGCATTGAATTTGGCTTGAGTCGATTGTTGCTGCCTGTGCTCCTTGATAAATTCGAGCATTACCGCCTCAAGGTTTGACGAAGGGGCTTGAGGAGGTTGAGGAGCTTGTGGAACTTGCTGAGCATTCTGAAATTGCTGATTATTTTGCTGGTACGGCTGCTGTGGTTGCTGAAATCCCGAATACTTTATTGGTTGAGTCGTTCGGTATGACAAGTTCGGTGATTCCTCCAATTCGGGTTGTAGTTATTCCCGAAGTGTGTGTTTCCTTGCTGCTGGGCATAATTCATGTATTCCACGTTCTCTTACAGCATGCATTGATAAGCCACGTGTTCTGTATCTCCGCAATTCATGCAGAACATGGCGTTTGTTGCGTTGCTCATCGCTATGTTTTGATTCGACTCGTATAGGAGACGAGTGATGTTAGACATACCTCTCGGTGTCGACCACATAGTGTGGTTCATGGAGAGGTTATCGATCAGCTCATATGCCTCCCCGACGCTCAGATCCATAAATGATCCTCTAGTAGCGTTATCTAACGTCGTTCGGTGTTCATCTGAAATTCCGTTGTAAAAGGTTTGGATAACGTACCACTGCTCGAGACCATGGTGTGGACACATCTGTAGAAGATCCTTAAATCTGCCCCACGCTTCAAACAAAATTTCTCCATCTCTGCATCTAAACGTTGT
>CM071866.1:20290044-20312800 GCA_036759665.1 Gynandropsis gynandra
GATTTTCCATGCAACATTGCTCGAGCCATTTCTTGCAATGTCCTATTCTCTTCCTTTCGAACTCCATTTTGCTGTGGTGTTTTTGGTGCTGAGAATTCGTGAATGATACCATGTTTTTTACAAAATTTGTTGAAAATGTCATTCTCGAATTCTTTTCCATGATCGCTCCTGATACGCTCAATGCAACCTTTAGTATTTTTCAATTGAAGAAATAGGAAATGAAATAGCTCAAACATTTCTGATTTTATCGCAGAATCTTCACCCAAGTATATCTAGAAAAATTATCTACGATGACAAAGATATATTTTTTTCCTCCGAAACTCTCTATTCTCATTGGACCCATCAAGTCCATGTGTAACAGTTCCGAGATTTTTTCTGTCTTTACTTCAGGCATTCGCTTGTGGTGGACTTTGATTTGTTTACCTAGCTGACATGGTTTAAAAGTTTCTGATTTATCTAACTTTAGCTTAGGTATACCTCTTACTGCGGCAGAATCTGACAGTTTCACCAAGGATCTGTAGTTTACGTGTCCTAGACACTGATGCCACAGTGATAGCACATCATCGGTTGCTTTAAAGAAAACCTTATCTTCAGTCCATACGTAACAATTGTTTGAAGACCGTGATCCTGTAAGCACACACTTATTATCAGAATTCATAACTAAACATTCTTTGTTAGTAAACTTAACCTGGTGATGGTTGTCACAAAGTTGACTGATGCTAATCAAATTAGCCGTTAGACCCGCAACAAATTGGACATTTGTTAAAGCTGGTTGTCCCGGTGAAATAAGATCTCCTCTGCCGAGAATTTTTCTTTATTTCACAAAATTTGAAAGTAGTTCTTTGTTACCTGTCATGTGTCTTGAGCATCCACTGTCAAAGTACCAGGTATTTGTCTTTTCTTTGTGAGCAGAAATGTATGCAACGTAGCAATTTAAATCACTTTTCCTTACCCAGATCTGTTTTATTTTTGAGGACTTACTTACATCATACCTGTTTTTCTTGTAGCATGTACGCTGTTTATGGCCTTTAATTCCACAGAAATAACAAGTAACAAACTTTTTCTTTATGTAATTACCATAATGTGTTTTCCAACCGTGATGTCCTGAGTTCGACGTTGACATATTTCTTCTCTGATTGTAGTGATGAGAACCTCTCTGATGTTGTTCTCTACGTCTGTAGTCAACAACATGATGATTCCAATTTCTTTTTCTGTCAATACTTTGCTGATTTTGGCCATGTTTTGGAGTGCTGTAAGTCGGTTGTCTTTCTTGTAAATCTCCTCCAGAAACAAATTTATTTTCTATATTACTCGTATTCCCAATATAGCCTATTCCATGATTGTCACCTTTCATTTTTCTGATCGAAAACAGATGGTCTAATTTGTCAAATCCATTTGACAACATCTTCAGCTGTTTGTTTGTTTCTTCTAGCTGTCTTTTAACAAAGTGCACTTCCTCATCCTTAGCAAGCACTTCGTTTTTCATGTCCTGAATTTGAGTTTCCAAAATCTTAATTTCCTTCATCAGTTGAACATTCAGCTTTCCCATCTTGATCCAGTCATTGTAGATCATTTCAACATCAACTTCATCTTCGTCTTCTAGCTGATCTTTTTCACTTTCTTTGTCATCCTCATCAATGATGCCTATGAAAGCAAAAAAACTGGATTGTTCTTCTTCTGATTCTTCTCCAGATTCAGAATTGGAGTCACTAAGCATGATTAGTGATTTAACTTTCACTAAATTATTGTCAGCACATTCGTTCTTTGTGTGACCAAATCCCTTGCATTTAAAGCATTGTGTTTCTCTGAGATTCTTCAACACATTTTCCCTTTTTGTGATGCTGGGTCAATCTGATTTAAAATGACCATAACCTTTGCAATCATGACAATGAGAACTAGACTTGTTCTCCTTTCTAAATTCAGCATCTTCGGTTGATGCTTTTCTCATTACTGACTTTTTCTTCATGAATTTTCCAAATTTTCTGGTTAGTAATACGATGTTTTCTTCAAGATTATCTAACATGGTGTTTTCTGAAACAGCTTGTAGTACAACTCCCTTGCTTCCCTCTTTGGCGATATCTCTTTGTTCCAGCTCCATTTCCAGTTCATAAGCTGCTAGGATTCCAACTATTTCTTTGAAACTAGTTGTATCTATGTTTAAAGACATATTCATGGCCACTTTCTGAGCGTTCTTCGGAAGACATCTTAATAACTTCTTGACAAGCTTCTTGTCATCCAAGTTTTTTGCAAGTACACTTACCTCGTTTGCAATTGCATTCATCCGACCACTGAATTCTTTCACACTTTCATCTTCTCCCATCTCCAGCTTTTCAAATTGGTGTTCCAATATATCTAGCCGTGTTCTCTTCACACTGGTTATGCCTTCGTGGATAGTTTCTAGTGTATCCCATGCCTCCTTAGCCGATTCGCACCCTTGAATCTGTTTAAATTCATTTATATCTACTGATGAAAAGATAGTTGTCAAAGCTTTAGCGTTAAATGTCGAACTCCTCATTTCACTAGGTGTCCACTGATCTGATGGCTTTTCCTTTTCTTTTTCCATTTTCGTCGATAACAGTTGGTGGTGTCCATCCGTTTTTTACTGCACTCCAGGCATCTTCGTCAATTCCTCGAATGCTTGCTCACATCTTTACTTTCCAGTACCCGTAGTTGGATGAGTCTAATATGATAGGTTTACCGAACGAATACATGTCTCTCGAACCTTCCATTTTAGTCGTCTTCTTGGATCTCCAACCAGATTTTAGATTTTACTCTAAATAATGGTTACCTGCTCTGATACCAATTGAAAACTTGTAGAAGATGACTATTAAATCGATAACCAAAGAGACTAGAAAATATCAAATAGTATTTGTTTATTTACTTGTCAATCTTTAGGTACACTTGTTGGTTTCTACAATGTACTAAAGACCTCCACGGATAACTCCCCCTGAGTTAGACGTGTAAATATAACCTCAACTGTTTACACTCTCAATCTAGTATCCAATTAAGTACACCTAAAACTCTGAACTCTCTCGTTCTCTGTTTTGTGTACTTCAGTGATACTCCTCAGATTCGTTGACCTTGTTTCTTGATTTCCAGGTCAATTTATCTGCCTTGCTCTCGGCTCAGCAACCGCTTCCAGTTCTTCCGCCGCGCCGTCATGCTGAATTCTCTTCAGCTTTGAATCCGCTCGATTCTCTTGATTCCTCATTCTTCTCCTTGGTCTTCTCGTTGACTCACTCTAGTCTTCTTCAATTTGAATTCAAACTCCCTTAATTGTTTCAACCACCTGAAACAACAAATATAAACTCCGATCCAATTTTTACTGCGTTCACATTAGACACTAAATATGTAAAAAGTATTAGAAACTAAATTTGGAATACCCTAACAATGTCTAAATACCATGAATATTCGAATCTGAATTTAGTTTAGTATTAGTTTTGTTGGGTTGAGAATGGTTATAGCTCGCTTAAGAGAGCAAACTCTCTGTTTGAAGGTACTAGTATACCGAGGGCAACTCAATAATTTGGCATAGCTAGTTGTTAAATTTGCTAATGGCGTGAGGGATGCACGTAATCTTCTTTTGTCATCTGTTACAAACCAGAGTATAAAAAGGGTTCAAGGTTGAAGTCGATGGTAAAACGTTTTCATTTTTTTATTGTAGCATTCTTTTCTTTTTTTTGGTGTAAACCCTTAATAATTTAGTAGATTTTTTCGGGAGTCTTAATACAAATGAGACATTGAAGAAATAACTCTTTATAACGTGTGTGTCGTCTTCTTCATTTTCTTCTATTTTCTTGATCATCATCTGAGCAATCGCATTGAAAAACTCGTTCAATAAGGTCTAACGTAAATATAACAATTGGTATTAGAGTCTGGTTTAGAAAAAGTAAATTTCTTTGGATCAAATAAATCAACACGTCAATTATAATCTTTTGAATATATATATATATATATATATAATTAAACATTAAGTTTTTTTATCAAAACATGACATGTAAATAAGGTAAAATAATAAAACTATATAAATATAACAAAAAATTATAAGATATATATATATATATATAACATTTAAATTTAAAAAAAAAAAATTGGAGTATCACTATTTTTCTTTAACATGAAAATGACAAAATATGACTAAACTTAGTAAAATAACATCTTTTTCAATTTTTTTCCTATATGTGTTCCATATGGTCGTGAAAAATTTTATTCCAACCCAAACACTCGTCCTTTTTAGGGCCAAAATTTTTTAAACCAATCCATCAATATATGGTAGAGTATTAGTCATATCGAAAGGCTGGTGAATCGTTTAGCATCCATATATTTTATGTCAGAAAAATTTGGATTATCACTATTTTTCTTTAAAAAGACAATGACAAAATATGACTAAACCTAATAAAATAAAATATTTTAATTTGTTTTTCTCTGTATATTTCATATGGTTGTGAAAATAATCCAGTCCAAACAATCATCTTTTTTCAAACCAAAACTGTTTGAACCAATCCATCGATATATGGTCGAGTGATAATCATACCGAAGATGGATAAATCATTTAACATCCATATATTATATGTCAAAACAATTTTGTTTGTTTAACTCAACTCAAAAGTTTTAAAATTTTCCTATACAATATATATTTATAATTTATGTCTTAGACGATATAGTTTAATACAAATATAACACTCTGTAACACACGAACTTGTAATATCGATAAAATTTATGATGTCAAAAACTATAAATAAGAATCAATAGTTTATATTCATCTTATATAGAAAAACATAATGTAACAAAATAAATAGACAACTTGATATATAAAATGTTCTCAAAAGTCTATAATGTAACACATGTATGTAAATAATGTAATGCGACCAAATAATCGGCAATCTAAATAATGAGGTTTCACATTTGGTCCAAAGAGACAACTTCAGCGTATCATTAAGATCACGACCAATGTCGGATCTATATTCCACGTGATGCTTTGTGTTTGAGCAACACCAATTTCTTCTGTCCTTCGTATCTCTTTGTATGAATAGGAAGAGGCTTTTGGTGTTCTTTTTTTTTATATTTTTTAGAAAGTGATTTTTTTTTTATGATCATCTAGACATGTGGTTGACGATGACCATACAAAAATTGCTGAAATTGGGGCTAGATTTTTTAAAACAAAATCTTGTCTAAAACAACAATTTTTAAGTAGTACAAGAAACCCTAAAAATTGAATCAAATGTTTAGAGAATTTTAGGTTTTGCATTTAGGTATTATGCTTGGTGGGATGAAAAAAAATGACATTCTTAAATTTGGTGTATTTTTTAATTTTAAAAATTTTAAAATAAAAAACACCTAAATTTTAAGTAAACATAAAATTTTATACAGATTTTACGGTTAATTACATCACCTTCTATTTTAAATTTTAAATAATGCAACATTTTTTTTAAATGAAACTTACACTTTAATTAAAAAAATTATTATTCTTTGTTTACCAATTAAATTAAATATTTCAAATTTTGGTTGGTTATTGGGATGATTTCGTTTCTTATGCTTCTTTCGTAAACAAGTGTGAAAAGGCTAAAACTTGTTTAGTCATAGGGAAATAATGCCACGTGATGTGTTGTTTAAGATCATTGGTTTTGTCATGTCTCGGAGAATCTTCATGTGGCGTGGGACCCACTACTCATTCAACGTCCATATGATATTGGGCCCCGGCCCATATATTTCAATGAATCTTTCCATGTTTTCTTTTTTTATCTCTTTTCTTTACTTTTCCGTCTTGATTAAACAGTTGGGATTCCTGATAAAATTTGATAAAGATATTATCAAAAAACGAAAAAAAAAAACTTGGAGAAAAATAAGAATAATTCGGGGGAAACGACACTAGTTCTATAGCTTTATTAAATTTTAGGTTTAATGAATCGTGTGATCTTTTTGAGATATGTCTACTTGTACTTCAAATTAATTAGCAATGCTTATAATTAGTCACGACACGATGAGGGCACCAAAGACAAAACAAGATTTTGTTATGTAGCGCATACAAATAGAAACAGATGCATATAAATGAATACGTAGAAAAAACACAGAATTTATATAGAGGTATAAAAAAATCTGAATATTATTTTATGCATGGGAAAATCATATGATAAGGGGGAAAATAATATCCAAAAGATGGACCAAATACAATGGTTCTTAATTCTTTGAGGGCATAAGAAAATGTGATACGAGGATGGGACCCCATGCAATGTCAAACTGACAAAACAATTGCATGTGATTTTCTGGAAAATCTACTGTAGATTTTTCATGTTTTGGTTTTCGTAATTGTTATTATTATTGTTATGTTATTATAATTATTATTATTATTTATTATTTATGTTGTTGTTGTTGCAAGAATCCAAGTGAAGATACTTTGACATTAACTCTTTCTGTTTGGTTTTTCGACTTCCCACAACGTTTCTGAAGCTTTTGTCTCCTCTTTTTGTTTTGATTGATACATAAATAATATAATTATTCTTTACTTATTTTTCCCGATTTCATGATATTACCTCTTCAAGGAAGTAGGTTTCTAGCTTCTTCCTCAAGTATATACATATATATATATATATAATTGTTACGCTAACATATTTTCATCCTGATAATGAACACATATGAATAAAAGAATGGTCATTGTCTCTAAACATATGTTTTGTAATAACACATTCGATTTTGTTGATATTGCCGTACAATATATATATATGTATATAGACATTCATAGTTTGAAGTGCCATTTTCTATTACGAAGACTGAAATTCACGGACTCTAAAGCAAACGCTGTGGTAAAATTCCATAGGTTATTTAATGAATGTATCTAATAAAGCAAAAATATATAAAAATAAAAACCCAAAATTGATAAATGTGAAAATCATCAAGTACTGTATGATACAATGTGATGTGAGTGATACATAGGTGAGATCTGTGCATATAAAACAACTTTAGAACAAAAAAGGGAAAAAAAGGAAAAAGAAAGTATTAGCTTCATCATCATGTGAGTATCAGGAAGCCATAATGCAGAAATGTATAAAGATTGTTCTTCTGGTAAACTCTTCTTATCCGTAACTGAGTAATAATAACCATTAAGAGCATTGATGAATCAACGAATTCAGCAGAAACTCCATAAGCTTATATCTCCTTCTTCCAGAAAATCATCGATGGTGGGTGTCAGGAATGGCGAAACTCCGTTGAACATTAACTGATCAGCTACGTACTTCGGGGATTCTATTCCGTCGAAGCAGTTGTACCATGAAGTTTCCGTCAGCGGGACTTGCTCATTGTACGACCCGAGAGATTGGGTCATCGAGGCAACATCGTAGTGATCATCAGAGGGAGAAGAAGCCATGGGAGATGACGAAGAAGCAGAAGAGGTAGCATCAGCATGTGGTGGGACGTTGTTGGCGGCTGCAGCAGCTACTCTTTGTATGGCTTTAGGCGACATGACGTTGCTTTCGTCGTTGGTTGATGGAATGTAGAGAGAGGATGAGATTTCTGGGAAGTTGAGATTAGCTGATGAGCCTTTGAGGCATAGCAGCGCAGCGTCGTAAGCTCTGGCTGCGGCCTCGGCCGTGGAGTATGAGCCTAACCAGATCCTCGTCTTCTGATTCGGTGCTCTGATCTCTGAAACCCATGATCCCCAGCTTCTCATCCTCACTCCCTTGTACTTCTTCTTGTTCTTGCACATGGATGATGATGATGATGACAATGAAGACGAACACGATGAGGACGAAGATGGTGGTGATGACACTCTCTTAGTCGTTTCCTTATGCGCCTTCACCATTGATAAGCACCTGCAAAGAATCAGAGGCAAGAACACTGATGGTTTCCTATAGGGTCTGGTATTAGGGTAGTGTCCAGATTCAAGCAAGGGAAGGGAACTGGAACTCGAAGGAGAGTATGGTGGTTGCTATATATAGATGGGAGCTGGAGAACAAAAATGGAAAGAGAACACAAAACTCGAACATAGTCAAAGGAAATAGCATGGGCATGGCACACATGAATACTTTTCATTTCTTAAAAAAAAAATTAAATTGACAGGTATTTTTTAGAATTATATTAATCACACCCATATGCACCTATCACAGATCACGAAAGAGATCCTATTTATTTTATTGCTTTAGCCCTAGAAGCTCTGAATGCAAAATAAACATATTGACTTCCCATTCTTTAGATCCTACAACACATAACAGTAAAGCACACGAGACTTCTTTTACCAGTGACTTCACAGATAGGCAACATTTTGACAAGAATTAAATCCACGGAAAAATGGCATTAGAACAATCGAGTAACTCATCTATGGCAGACGAAAAGGGTTCACTGATTCTGTTTCTAGGAATGAAAAACAAACAAAGGCAAGGTTAGTCATTGTAATTTATTAACATCTAAGAATCTAACCTTAAACCTAGCTTAAGTTCACCTTGTTGCCTAGGTATATGAGCTGGTGCTTCTCTGTCTTGAGGCTTTAAAACCGCGTAATATACTTTTAATGTCCTTCCACACGTGAAATTCTCTCTCTGTGAAAAAGCCTATAAAAAAAACCCGGAGTCCTTGTTAAACAGCATTATGATATTTTATAATATTCTTGCAAAGATCATCAACCTAGAACAATCTTACTATTATCTCATTAAACAGTCAAATATTATAACCTAAATGCCGTACAGGGAAGCCAGACACTGCAATTGAAGAACGCGTACGAGTAATTTATATTAAATTATTCATGCCCGACTCTCTCCCTTTTGTTTATTATAGCAGGGGTTGTTTCAGATATCAAGAAACGAATCAACCACTTTGCTAGTTGGAAATGCAGAGTTAAGGCAAGATAAAAGCATTTAAACACCAAATGTAAAATTTTCACGCCTATGTTTTGACCAGAAAGTAATATTAGAACAAAATTAGAGAAACTAGAAACAAAGATATACTGCTCTGTCATGTGTAGAAGAAAACAAAGATAAGTTACGGTTTAAGGCTTACTGTGAATTTTGAGGTAAAAGCTCAACTGGAAGATTGAAGTATGGCCATACTCGTAACTTAGCAACCTACCAAGAAGGAGTGATCCCCACCTGATGAAAAGGACAAATGGAATCATAAATGAAGATTCATGCTTCTTTCTTGTATACACGTACTGAAATAATATCTTACAATATCTGAACAATCTTAACTGGCACCGTACTCCATATACCATCTTCCGTACCTCTACTATTTTTATATTGAAGAAAGGTTGGTGGAAGTAATATCAGCATTTAAAGGAGGTGAGTTAGGCCAGAGAGAAGTAGGGTAGTGGATATTATTATATGCCATAAATGCAAATGCAAAGAAAAGACTCTTGTTCCTGTTTCATAAACGTGGAAATGAACTGGTCTGAGATAGGCGAAAGTACGGAGAAGGTCTCCGGAATTCAAAGTGTGTTGGATGGTTGAAAGGCAATGCCCATGTGGGCGAGGTTCTCTTATGAGATTAGATAGAAAGAAGAATCAAATCCCCTGTTTGATTCTAAGGTAAGAGAATAGAGAAATTTCCTAGAAGGAAAAGGGTTCAACAAGAATATCAAAATTTGTATGACAAATGGTTGAATAATTCAAAATATCAATATTTGATAACAATGTACATCGACCATCCTGCTTATCTCTTTTGTGTCTATTCCTCAAAATAATCAAAGAAGTCACAGTGCGGAAAAATGCCAATGTTCTTACAGAAGCTAAGAGGTGTACAACATACCTCGCCCAGTTCGACACTCTGTTCCACCATTACCAAAATAGAACATCCACACCAGCAACAAAATCCAAGCTCTCGGCCCATGACAAAGCCCCCAGAAGCCACAACGATGCAGCCCACAACACTCCTCAATGCCAGCTCACCACCTCCTAGAGATTCTGCACAACACGACGGAAAAGGATCAGCGGTATCTCTGCAAAACCGTTACTCCGTTTTGCAGAGTATCTGACATCAATATTCTTCTTGTTCCCTAATGTCACTAGCCGTTGTATTTCCTCTATAAAAACACACTCTATAATCAATTTAAAACAGAGCAATGAAATATCTTTAGCAATTTCTCTTTCTTATCTTCTTCATGGTATCAGAGCGAGGGAAAAATTCCTGAGCTCCTCTTGAGCCATAGCCATGGAAGAACCTGAAAATTTCCCATTTCCTGTTCATGTTAACATTTCCAATTTTGTTACTATTAAACTTGAAAACACAAACTATCTGCAATGGAAAACCCAGTTCAAATCCTTGCTCACCTCTCAAGACTTAATCGGTTTTGTCACTGGTGAAACTACACCACCACCACCCACAATCACTGTCACTAGTGAAAATGTTGTCACAAAAACACCTAATCCTCTTCATCTTTCATGGCTGAAAACTGACAGACTTATTAAGTCTTGGCTATGTGGCACTTTGTCTGCAGAAGTTTTTGGCCTTGTCATTGGGTTCGAAAACTCTGTTGATGTTTGGCGAGCATTGGCAAAGAATTTTAATGAGACTTCAATCTCCAGAGAATTCGATCTCTTAGCTTCACTTCAGCTGCTCACCATTGAAGGCAAAACGGTATTAGAATACCTAAGAGAGTTCAAGTCCATATGTGACCATTTGCACTCCATTGGTAAGCCTGTCCCTGAAAACATGAAAATTTTTAGACTTTTTCAAGAGTTAGGGAAAGCTTACAGTCCAGATCCCATAAAACCACTGAAATCAACCATCACCAAGCTTTCAACACCCAAACTCAACCGACAAACCCACCCTCTGAACCCAGACCATTCTACCAGCAAAATCGTAACTTTAACCACAGAGGCTCTAGGCCATATTATAGAGGGTTAAACCGCAATTATAGAGGCAGACAACCCTTCTCTTCTAGAGGACGAGGCTTCACACAACAGATTTATTCCACCTCCAACCCCAACCGACTCCCAAACCAAACCTCAAACCCGCCATCCATATGTCAAATATGTGGTCGCTCTGGCCATCAAGCACTCAAATGCTGGCACAGGTTCGACAATTCATATCAAGACACTGAAATACCTCAGGCTCTTCACACACAAATATTGTCAGACAACACCTCCTCTGAATGGTTCACTGATTCTGGAGCAACATCACACATGACTAACAATATCAACAATTTGCAAGCTTCACAAACCTATACAGGCACAGACAATGTCATGGTAGGTGACGGCTCTTATCTCCCCATAACTCACATTGGTTCAGGCTCCATAAACTCAGCTACTGGTAAGCTACCTCTAAACAACATTCTGTTAGTTCCAGCACTATGCAAATCTCTCTTATCAGTTTCTCAACTTACTACTGCTTTTCCTTGTTATGTTGTCTTTGACGCTAACAATGTTTTTATCAAGGACTTAACAACTCATGCCATCCTAGCCAAAGGCCACAAAACTAAAGGCTTATACACACTTGACAACTCCTCTGCTCAAGCACTTTACTCTATCAGACATAGGATTGCCTCTGAAGACAATTGGCACTTAAGATTAGGACATGCCAGTCAAGAAGTTCTCAAACAACTACACTCAAATGGAAAGATACACCTCGACTCTCGATCTCTAAAGTTCTGCAATACTTGCCAACTTTCTAAGAACAATAAACTTCCATTTTCTGCTAGTTTATTTCATGCTGAAAAACCTTTACATTTGTTGCATTGCGACTTATGGGGCCCTGCTCCTATAACATCTATTCAAGGTTTTCGATATTATGTTATTTTCGTTGATAATTACTCTCGTTTCACCTGGATTTTTGCTTTAAAAACGAAAAGTGAATTCTGCAGCACATTCATAACATTTCAGAAGTCAGTAGAACTTCAACTTAACACCAGAATAAAGGCATTTCAGTGTGATGGCGGAGGCAAATTCAATAACAAAGCTTTCACTGCTCATCTAGCAGAACAAGGCATTTCCCTACGAATGTCTTGTCCATACACTCCAGAACAGAATGGAGTCTCAGAACGCAAACATCGTCACATTGTGGAATTAGCACTGTCCATGATGTTTCATGCCAAGGTACCTCTTTCTTACTGGGTCGAAGCATTTTTTACAGCAACTTACCTCATCAACCTCCTCCCATCATCTACATTACAAGGTAAAGTTTCTTATTCTCAATTACTTAATTCAGAACCCAATTACAGTTCATTAAGGATATTTGGATGCTCATGTTTTCCTTACTTACGACCCTATGCATCTAACAAGTTTGATCCAAGATCATTACACTGCGTGTTTCTTGGTTACAGCAACATATATAAAGGATACTGGTGCTTATATCCTCCCACCGGTAAAGTATACATTGTTAGACATGCCATCTTCAATGAAATTTCATTCCCTTTCTCAGATGTTTACAGCTCCTTCATACCACATTACCCCTTTAAGCTCACACAAGCTTGGCACAAAGCACATGAGGTAACTGCCTCTAACTCTCCTCCTAAACCACAACAGTCTGCTCATCAAACACCTATAGTTGTTATAGAACCTGCCCCCACTCAACCAGTCACCACCTCTTCATGCATAACCAGTCAACACACTTCAGCAACTACTACTCCAGAACCACCCACTCCTGATACACCTTCCCCACAACCCAATCAAAACAATCATCTCATGGTCACAAGATCCAAAGTAGGAACCACGTGCCCTAATCCCAGATATGCACTAGTCACAACCTCCCATGTACCATTAGCCCCCAAAACTGTAAAAGCTGCATTATCTCATCCAGACTGGTATGCCTCCATGTGTACCGAAATCAAAGCACTACAGACCAATAAAACCTGGGACTTAGTTCCTCTAGAACCTCACATGAATGTCGTAGGATACAAGTGGATTTTTAGGGTTAAACTTAAACCAGATGGCACCTTGAACACATTAAAATCAAGATTAGTTGCCAAAGGCTTTCATCAAACCGAGGGAGTAGACTTCCTCGACACTTACAGCCCAGTTGTTAGAACATCCACCATTCGACTAGTTTTAAGCATAGCAGTCACAAACCACTGGTCCATTCGTCAGTTAGATGTCAATAATGCATTTCTTCATGGCACATTGAATGAAACAATTTACATGACACAACCACCAGGCTTCATTGATAGCACATTACCGAACCATGTCTGCAGGTTAAAGAAATCTATCTACGGTCTCAAACAAGCTCCCAGAGCTTGGTTTAACACTTTCAGTACATTTCTCATCAACTTTGGCTTTCATTGCAGCACCGCTGACCCCTCTCTCTTTGTTTACAGGAAAGATTCTGCCATTCTCATTTTACTTCTCTACGTGGATGATATTCTTCTCACTGGTAATATTGATTCAGTACTAAATGAACTCATCGATCACTTACATTCTCACTTTTCCATGAAAGACCTAGGACCTATTCATCATCTCTTGGGTATACAATTACAATCACACGTTACTGGCATGTTTCTTCATCAACATCAGTATGCATTAAATATTAGCGCAGATATGCTATTTTGTAAACCTCTCCCAACACCTCTCCCCTCTAAACTGCACACTCATGAAAATGATCAAGTTGCTCTCACTGATCCATCACACTTTCGAAGCATTATAGATGCCCTACAATACCTCACACTCACGAGACGTGACCTAAGCTTTGCCATAAACCTTATCAGTCAAAAGATGCATGCTCCAACCATAGGTGATTTCAAAGTCCTAAAACATATTCTAAGATATCTTAAAGGGACAGTAAACCTTGGCATGTACATCCATAAACGTAGTCTTTTTAATCTCCATGCTTATAGTGACAGTGACTGGGCTGGTTGCCAGTCTACACGACGATCCACCATACACTGTGATAATTTGTCTGCAGTACATTTAACTACAAATCCCATGTTTCATAAGAGAACTAAGCATATTGAATTGGACTATCACTTCATTCGTGAAAAGGTAGCTTTGGGATCAATAATAACAAAACATATTTCATCCACTATGCAAATTGCTGACATTTTTACTAAGTCTTTAAGTAAAGCACAGTTCATCACAATTCGCAACAAACTCGGGATCGGAGTTTCTCCTAGCACGAGTTTGAGGGAGATGTACAACATACCTCGCCCAGCTCGACACTCTGTTCCACCATCACCAAAATAGAACATCCACACCAGCAACAAAATCCAAGCTCTCGGCCCATGACAAAGCCCCCAGAAGCCACAACGACGCAGCCCACAACACTCCTCAACGCCAGCTCACCACCTCCTAGAGATTCTGCACAACACAATGGAAAAGGATCAGCGGTACCTCTGCAAAACCGTTACTCCGTTTTGCAGAGTATCTGACATCAATATTCTTCTTGTTCCCTAATGTCACTAGCCGTTGTATTTCCTCTATAAAAACAAACACTCTGTAATCAATTTAAAACAGAGCAATGAAATATCTTTAGCAATTTCTCTTTCTTATCTTCTTCAAGAGGAATCAAAAACTTATTGAGAGATGCTTACCCGACCATAATAGAATCGAGATGGCATGATTCTCTCATCCTTTTTTTAGCATATCACCACCGCAACTCACAACCAAAGTTAATCCGAGGTATAGCTGTTGAATCTGCACCAAAAGACAAGTTTATTCACATTGTAGACAAATCAAAGTCAGTACTTGTGAAGGCATAAAATGGAACACATGAAAAGATGGCAATATTACACAATACAAGAGTCAAGACGCTGTCCAGGTTATGGTTGTCGAAAATGGGAAATTTCAGTTGCCTTTATGCTAAATTCAAAGATGAGATCAGTCTAATTTTACTCAGGCCTGACAAATACATGACAGGAATTGGAATATTATTGAATGGAGCTAAAGGTTACACTGAACCGTAGGATTTTATTGAATTTGCTAATTGAAAATATCACAGACAATTGAGATAACCACGATTACAAAGTATTTTTAACAGCCACCTACGGTCACAAGGTGTGTAAGAAAGTTGTCAAAATGGTTTACAGACATTAGAAGTACAAATACAAGAAAATGGTAACTAGCTGTGAACTTCAGGGCATACCAAGGCAAACACTGATCCGATGTAGCAACAGATCATGATTATCCTCATTGATACAAGCTTCAGATTACTTGATTAGATGCTCCCTCAAATGAACTTAAAGCACTGATAACCGACTCATATACTTCTATCCCTTTCATGAACACAGTATCTTTAAGGAACTGCCCAAGGATAAGAAAGTATCAGTAATGACGTTAAAGAAGCAATGCAAAGATTCCTAAGAAAATGTTGTCATGCTAGTACCTCATTATGGTCATGCAATAAAATAGGAGTATTAGACATGGGGGAGAAACCCAGGACTGGGATTCCCCGCTGCCGGAAATAACGTGCATCTGTAGTTGAAGCCAAAATTTCAGGCTTTGCGAGCTTTCCTCCAGATGCTTCAACAGCTTGCTTGAAAATAGACCACCAAGGATTGGAATCATTTGTTGGAGTCATTATAGGGCGCCCATAATGGTCTCTCATTGGTCCTTTTTCCTTAATCTGGGGCATAAAGTTATAGGCTTTGTTAACTCCCTTTGACGATAAAAGCAACTTAAATAAAATTTCAATGGTATTCGCTGAAAGAGTTGGTCAATCCCCCTAAACCAAGGAAAACAAGACATGTAGCCATAATCAAATGAGTATACCTGTCTTGCAAACTCTGCAGGCTGCTGTATAGTTTTGTTCCTATCTTAAGTCAGACTTCTAATATCCTCATTTTAAAGAAGCTAAAATGGAGGATACAAAAGTTTGAAATCATATCTACTCAAGAGATCTAATCCTCATTTTAAAGTTCAGCGCCAGATGTTTTCCTGGTCGGCAAAGTCTTAAAATCCAGTTTGATGTCTTTTATATGCAATTCTCCTGCCACTCCACCATTATCTTAGAGATACTGTTAATGGTGGTTTCACCATGAACCACAGCTAGGGCTTCTCAAACCACGACTTGAGAAAAAAGGAAGAACCCTTTCTCTGACAGAACTAAAACTGTAACTTTTGAGTATCTAATATCAATGTAGGTCATACATCAAAGCCTTATAAAGATTGAAGTTGCTATTTATTGTATGTCAAGTTTCTACATCTCTTATTTTACCAACCACACCAACAAGAGTATCTACATCAGCCGTAAGAACAGGACTAGAAGAAACTACACCAACAAGAGTACCTTGTATGTCAAGTTTCTAATAGCAGGAGCCCATTCTTCAGCAATCCTTTTCTTCATAAGATCCGGATCCGCCAAAGGTGGCAATCTGACATCAAACCCAGCTTCTGCTTCTGAAGGTTGCATATTCATTACAAATCCCTGCCCACAAACAACAAAACTCAAGACTTGTAGCCTATACCGAAAATAAAACTGAGAATAAGTACATAGGCAAAAGTGCAGGTAAATATACTTACAGTGGGCGAGGGAATGCCAGCTTTCAGATAAACTGGATTGACAGAGATAACCTCTGAATTTGCAGCTTTCCCAGCTTTCACGACATCGAACTGAATCTCCCTAAACTTGGCAATCAACTCGACACTCTTCATTAGATTCTCCATAGCTCCATTATCGTACAGCTTTGATCCGTGTCCGGGAGGTCCCTGTGCTCGGATAACAAGCTCCCAAGGAGTCCGATCCGCGTAGAAGACCCTAAACTCATCACCTGGATTCGCCTGCCCTTCATCCATGGCGAATCCGACATTAAGCTCCCTGAACTCCGGCGACGCCGCGAACTTCGACATCCCATCAAACCCGCCGATTTCTTCCTCGGGAACGTAGGAGATATGCACCGTACGGACGGGAGAGAATCCCCTCGATTTCAAATTTCGAATCGCTTCCAGATACTGAACGGCGATACATTTGTCGTCCTGCGCGCCGCGCGCGAATATCCGACCATCGCTGGTGCGGTGAGCCGAGAACGGAGGATGGATCCATTTCTCGGCCTCGGCGGGAACGGAATCGAGGTGGGAGTTGAGGAGGATCGATGGACGCTTAGGGTTCGACCCGAGCCATGTAACGAGAACAACTGGCTTACCTGGGACGAACTCAATGGTCCGAGCAGAGAGACCGATAGATCGAGCCTGGTCAACGAGGAAAGATACCGGCGCGGTGTAGTTAGGATCCGGGTGAGCGGTTTTGAACCTCAAGTAACGCTGAAACCTCGTAATTGGCGTATCTTCTTCTTCTTCTTCTTCTTGGTATGTTAGAGATCGATTGAGCGCGAGCGATAAGATGAAGAAACAGAGGAATAGACGATTAGCTCCCGCCATGGATGAGTGGAGCTTCAGTTCAGTTGCAGCCTCGCAGGTGGAGCGTGGATGATATTTGTAAATTCAGTTAAGTGGACTGTTTTTTGATGCTTGCTTTGTAAATTCAGTTAAAGTGGACTTGTTTTTATGCTTGTTGGAGAAAAATAAAGAGCATAAAATTGGAACAAAATTATGAAAATCTATTTAAATAAGGCTGGTTCAATTTAACAAATTGAGATTTTTCCATCTGATTTGAGATATGAGAGTTTATCAATGTCAAAGAGAAAAATGGGTCTTAAAACGGCGAAATTAAATTAGAGTTTCTTTTCACTTTGCGAAGTGATTGTTTACACAAATCGTAGATTGTATATCTAGAGATTTGTGGGGGAGTGGCTTGAGAGTCATTCTGTAAGACTATTGTGAGAATAGTCTTAGGCTGTCATACACAAGTGTGTGACGCTCGGGGCTTAGAATTTGGATTCAAGACGGGTAGAGTCTCAGGGTGAGGCTGAATCTGTATTCAGGTGTACGTGGAACACCGTTTGAATTAAATAGAAAGTCCTTTGGAGTTTTAAAACTCCACCAAAACAATTGGTCATCTATTTTTTAGTTCTTTCAATTGGTATCAGAGCTGGAAACGAAAAATAATATTCGTTTTAGATCTGGTTAAAGAGTGAGATGGAAGGAACACGAGATCTATACTCGTATTGCAAGCCCGTAATAATCATCTCTTCTAATTATGGGTATTGAAAGGTTAAGATGAGAGCAAATATTCATGGCATAGATGAAGATGCTTGGGGAGCTGTGAAGTATGGTTGGAATCCTCCTATGATGATTGACGACAAAGGCAACGAAAAAGAGAAATCACTTGATCAATGGACGTCGGCCGAGAAGAGATCATCTACCTATAATGCAAAGGCATTAGCGGCAATATTCGCTTCAGTTGATATGGATGAATTTAAACAAATACAAGGTTGCGAATCTGCTAAAGAAGTTTGGGACACACTTGAAACAATACACGAAGGAACTCCTAGTGTGAAGAGAACAAGATTGGATATTCTTGAACATCAATTTGAAAAGATTGAAATAGGAGAAAACGAAAGCGTGAAAGAGTTTAGTGGAAGATTAAATGCTTTGGCCAATGAAGCACATGTTCTTGGTCAACCATATGAAGACAAGAAGCTTGTCAAGAAACTCTTTCGGTGTTTACCCAAGAAGTTTTCAGCACAAAAAGCAGCAATGAACATGTCACTCAATACTGACACAACAAGCTTTAAGAAGATTGTGGGAATCTTGTCCGCGTATGAGATGGAGTTGCAGCTAGAACAAGGATCAGTAAGTAAAAGTGCATCTAAAAGAATAGCACTAAAAGTGGAAAAAATTCTTAGAAGACGAGGGACTCATCGGAGACATATCCTTGTTAGCGAAGAAATTTAATAAATTTTTAAAAAGAAGGCCACGAGGATACCCAAGACACACAAGGTATACCCGGAGAAAGAAGGAAAATCTAAAGTTCAATGTCATGACTGTAGGGGATATGGACATATTAAGAATGAATGTCCTAGCGTTCAAAAACGAGAAGCAACTCTAAAAGCCTTGGAGGAAATTAAATGCTTCAATTGTCAAGGTGTTGGACACATGAAGAATGAATGCCTTAATATCCAAAAGGCAAACAGGTCTCTTCTTACTCAGGAAGTACCTATTGATTCAGAGGAAGAAAATGAAGAAAAAGAAATGATAAATTATGTCTCTTTCTACGGTGTCATCACAAGTGAGGATGAACAATCAAATGACGAAAGTGATGATGAGATGACTATGAAAGAGGTATTCGAGAAATGTATCGAGATGAGTCAACGAAATATGAAGATTCTTAGAGAAAAGAATGCTATTGAGTCACAATTAAAGGTTGTTACGAAACAACTTTTAAAAAAGGAGAAAGAGGTGAATCAAGTTTCAAGTAAACTAGAGGAAACAAAGAAGAATTTAAGGATGTTGTCAAATGGAACTGAAAAGCTGGACTACTTGCTAACAATAGGAAAGAGAGATACAAATCACTATGGACTTGGTTACAAAGGAGAAAGTTCTCGCAATGAAGGAAAATTTATCAAAAGTGAAAATCTGACAGAAACAGATATACCTTGAAAAGCACAAAGTATACCTACCGCGCCCGTGAGTTCCAAATATCAAGAACGGAGAAGATGTTACTACTGTGGAAGAAAGAGGCATATTCATATAGATTGCTTTCAAATGAAATATTATGAATGGAGACCTCAAAGATCTTTCAATGAGAGGACAACATGGAAAAGATTGAATCACTTTCAATCACAATGGACCCAAGGTAAGTCACGAAGAAAGAATCAATCACAATGGTTTCGAGGTAAGTCACCACAATACCAAGGTAAATTTCCTTACTAGTCTGCACCTAATATTAGATAAATATGGCTTAAAAAAAGCGAAAGGTATATGACAGTAAGAACACCTACAATTAAACAAATCTGGGTTAGGAAATCAGATCTAAGTTGCAATGTTGCTTTTAGTTCGATACAAAATGAGAAAGATTCAATGTGGTACTTTGATAGTGGCTGTTCAAGATATATGACAGGTAATCTTAGTTTGCTGTCAATCTTTAAAGAAAGTGCCAAAGGAGGAAATGTAACCTTCGGTGATGGACGAAAAGGAAACATACAAGGAAAAGGTGACATTATGACGATTGGACAACCAAAGCTGATTAATATGCATTTTGTGCAAGAACTTCAAGCAAATTTGATCAGTATTAGTCAACTATGTGAAGGGTTACGTGTATCTTTCTCACATGAGAAATGCATTGTCACAGATGAGGATGGTAAGAAAGTTTATGCAGGGAAAAGAGCACCTAACAACTGCTACATNNGATGAGGATGGTAAGAATGTTTATGTAGGGAGAAGAGCACCTAACAACTGCTACATCTGGACAGAAGAAGTGAAGTTCTTTCATGTTACACAAGATCCAATTCACCTATGCATCAACGTTTAGGACATGTAAATTATCAAACCATTGTTAAATTGTCTAACTTTGAGTTGATTCGAGGTATGCCTAGGATGTCAAAGACAAAGGAAGTTATTTGCAAACCATGCGAACAAGGGAAACAAGTTCGAATACATCACAAGAAGATGCCGCAAATCAAGACCACACACATACTAGATTTGTTTCACATGGATTTGATGGGACCGATGCAAACTGAAAGCATAAGTTGAAAGAGGTATGTTTTCGTATGTGTTGATGACTTTTCAAGATATACATGGGTTAGGTTCTTGCGAGAAAAAGGTGAAACCTTTGAAGTCTTTCATTATTTGTGCTTAAACTTGATAAATACCAAAGGAAGAATTAAGAGAATTAGAAGTGATCACGGTCGTGAATTTGAGAATGAGTCTTTTGAAAATCTATGTAATAAGCTTGGTATTTCACATGAATATTCTGCTCCGAAAACTCCACAACAAAATGGAGTTGTGGAAAGAAAGAATAGAACTTTGCAGGGAATGGCTAGCGCAATGCTGCACGGTTCTGGGCGAACTGCAGATCGCGAATTCGCGATCCCACCCGATCGGGCAAGGCTAGCACCCGATCGGGCAGCACAGACATTCATCCGATCGGGCGACACGACTCACGGGGTTTTTCGACATCCTTCACCCGATCGGGCAACACACCGGTACCCGATCGAGCATCTTGCAAACCGAATTTTGTAGTGATTTTTGTCTTCCGATTGTTTTGCAGATGGCCTCTAAAACTTCCCAGAGCTTAAAGAAACGTCGATCTGACGCACATGACCCAGAGCACGGATGCCCAGCGAGGTCAGATATGATTACGGAGCTGACGCCGTATATGCCGATCATCGCCTCTCACCAGCAGTTTAACTATAGGACAACGTCCTTCTTGCCCCGCCATAAGTCGAGGTTCGCCGAACTTCAGTCGCGAATCTTCCCATCCCACTTCTTATCGTCCGAGGCGATGAGTGCTCTTCGCATCAAGGAGCACATTGATACCATCTTTCACACCTTGGGATGGACGGGATTGCGGACAACGAGGGAGTACACCTACCGCAAACTCACAGCAGAGTTCTTCGCGACCTTCACCGCCTTCTTCACTGAGTCCGGAGACCGAGAGAAGACTTTCATGGAGTTCCGCCTGCTGGGGCAGAGCTACCGGCTCACCGCGCGATAGTTCGCCATGATCCTTGACGTTCCGCACAGCGTGTATGCGAAGCTACCGGAGATCAACCGAAACCGTCAAGCAGAATTTTGGGCTCAGATAGCATATGGCGAGTACTCGACGAGGTCGAAGGCGAGCCACATACGCCACCCCGCCTTGAGGTATTTTCACTACTTCCTAGTTTCTTCCATACTAGGAAAGGGAGCACAAGGTGGTGTCAACCACACCGAGTTGGGCTACCTGAGGCGGGTGGTGCAGACGAACATCGCGGATGATGAGTTGGATGTCACGACCGTCGACTTAGCATCGCTGATCATTGGGCACTTCTTTGACATATCCACCGAGAAGATTTGCACGGATACGAAGATCATGTGCGGTGGCATTGTCACTATGATCGCACGGAGGGTCGGGATCAACCTTGGGATCCTGACCGAGGACAAGATAGACGAGGAACCAGAGTTGAACCTCCAGAATCTGCGCAACCGAAGAGCAATCACATTGGAGAGGTACAACGTCATTTGGTGCTACAAGGACGAGCACGGTCAGAATTTGGAAGTCGACATCAGCGAGATTGAGGTACCGAGCTTAGACGAGGAGGGATCCCGATTCAGGATTGATCCGACCATCGGGCACATCGGCCCGAGAGTAGCAGAGATGGATCCACCTCCTGCCGCTGCACCAAGACCGTCTATCTCGAGGCAGCGCATCTGACGCGCCACACATTCACGCGCGCGTCCTGAGTACCCTCACAGCCGCTCTGACTTCCCTTCGATGGAAGGAGTCTCCGACGCCCTCAGGTACGTAGCGGAGGAGACCAGGTACCAGTCGTTCATGGCAGAGCAGAGGTACGACATAGAGGCTGCGAGGTATGCAGAGCAGCAGCAATTCCAGGAGCAATCTATCCAGCATACCTACTACCTCACTGAGTCCGTCCGACGATTTCAGCGCCTCAACATGACACACTACCAGGAGCCCTACATTTCGATCCCGCAGGACTATCACACTGGAGCCATCCCATACCATCCTCACATCCCGTACGAGCTAGAGGCATTCTACTTCCCACCTGGGGAAGGAGCACCGGCGGAGCCAGCGGACCTACCGACTACTCGCGATGGAGCGGATGAGGATTAGATCATCTTTTCTTTTTTCCTATTTCTTTTTCTATTTTTTTCTTTATGGACCTCTTTTTATTATTTTCTTGTTTTTTAGGTTAGCTATCTTGTATGCTCATTCACACTTACGTATTTAGTGCTCTTTGTTCTACTCTTTTGCATTGCATGGTCGTATCACAGGTCTTTCACATTATCAAATGCATTAGAGCGCAAGAGTCATTACATCCGGACGTATCACGGCTCGAGAAAGACACACG
>CM071866.1:20313640-20323902 GCA_036759665.1 Gynandropsis gynandra
TCCTACGCTAGTGTTGACCGCTCAGCGACATAGGATTTTAGACTTTGCTGGAAGGTTAAAGGATGAATCCGGACCTGTTAAGTTGTAGATTAAGATTGGCTAATGAGAATCTGACCGGTCGGTTAGTCATCTTAGGGATAATGATTGCGTTCGTAATGCTGCCATGGTACGGGTTAATCACTGCTGGAAGGTAGGGTTGCACGTATCCATGGTTAGGAGGTTTAGGCTCGGAAGAATCACTCCTCACCTTAGGGCATGAATTTCCCGTTGTCAAGAATAGTTGATAGATCTACGATCCTTAGTTGTTTCATCTATGCAATTTCCGGTATCCCGTACACCCGTAGTGTTTACCATATCTGACTTTATCCCCAACCTAGTTTCGTTGTCACCATTTAGGTTAGTTTAGGAATTTAGGATGACATCCCTCTCTATCCTTTTCCGTCTTAGTTTAGTTTTATTCTTAGTTTAGCTGCTTTAGTCCCTAGAGATCGACCCTGGTACTACACGATCCGTATACTTGCGGTGAAGTGGTCTAGGAATATTTATAACTCGTGTTTCCGACACAGCAGTGGTAATTCCGACGATCGGAAAAGTACCTCCCTAGGATGTTTCTTTCTTGGAAATAATCTTATTTCGTGGCACAGTAAGAAACAAAACTCTACATCTTTATCTACGGCAGAGGCGGAATATATAGCATTGGGAAGTTGCAGCACACAACTCATTTGGATGAATCAAAAATGCTATCACTATGGTATGGATTCTAACTGTTTCATTGCTCACTGTGATAATACAAGTGCCATAAATATTTCAAAGAATCCAGTACTACATTCTAGAACAAAGCATATTGAGATTAGGCATCATTTTCTTAGAGAGCTTGTTGAGAAAAGGCAATTGAAAATTGAATATGTGCCTACGGACGACAATTGGCTGATATTTTTACTAAACCTCTGGACATGAATCACTTTGTGAATCTGAGAAAAGCACTTGGTGTATGCAGGATTTAAAAGGAAAAAGGATAATGAATGTACTTTATTGTTTGAAAAATATGTTAGTAGAAGTATACTTACGCTGATATTGAGGTGCACCTGGTATATTGGAAAACGTTTTTAGTGCACAAATGAGAACAACACTTCTACACTCCGCTGTCATTAAAATTGATAAGAGTGCAATGGAATTGGCTCGGGTCTAAGTGGTGAGGTGGATTTCCAACTTCGACGTCTTAAGGGCATAAGGTTAGTTAACAAAATGATGAAAAAGGAAAAGAAAAAGATAAAAGAAAAAGAATATTCTAGCATACATATGAAAGATAATAAAAGAACAAAACCTACATACTCCGCTATGTTTCAATCATAAGAGTATACCTACATGGTAGCCTGAGTCTAAGCGGTGGGGAAATCTGTCAATTTCGACGATCTAGAAGTCCAGAGTGTTTGTTCTTAATCAGGTACGGAATTATTTTTTCATATATATTGGGTGTACCTGATGGATGTGCTAAGTATATTTATGCTATCTATTTTTCTTTCAATGTGGTATATGATTTATTTTTTTAAAGGAAGTGATAAAAAAAGGAAGTGTGTGCGGTAAGTGTTAAGGGTTGTTTAGTAAATACCATTTGATTTGAAGTGACCTTTTTAAAAAAAAAAGGAAATTGGAAAGTATAAAATGCATCTTGCATGCACGGTACTATTTGCAAAATAGCTTTTCAAATTTCAAATTTTCAAATTTTCTCTCTGAAACCCTAAGTACAAATCAATGGCGCTGAAGAAAGGAGTTCGATCTCCTACTGCGATAGTAAGACGTGTTACCAGATCTTCGGTAGCAAAGAATTCAATGGCCTCACATGAAGAGAAAGAGACAAAGAAGAGTGGGGTTGCAGTCCTAAAGAAAGGGAAAAAGGTACGAAATTCTCAGTTATCTGATGATCCTGTTTCTCCTGAAGAACAGGAACATAATCTGGAGGGGATTACAGAAGAAAGATCAGAAAATGCGATGATGGAGATGGTCCTTTCCGAACCAACAAGAATACCTCCTGAAAATATTGAAGAACCGAATCTTCAAGAAGATATGATTCAAGAAGATATAGATTCGATTGAGGAAGTGGAGATACCGGTAAAGACCCAGAAAAAGAAATCAAACAAAACAAAAAGAAAGAAGAATAGGGGTCCGAATAGTGGAAAGTCTAAGAACACCACCGCTGAAAAATACCATGAATCTCCTATGCATGAACCACAAGGTAATCCTGATAACATTGCTAAGGATGCCTACTCCTTTAAATTTTTTACACCGTTGTATGAGAATCGGTTCAAGACTATATGTCAGCGAGAAATATTTAGTGAAAGGTGTGTAAATGTTAGTCATTTTAAGGAGATTGAACTGTGGAGATTGCTGCAAGATAGGGAATTGCTGGGTACAATCTCGCATGTATCTCAATATAGTAAGGAATTGATTCATGAGTTTTATGCAAACTTATATCCTGCAATTGAGTTAACTAGTAGCTCAATGTATCATAGGATATATCTTAGGGGGAGAATCTTTGAGTTTTCACCGTTGCACATTAATAGATTCCTAGGCACTCAGAATTCTCCTATCATACGAGAAAAGGAGTTGGAATTAGAGTTACACATGAATGATGTTGCCCGTGTACTTACGGGTAAAGGTGATGCACGGTGGTCTGAAAAAATTGGTCCTGCTAAGATGGCATGGGATGTGCGCTATTGAATAAGATTTGTAGATCAAATTGGATTCTTACCAAGAAGACGGATTTGCTTAAAAGAGAGAGTGCAATCATGGTTTATTGTGTGAAAGCTGGAGTACCTATCAACATTGGGAAAGTAATCTTTGATCAAATCCTCACACAAGCTTTCTAAAATGGAACACGATTCATCCTGCTGTTTCCATGTCTTATCCAAGGGCTTCTAAGGCAACAATGTCCAGACATTGTTAGAGAAGATGAGCCAAAGGAAAGAATCCCTCCTTGGATAAATTATGAACAAAGATATGCAGATAAAAGGGTTGCACAAGATGACACCAGGTTCAACTCCGATGACAGTGTGATGGCGTCATTATAGAAACTAGAGAAGAAGATCACAAATACGATCGCCGAACAACACACGATTCTAAAGCATGTGAAATTGCTGATTCGGACATCATCCAGTATAGTTTTCTAACCCTTTCTCGGTTTATTTATTCAATATGTTGTGAGTCTAACTTTTTGGCTTTGATCTTATACTCACACAAACAGGAGAAGAAAGTGGGCGTACTGATGGTATTGCAGGCGTACCTAGAGAAAGCTCAAAGTCAAACATGACAATGACCAGTAGTTGATGGATTTTTTTTGTGTTTTTTGATGTTTTTGTTACGGAGACTAATACCGATGTATTTTTGTTGGACCAGACTAACATCGATAAGTAACAATCTTGATTGACATAGCTCTTGATATATTTTTGATGCTTTATTGATGCATGTGTATTTATGATGTGTTTGTTTAAGTACAAGATCAAAAAGGGGGAGATTGTTAGAGTATTTTGATGCTTGTTTTAATTGCTGAAACTTCATATTTGAATAGGTCAAAAATAGTTAAGTCAAAGGCTAAAAACATGGAGTTTGTTGGAGAAAATCAAAGAGCTAAAAACATGGAAGTTGTTGGAGAAAAACAAGGAGCATAAAATTGGAACAAACACATCATGAAGATCTATTTAAACAATGCTGGTCCGATTTAACAAATTGAGACTTCTCCATCTGATTTGAGAGTTCATCAATGTCAAAGAGAGAAGTGGAACTTAAAACGGCGAAATTAAATTAGAGTTTCTTTTCACTTTGCGAAGTGATTGTTTACACAAATCGTAGATTGTGTATAAAGGGATTTGTGAGGGAGTGGCTTGAGAGTCATTCTGTAAGGCTATTGTGAGAATAGTCTTAGGCTTTCATACACGAGTGTGTGACGCTCGGGGCTTAAAATTTGGATTCAAGACGGGTAGAGTCTCAGAGTGAGTCTAAGTCTGTATTCAGGTGTACCTGGAAGACCGTTTGAATTAAATAGAAAGTCCTTTGGAGTTTTAAAACTCCAACCAAACATATTGGCCATCTACTCTTTAGTTCTTTCATGGACCATCGGTGATGAACCTCTTGGCAAACCCTAAAGGTTATTCGGTTCGCGGGAATCATGAATTTCTCGAATTGGCCCCAAATCTTTGTACCAATTGTTTGAATCGAATCATTTGTTAGAATCAAAGTTTAAAATTAGAGAATTTGTTTGTTTGAGTTTGATTTTAAAATTAGAGTTTAATTTTTAATTGGAAATTAAATTAAAACTTATTTTCAATTTGGATCAAATTTAAATTATTTATTTGATAATTTCAAAAGTTTATTATATTAAATTATTGAGTTATAATCATATTTTTTTAATTTTTTTCATTTATATTATCACTAAGGACTATGCAAATAACGAATATTTACGAATACCTGACTATTTGTATTTGTATTTGTATTCGACGAATATCCAGATTTATTATTTGTATTTGTATTTGTAAATTCGGATATTTATAAATACGGATATTTGTCGGATATACGGATATCCGTATACGACCCTAAATTTTTTTAACTTAAATATATATATATATAATTTTAATAAAAAAAACCAATAATCATCAAATATAATATAAAACTAAAATTCAAATCGCACAAAAGATCCAAAGATACATAATATAAATAAAAAAGTACCAAATCTTCACAATCATATTCACATCAGTCATTTAAATTTAGTTTCATCGATAATTCTACGAATATCGTCAATTCACCTAAAACAATAAAACAAATGGTTAGATTATACACTAAAATAAAACTCGAAAAAAGGTTATATATTTAGTGAGTTCTGCTTTTTTATTCATATATTGTAATGTCTCTATAATATTAGAACCATTCTTAGTGTAAATTAAATCTTCAACAATATTAGTTATTTTAAAATATTCGATATTTTAGTACTCCAATCATAAATATTTATGTAATAAGTGTTTAAATAAGATTAGTAATGTTTTTATTTTCAATTTGATCATGAAAATCAATTTTATTATATATGTATCTATATATTAACTAAATTTTTATTTGGTATATATGGATACGAATAGTTCGGATAATTGAGTCTACTGTTTGTATTTGTATTTGTATTTGTCGAATATATCATTTCTAATATTTGTATTTTTATTTGTATGAGTGGATATTCGAATTTTCGATTCGAATACGAATCGAATATAAATTGAATACGAATACTTCGAATATTTTGCCCAGCCCTACTAGTAATACTATTTTTTCCTAAATTATCAAAACTCTTCCTATTTTCCATTCTGTTTAAAGTCTATTAATTTTTCTATCAAATCCTTTTAAAACATTCTATTCTATCGAACTACATGACTTTTAGCTTATTCCGCCTAAATATTGTACATTCAACCTATTTTCCCTTAAATTTATCAAATCATTTTATATCCAAAGTTTGAAAATTTATTATATAATTCTATCAAGTTTATTAAGTCATCTTATATCTAGTTAAAATTTAGAAATCACTCTTATCTCCCCCTAAAATGTGTAAATAAAATGTAAACGCAACATATTACATTAATTTTTTTATTATTTTTTATTATATGTGTCTATATGACATTTTTTTATTTTTAGTAATTACAAATTTTCGTATTAAATTTTTTTTTCTAATAATATATATTTCTAAATTAATATTTAAATATTCTTAATCTTATTATTATTAATATATATTTGTATAATAATGATATATTTGTATATATTAAACCTCAAAAACTTATTCATAATGAATCCGATCATTATATGATTCATTATATTATATATATAAACAAAAATAATTTTAAAGTATATATTCGAGAAACATTTATGTCGACCATTGATTGGGTTGGTTGACCACAAAACTCTTTTCTTGTAATTAGTTGTTTCAATAAATCATTAATATTAATTATTTGCTACTAAGTTTATATTATTTATTTTATTAAATTGTAGATGTTATCGGGTTTCTAATCAATATACAAAGATCAAACATATACCTACCAACCTCTCATCTAAAAATTTAAATATACAAGAATGGTTTTGCTTACATGATTTAACATTATATCAAGATGCATCACATCGTCCACAATGAATTTTGGTTCTATATTTGCTTAACTTTTGAATTTTTTCTTCTATGGAGATTGTTTTAGTCCTTTCTAAAATTATGTCTGGATTGCACGAATTTACACGATCGATCGTTTTGTAATCATGAATATATTGTGTATTTGGACATCATTTCATATTTTTTTTTTATCATTTTGTAATCATTATAATTTTGTATTTTCGTTCATGGTGAAGATATTTTAGTATCTTTTATAATTTACATTTTTCTCATTAATATTTTTTTCTCAATCATAAAAATATGGATATAATAATCAAAATTTAGTAATATGTTACTATTAAAAGTAATATATTACGTTTATAAAATTTTAACTGTAATATGTTGCGTTTATAAATTTTATAAACTTTAGAGAAAAATAATCAAAAATTTTAAACGTAATATGTTACGTTTATATTTTATTTACATATTTAGGGGATATAAGTTTAATTTCTAAAGTTTAGAGAAAACAAGATGACTTAATAAATTTGAGGGAGTTATATAATAAATTTCTAAATTTTAAAGGGATATAAGATGACTTAATAAACTTAGGGGGTAAATAGGCTAGATGTGCAATCTTTAGGGAAAATAGGCTAAAAGTCATATAGTTTGGAAGGAATAAGCTGTTTTTAAAAAACTTGATATAAAAGTTAACAGATTTTTAACGGATGGGGAATATGATGAGTTTTGATAGTTTAGGGAGAAATAAGATTATTAGTGATAGTTTAAAGGGAATAAGATGAATGAAAAAATTAAGGGCGTGAATAGGATTAAAACACAATAGTTTAGGGGGAATAGACTTTTGTCTAAAAAAAATTAATGATTATAATTATCATTATTATTATTATTATTTATATGTCATACTTAAAAATTTTCTCAAATGGACAACTATAGATTGCAAGTCGCATCCGATTAAGCGATTATATTTGTTCAATCTCGTTAGACAAATGAGATGATTTAGTGAGATATAGAGTGATTATTAATTATTATATAATAAATTATTATATAATAGATGATTATTTATGCATATATTGAACATGAAAATGACTAATATTGTAATAATATATTTTTTATGCATATTAACGTAATACATTTGATCATTCATTCAATATTTCTCAATAAAAAATGTTTGTTGATTAAACTCTAATTGGAAAGTAAACTTTTACGGAGTTTTACACTAAAATTCAAATAATGTTTTGAAAAATATTTTTGTATCCTTTATATTATATATATAAAAATTAAATTGTCATTATGTAAATTTTTATTTTTTAATTTATTTATTTTAGGGGGAAAAACTTGTTTTTGATTGTTATATTCTATGGAGTAATACATAAATTAACCATATAAATAAAAAAAGGATAAAGAAAATTATATTATTAAATTATATATATATATATATATAAATTATAAATAAAATAAATGAAAAAGTATATAGATATATTTATTTATAGATAAATATATAAATTAAAAATAAAATAAACGAATAAATATATATTGATAAATAAATAAATTACAAATAAATAAAAATAAATTTAGATTGAAAGATTTAGAACGTTACAAATAAAATCCAACATCCAAAATAATGATGGAGAGATAAAGTGAGAGGGTATATTACATATACAAAAGAATCGACGAACATCGTCATATTGAGAATGTGAACTTCTATGAAACTAATATCTTCCTTAATTGTGATAAATGGGCGACGGAGAGAACTTAAATCGTGTGTAGTTTTAAAAACTTTTTCATCCGAAAATTAACATCATGTGATACCCGAGTAATAACCAAATCCAGAAAGTACTATATATCATTTTCATCGTTTCCAAGAGAAAGAGTCGTTTCTTTTTGTGGTGCATGACATGCTGCAGTCCCTTGTTATTGATTCCTATGGGTCTGATCCTAAGATGCTTTGCCATGGCATGTGGATTTAGATGTTGTTGCTAAGGATCTTGATGATGATGAGGGATATGGAATTGTAATGAGCTTCTTAAAAAGGAATATTCCGAGTGGTGCTTGTTGAGGCATTGTTGTGCCTTGTGGGTGTTGTGTAAAGTTGCTTGGTGGTTGCATTGCAGAGGAGATCGACATGAGTGTGAGGTTTCAATTTGAAGAGTAATGGAATTTATTGATTATGGTTGATCTTGGATTAGGTTCGATTCGACGACGACGAGAGCTCCATCTTGTAGAGATGAAGAAAACATGAGAAGAAGTCGGTTGAACTTCTAAGCGACGAAACATGTTTTATTTTTACTCGTCTAGTTGTAAAAATTTTTGCATATTGAACTTTTTAGAGATAAAAACGTTTAAATTGCAATTTTTATTTTTATTCATTTAATTGTTTAATTTTTTTATATGTTGAACTTCTCATACGTAAAAACATTTAAAATTGATACTTTAAAAAATAAAAAATCGAGTAAAAAATGTTTGGATGAAGATTTAAGATGATGAATGAGGTGACTTTTTGTATTCCAAAATAAAATCATATATATAAAAGTTATTGTAAAAGGAAGCTTGAGGTGAAGCCACCTCATCAACCAATTTTTTATTATATTCCAAAATAAAATAAAATAAAAAATTGGTTGATGAGGTGACTTCACCTCAAGCCTCCTTTTACAATAACTTATATATATAATTTATATGTCACACTTAAAATAATTCAATATATTTAAAAATATAAATTAATCATATATAATATTAATTATATAATTGGATAAAAAAATATTAATTTTGAGATATCTTAGCAATTTAGATATTTTGGACCCGAAATCCGAATCAGAATACCGAAAATTTCAACATCCAAAAAATTACAACTCAAATTCCAAGTCGAGACTTTGAATTTGAACTTCAAAATAAAATTTACCAAACGAACATAAAATCTAAATTTGGTCTTAACTCCGACTCAAAATTCTACAAAAGAAAATGTCTTCAATGTTTCGACTCACATTATTCGTAATGAATGTAAAGATTGATGCTAGAAAACTTCGATGAACGAAGCACTTGATGAGAAAACTGGAAAACTAGAATTTGAGAAGAAGAAAGTTGCACATATGAGAAACAACAAAAATAGAACTGTAGATGAAAAAAGTTGCACAAAGTTAAGTTAACGAGTTTGGATTATTCGATTTGAGTTCCTAAATTTTGAAGATTCGAAGACTCCAAACCATTTTATTAAATTTGATAGATTTTAGGGAATACAAGATTATTATTTTTTTTACAAAGAACCATGAAACATTGAAAATTTGGTATTCAAACCTTGAATCATAATCAAGTCTTTTTATGTTAGAGGAAAACAAATCGTTAATGGTCGTTACAAATATGATCATTATACCCTTTATAAAAATGACGACATCTTGGTCTTGGTTATTGGTTCTTCAATTTACCTTGGTTATTTTCAATAACTAAACCAGTTTGATTCTCTATCAAAACCAACCCAATCTTCACAAAACTTCGCCTGCATCATTCTACCTTCTGAACATCATTGGCTCTTTGATCTTCTTGGTTTTATTGTTGTCGTTAGTGATCATATACAATCTCAGCAAACTTAAGGCTTTTTTAAATTTGGCAATTGAGATTGTTTTGATGAAGATATATGTTCGATTTGTTACAACAGATATCTTCTTCACCCTCATCTCCCCTTTTCAATGATGTCTAGAAAGAAATGAAGTCAAACGTCTATGTGGTTATTTCATGGTATATAGTATTCTTAGCTAGACCTATTCCATTTTGTGATTTATAATATATGTATATTTCCTTTTGTTTGAAACTGTTGGGATCCATCCTTAATTGGAGAGTTGTTTTCTAGAGATTTCTAAAGAAGTATAGAAGTCTCTAGAACGTTACGGAGAATTCTAGAGAATTGTAGAACTCTCTAGAAATGTGTAGAAAAATGTGGAACCCTCTAAAATATCCTAGAGATGTGTGGAAGCTTATGGAAGAGTGTGGAAGCTTATGGAAGAGTGTGGAAGCTTATGGAAGAGTGTGGAAGCTTATGGAAGAGTGTGGAAGCTTATGGAAGAGTGTGGAAGCTTATGGAAGAGTGTGGAAGCTTATGGAAGAGTGTGGAAGCTTATGGAAGAGTGTGGAAGCTTATGGAAGAGTGTGGAAG
>CM071866.1:20327087-20350675 GCA_036759665.1 Gynandropsis gynandra
CATTTCTTCATGGCGACCTAGATGAGGAGATCTACATGGAGCAGCCTGAGGGATTTAAAGTGCCAGGCAAAGAAAATTTAGTATGCCGCCTCACGAAGAGTCTATATGGACTTAAGCAAGCACCGAGGCAATGGTATAAGAAGTTTGAATCATTTATGGTGGAAAATGATTTCAAAAGGGCAGATAGCGATCATTGCGTCTTCATAAAGAGGTACGAAAAAGGAGACTTTCTCATACTTCTACTATATGTTGATGACATGTTGATTGTGGGACAAGATCGCACAAAGATAGCCGCTTTAAAGAAAAATCTAAGCAAGAGCTTCGCCATGAAAGATTTGGGACCGGCTAAACAAATCCTTGGGATGAGAATCATACGTGATAGATCAAAGGTGAATTGTTAATGAACCTACCTCATTTGTTGATTCTATTAGATCTAATATTTCTATCGAGCATGAGTTTCTATTCTAATTAGAATAGAATATATTGAGCCTATGAATCCAGAATCCATTTTCTATTTTTTTTTATGATATGCACAAGACCAGATATCGCCTATGCATTGGGTGTTGTTAGTTGTTTCTTGGCTAATCCAGGAAATGAACATTGGGCTGCAGTTAAATGGATCCTCCGATACCTGCGTGGAACTTCCAAAAGATGTTTATGCTTTGGAAAAGGAAAACCTGTGTTAGAAGGATTCAAGGAAATCAACATCAGGATATTTGACTACCTTTGCCGGGGGAGCTATTTCATGGCAGTCAAAGCTACAAAAGTGTGTTGCATTATCCACAACGGAGGCAGAGTATATCGCAACTACTGAAGCTTGCAAGGAGATGTTGTGGATAAAAAACCTTTTGCTTGAGTTGGGAATAGATCAAGAAAGGTATGTCTTGAAGTGTGACAATCAAAGTGCAATTTACCTAGCGAAGAACTCAACATTTCATTCCCGCACAAAGAACATTGATATAAGGTATCATTGGATCCGAGAAGTTCTCGAAGAAAAGAGATTACATCTTGAGAAAGTTCATACAGATGAGAACTGGTCTGATATGATGACCAAGGTGATACCAACAAAGAAGTTTGAAGATTGTTGTCAAGCTTCCGGTTTATTACTACCTCCCAATTAAGGCTGGAGGGGGAGATTTGTTGGGATCCATCCTTAATTGGAGAGTTGTTTTCTAGAGATTTCTAAAGAAGTATAGAAGTCTCTAGAACGTTACGGAGAATTCTAGAGAATTGTAGAACTCTTTAGAAATGTGTAGAAAAATGTGGAACCCTCTAGAATATCCTAGAGATGTGTGGAAGCTTATGGAAGAGTGTGGAAGCTTATGGAAGAGTGTGGAAGCTTATGGAAGAGTGTGGAAGCTTATGGAAGAGTGTGGAAGCTTATGGAAGAGTGTGGAAGCTTATGGAAGAGTGTGGAAGCTTATGGAAGAGTGTGGAAGGATGATGAAGGTGGTGGAAGAGTGTAGAGATTCCTAAAGTGTGTGGAGCATTCTAGAGAATCAATCTCCACCATTGGATACAAGAAATCTCCACCATCCATTTGGAGATGGAGTAGTATAAATAGGAGTAGTGGCATCCATTTCCAATCATCCAAAAACTCAAGAGAGAAGCCACCTAGAGTGAGGAAACTTAAGAGAGCCTCTTTGTGAGAGAAGAGAAGAAGCTTGGGAAGAGTCAATCCTCAAGCTTGAGTGAGCCACTGAGTGTGAGACAATTTTGTAATCCTACTATTATTGTATATAGTAGAAGAATCTTCAATTTGCGAATTGTACTCTTGTGCTCCTATTTCTTGTTTCAATCCTAAGTGCCCATCTTAACTTCACGAAACGGGAAAGTCGAGTTTTTCCCAACAGAAACCAAGTTATTCCATTAATTGTCCCAATTATATTCCTACTCTTAAAGCTTTTGAAAATATCTTGTATTTTGATTGTGTTGTAGATAGAGTCATATATGTTGCAACTTCGATTTATAGTTAATAGATCTTCCATTGAGAAAAAGTTGTCATTGATATCCTCTTATATAAAACAGTTGCAAAATCTCAGTCACTACTATCATTTTCAGCTCAACATTCTTCACATAAGTAAGCTCCAATCTTATTAAACATGTGATATATTATAGAATCTGTTCCTAACATAGACATTCATATATCTACTCACCACAACCCAAAATGCTAAATCATGCCTTGAACCAACCATTTCATACATTACACCACCTACAACACTCAAGCAAATTATAGAATCCATTTCAAAATTCTGTTGATCCACATCCATAGCCTTTAAATTGAATTGAGTTCCCTTTGGTATTTCACACTTCTTAGAATCTCCTATGTGTAGGGTATAAACCACCTTACTCAAGTATTCCTCTAGAGATAAAATACACACTTTTATGTTCATGTCCCTTGATATTACCATTTACAAACTCTTCTTTGCACCTCCGTATCTTTCGTATCAAACTCATTACTACGTATTTTTTTGAGTTTTGGATTTTTTTTTCTCTTGACATGATATGAGCATGCCATCAACATACAATAATATATATATATATATATGCTTCCTATTTTTTTCCATTTTCTAATACACACATGCATCATATTGACTTATGATGAACCCTTGTTGTATGATAAAGCCGTCGTAAACAATTATTTCATTTTCTTGGTGATTATTTTAACTCATTTTGTGATGTTTAAAGCTTTCAGACATTTTTTTCATTATTCAGTTTTGCAGAACATTATGATTATGACATGTAGATTTAGATTAATTGTCTTCCATGCAAGAATCTCATTTTTACTTGTAGTTGTTCCAATTATGTACCCTTAGAAACAACCAATGACGGTATTACTATTATAGAAACACGTATCACAACATGATAGACGATTTTCTGATAGTTAACACTTCCCTTTATGCATAATATTTAACTACTAACCGTGCCTTATATTTAGGCAATTCAACCCCTAGTATCTAGAGTTTTCTTTTGAAACCCCACTTCCATCATAATATTTTGCATTTATGTTGTATTTGAACTAAACTCCGTGTTTCATTCTAAAGTAATAAATCAATGTCTTCTTGCATAACACTTTTCTAGCTTTTATAATCCTTACTTTGCTTTGCTTCTTGATAGCTCATAGGTTCCTCAATCTCGAATTCACATGTTATTTTTAACGCAAATGCTACTACATCATTCTCTGAATTTGACAAGAAGCATTATTTCACTCCTTGGTTTGCCTATATTCAATCTATAACTCTTTTATTTTCCTCTTCTTCATTAGTGTGCTATGTCTCTGGTTCTTCTCCTTGTGTGTTTCTATTGGTTTCCATATGATCTCCTTGTGATGCTCATAGGCTTCTCCATGATCAATTATCTCTTTCATGTTGATGCTTTGATCCAAATCAACTCTTATGGAAAACAATCTACATTATTCTCTTAAAAACTCATCTCAAGTTTCCTCCTTCGTATCCTTATACACCATATCTTTTTTGATTATGATTGTTTTCCTCATATAACATCTATCTCTTATACCTTTAACCCCTTTTAGATACCTAAAAGATATATCTTTTTTTTTTCAATTGGAAGTAGCTTGTCCTGATTTGAATGAGCATAAAAAAATATCCAAATATTTTAAGGTAATGATAAAAGGGAATGTTACCTGGCCGAATTTCTTCTGGTGTCTTGAGCTCAAGTGCTCTTGATGGAGATTCATTGGTCAAATGGACAGACATAGTTGTTGTTACTGCCTAAAAACTTCATGTTTAAGCTAACAGAAATTTGATCTTGTTTAGATTTTTTATATTTATTTTTTATCATTCTGTTTTGCGGAGGAATGTAATTATACCTTTCAAACCCATTTTCTTTACAAATTTATCAAACTTGTAACAAAAATCAAGATCATTATCAGTTAGAAATTTTACCTTTTTGTAGGTCTAATTCTTAACAAGTATTTTCCAACTAACAAAACTTGTGAATATTTCATTATTTATCTTAAGAAACATACCTAAATCTTTCGTGAGTAATCAATCATTGAAAAAAATAATGTGCTTTTTGATAAAGAATGAGTAATTATAGAAGATCACCATAAACCAACATGGACATAATAAAAAATACCTTTTCTCTTGTGAGTTATTGTGTTGAAGCTCAACATGTGTGTCTTACCTAATAGATGATATTCACAAAACTATAGGACAATTATATGTCCCTTCTTCAAAAACCATTCTTGACCAAGTTGATTCCTTTTGACCTCCTGTGGCCAAGTCTCCTATACCACAATCCAATCTCATCATTGTGTCTTATAACTTGTATTTCTCATATTATTGTATCACATTGTAGGACATAAAGTCCTCTCTACAAGTTACCAATCATTGTAACAATTGATCCCTTCAATACCTTAAACACGTGTATACAGAGACAATAGACATGAAAACTTTGAAATGAATTATATAACAGACATGAAAATTTTGAAGTGAATTATATAACCCAAATATATAAGGTATAATAAACTATAATTATATTTTGTATACATTGGAGATAAACCATGAATGTTTCATGGTTTGTTTGACATAACGTAGATGTACTTCTAAAGATTTATTGAAGATGTTAATTTGTTTCTAATCAAGGAATTTAATATTTTATGCTGAATAGCCTTTGTGAAGGTCTAAATTCTCTATTCATGTACACTATAAAAAAACATCTTGATATCAATTGATAGATAAACGAATCTTTTTGTTGGAAACTTTTCCAACGGATACACGGGGATATCAACGAGTCACTACAAGAAAATCAGGTTTTAGGGACCGACAAATCGGTTCCCAATCCGTCCCTAAACCAGTTTAGGGACGGATTAGAGACGACCAATGGTAGTATCCAATCGCGCGACTCCAAATTTTTTCCGTCCCCAATCCGTTCCTAATTAGGGACGGAAATTTCAGTCCCCAATCCGTCCCTAATTAAGGACCGAAAAAGTAGTCCCCAATCAGTCCCTGGATTAGGGACGGTTGGTTTCGGTATCTAAAGTTTGGAGACGGAACTTATACGCCCGTCTCCAAATTTGGAAACGGCTAGTTCCCGTCTCCAAATTTGGGAACGACACTCACCCATCTCCAAATTTGGAGACGGGAACAAGCCGTTTCCAAATTTGGAGACGGCAACCATCCGTTTCCAATTTTTTTTAAAAAAATAAAAAAAATTAAAATTTTGAAATTTAATCGATTACATTAAAAGATAAATATTAGTGTACATTACATTCCGATTACATATTTTTAAAAGTTCGATTACATTACATTCCGATTACATATTTTTAAAAGTTCGATTACATTACATTCCGATTACATATAATCCTAAGCCGTTCCGATTACTCCTGGTTGGAATCACTGTTCTGAACTGCATCCCAATCGATGTTAGGCATTTGCGCTTTCATCATGCGCAGAAGCTTATCCATACGCCTATCTGATCGTTCAGCATGCTTTTTTGATAGTTCAGCCTAGCGCTTGATCAACGCGCCTGTCGGATTCTTGGAACCTTTCGTCCATTTTATGTCGGAGCTCGTAATCCACTTTTTCTTTACCTTTGGATGAAGTTGAATGCTTTGAGGACATTGCTCCAAGTCCGAAAATACGACCTTTGTAGGGCGTAACTTGCTGTAAAACAAATACCAAGAATTAATAACATTTCTAAATAATGAAATTAGATCATAGTAGAATGTAATTATTACCTCGAGATACAATTCGTTGTACTCTTCCTGACTAAGAGTAGTTTGCGAGCCGTCTTCTCTCGGTGGAATTTGCGATACTCGCTCCGATGCAATGTTTTCAATTTCATCGTGAATGCTTTTCGCCTTAGGATCCACCCACGAACCATCTGACTTCCTAACGTGTGTACGTTCCAACAATTCTATATACGATGGTTTGTGTCCCTTCTCTTTCGCCTGAAAAAAATAAAAAAGACATAGTTTAATAAAATGTTAATTTTATATAAATACATAAAGTTGAATAAAACTTACCAGATCTTCGTATACTTCCGCAAAAGAACGAGATTCTGCTGTGTGCACGCTCATCCCGTATCCCGCTCTATCAGAACGTCGGGATTTACTTGCTCGCTCGCTCTTTGCCTTAAATTCTGGGGAATCCCAATGTGCGCACATCTGATCCCAAATATCTTCCGACATCCAATTGGGTTTCCATTTTATACATCTTTGTGCGTGCAATTTACCTACGATAGACTTCAGACGCTTTGCCGTATTTCTTTCAAATTCGGACTTTACTAGTCCGGTAATGGCGGGATTCCAATAAAATTTTTGCTGCAATAATAATAAGCTTATTATAATTAAATTGAATTTAAATTACTTGATAAAATTAAAAATTGTTTAAAACATACCACAAATGATTTCCACCATCGTTGCTTAATATCTGGATCGGTATGTGTCCAATCGTAACAGAACCGATCATAATCAGCTTTTATCGTAAGTGTTATTTGACGATTAAGTTGCTCATAGCCAAACCTACAGATCACAATGACAGATAAATTGACATTTAGTTAATTATTTATAGTTGATATTTGAAATTGAGTATACGTACCATAGTGCGCCGGTTTTTCGATCAGGGTCTATAAGAGGAAGCTTCCGTCGCTCTTCATCCATTGCTAAAATTTCTTCCACTGTTGGTTCCTCGTATATATGTGGATCGTCATGCTGAACTTGATCTGGTGGTGGTTGTATTTGCGGATAATACGACATATATTGCTCCGATTGTGTCGATCCAGTGTTTCGGAAGAAATTTGGATTAAGGTAATTATCATATCCTGAATTGGATTGTCGGGAATGAGACGAAATGTTGCCGCTTTCCTCGGACTGAGGGCGGTTTCTCGTTTTACTGCCTCTTCCAACGCGACGCGACGTACTGAAATGTGAAATTAAAATATTGTCAACGTAAATTTCTAAAATTCGCAACTTCTAATATCAACACATAAATAAACAACTAAATTTATTTAACTCATTTCCGCATTTTTTGTTCTAAATTTCAACGATGAATCCTAACGTCATAGAACCGCTAACATCATTCTAACGTCTAACCGCTAACATCATTCTAACGTCTAACCGCATTTTTTGTTCTAAATTTCTATAACCTCATAGAAACGCTAACATCATTCTAACATCTACCATCAACGTCTAACGTCTACCATCAACGTCTACCATCAACGTCTACCATCAACCGCTAACGTCTAAATTTCTATAACCTCATAGAACCACTAATTTCTATTACCTTGTTTGGCGGCGAACACGGCGAGAGAAGCGAACGGCGGCGACGAGGGGACGGGAGGAGAACGAGGCGAGCACGGCGAGAGAAGCAAAGGCGGCGACGAGGGGACGGGAGGAGAACGAGGCGAGCACGGCGAGAGAAGCAACGACGGCGACGAGGGGACGGGAGGCGAACGACGAGAGAAGCGAACGGCGGCGAAGACTTAGGAAGGAGATGGGATGGATTCCAGCGTGAGGAGGAAGGGGATTCGAGCGAGAATTTAAAAAAATTTGGAGACGGCGTATAAGTTCCGTCTCCAATTGGAGACGAGCTTACAAGTTCCGTCTCCAATTGGAGACGGTCGTACAAGTTCCGTCTCCAATTGGAGACGGCAAGATAACGTCGGTTCCCAATTGGAGACGGCTAAAGCCCGTCTCCAATTTTTTTTTTAAATAAAAATTAAAATCGGGACGATAGATCGAGACGATAATCATCAAAAAACGTATTGAGAAACAATTCGTAAACATATAATCATTGAGAAAATAGAAACTATCATTAAAAAGTATATAAAAAACAATTCGTAAACGTTTTAACATGATTCATCATCAGAGTCACACAATTGTTCCGTCGAATCTTCTGTATCTGATTCAAATTCCACATCTTCTTCTATATCTTCATGAATATCATCTTCATTTGTTTCGAGTTCCTCCATTTCACCGTGCGTAAGTTCTTCAACGCGTACATAGTCAATAGCAATAATCTCGGTCATTTGTTGTTGCATTGGCAATTGTTGTTGTTCTGCGTTGTCGATAAATTTGCCCCTCGGAAGTATCCTCATTGCGACACGCCAACCTGAAGACCATCTAATATGCGGATAGGAAACGTAACAAACTTGATCGGCTTGTGAAGCAAGAATAAAAGGCTCGTATTTTGCATATCTTCGTGTGGAGATAACTTCTACAATGCCTAGTTTGTTTACTCTTGTTCCACGACCGATTACTGGATCGAACCAATCACATCGAAATAGCATCTCTTTTAAACCGACATAACCTACAAAAAATATCAAAATCTGAGTCAATATCCAAAATGACATATGTGGTATAAGGATAAAATTGTTTTAAACTTGTTTTCTATACCTGGATATTCCAATTGCAAAATTTCCTTTAAAATCCCATAAAAATCTGGTTCGTCGACGGATGCACAATAGCTTTCACCTTTCACACATACACCATAATTCAAATTTTTCCAATACGGCAAATCCCAAAATATGCTCTTCTTGTACCAGTTATGAGTAATTCCATAACCACCAATTCTCGGATGATTGTTCCCTCCGCAATCTATACTCCTCGGAATACCCAAAGCAGAAAGTCGTTCATACAAAATCTCTTCGCCGGTCAAAACTGGAGGAGGAGATTTCCGCACAACTACATTCCTTTTGAAATTTCTCTTGTTGCGCCGTAATGCATCATCAACAGGAAGAAAACGACGATGACAATCAAACCAACTCATCTTTCTTCCATGTTTCAACTGAAAAGCATCTGTTTCTTCCATGCAATATGGACAAGCCAATCGACCATGCGTTGTCCATCCAGATAACATACTATAAGCTGGAAAATTACTTATTGTCCACATGAGAGCACCTCGTAACATAAAATTTTGTTTCCTCGAGACATCGTACGCTTGAACTCCATTCCATAATTCTTTTAATTCTTCAATAAGTGGTTGAAGAAATATATCCAAACTTCTTTTCGGATGATTAGGCCCGGGAATCATTATTGTCAAGAACAAAAATTCACGTTTCATACACATATCCGGTGGTAAGTTGTAAGGTGTCACTATAACTGGCCACAATGAATAATTCTTTCCAGACATCCCAAATGGATTAAAACCATCGGTACAAAGACCTAAATAGACATTTCGACTCTCAGCCGCAAAATCAGGGTATACCTTGTTAAAGTGTTTCCACGCCTCACCATCTGAGGGATGACACATCTCTCCTTCCTGACTTGAATGCTCAGCATGCCATCTCATGTCGCTTGCGGTCTCCACAGATTGATACAATCTTTTTAATCTGTCTGTAATTGGTAAGTACCACATACGACGATATGGAACCGATTTTCCATTCTTTGTTAAATAAAACCGATCTTTTCCACAAAATAGACAATTACTCATCTCCGATGTCTCTCTCCAAAAAATCATGCAATTGTCTTGACAAACATCAATCTTTTGATATGGCAATAAACCCAAAGATCGCATCATCTTCTTTGTCTCATAATAGGAGTCTACTGCATTATTATCTTCTGGCAAATAATCTCTTACTAATTGCAATATCGAATCCATGCAATTCTCAGACAAATTATTTTCAGTCTTCAAATTCATCAAACGTGCAGACAGAGATAACTGTGATAAACCACTCCTACAACCATCATAAAGTGGATTCCTAGCACTTTCTAGCATTTCAAAAAAACTTTTTGCTTCTTCATTCGGATCTTCTTCAATATTTTCGTTTCTTTCACGGAATACATTTTGCACCATTTCCACATAGGGGTTCATTTCTACATCTTGAGAAGACTCAAATTCATCATGATGTATAGTGCCCCTAAAGTTTTCCACAACATTACTAGATCGTGGTGCAAATTTTTCTCCATGACATAACCACATGAAATAATTCGGGGTAAATCCTCTTAAATAAAGATGCTTCCAAACAGTTCTCTCATTAACAAATTTTTCATTCTTGCATTTCACACATGGACAAACCAACGTACCCGTTTCTTTGTAAACTTGTTGATTCGTCGCCAATGTCTTAAACTGTGTGACGCCTTCTATAAACTCTTTCGATACGCTTTGAGATTCTGGATCAATTCTTCTGTACATCCATTGTCTAGAATCGAAAATGTTCGATCTTGATGAAGATGCCATTATATCGCAAACACTATAGAAGATATGGGGTGAAAAATATGAGAGTTGCTTATGAAAAACGGATCAATGGTTGAGGGGTTAAATAGATTATTTATACACGAATTAGGAACGGATTAGGGACTAAAAGATTAATTTTCCGAAAAATCGTCCTGAAACCGTCCCGAAACCGTCCCTAAAACGGTTTTTGAAGTCCTAAATTTAGGGATGATCTCAAATCCGTCTCCAAATTTGGAGACGGGCATGTCATCCGTCTCCAAATTTGGAAACGGAAGACCTACCGTCTCCAAATTTGGAGACGGATGACATGCCCGTCTCCAAATTTGGAGACAGATGACATGCCGTGTCTAATTGGTCCGCATTTAGAAACGGATTAGGCACGACTCTTTTGTACCCAAATTTGGGGACGGATTAGTGACGGATTTCATTTTTCGTCCCTAATCCGTGTCTAATCCGTTTCTAAATTTAGGGACGGAAGTGTCAGTCCGCAAATTCCGTCCCTAAAATTAAATTTTCTAGTAGTGAGTGATAATCCATTACAATCCATTAGATTTACCAATGGTCTATCAATGGATATTGTTTGTTGATATTGAATGTAGCATCCGTTGGTTAGTCGTTGGTATTCTGTCAGATATTTCAACGGATGCCCGTTGCACATTATCAATGGATGCCACCCATTGATAAGTGTAAAATTCTGATGCGGCCGTTGAAAAAAATCGACCGTTGGCAATCAACAGGTATCTATGGGATATCCGTTGAAATTTCAGTATTTATACACCAATCTTAAATTCCCTACTATCAACCATTAAATAAAAAATATAATTTCAAACAATGTCATCTTCTTCAAATATATATATATATACACACGAATCAAGAGAGATGATGTATGAAAGAAAATATCTCATTAATGAGGAGGTTAGACAAGAATTATTATACGGATTTTAAAAAATTCATGAGTTTTACGTCGATGCAGCTTCTCCGTCAAGAATGAGGGACAATGTTATGTCTCTACAAAAGATGCAAAAATATAAAATATTAAAGTCAAGAAATTGTATGACAAACACCTTTATAAGCTCGATCTCATGGAGAATTGTGAAGTTTGGTTCTTCCGTGAAGATTGTGGCGTTAGAGATATAAGTGTGCAAGCATCCCAAGTGGTGACCAATCTATATGTCGAAATGGTGTCATACACTTTTATTGGAGTTGAAAAAATGCATGAAAAGATGCTAAACAATGAGGAACGCTGATTTTTCAACCTACTACATACAGTGAAACAATCTACATATGAAGGTTATCACGTTTATTCCTATCATCAAGATTGATGAGTATAAAAAATATACTACAATCTAGCTCAAAATGCATGGATTCATTTTACAAAACCATGCGTGAATATATATCGGTAAATAATCAAACTCTAGAGATATATTATGAAACAAAGAATGTTTAAAAGGATTTGGACATGCCACATGAGAAGGTCATGTTTGCAAACATAGTTGCATGTTGTTTTGGAAGGACACAAAGACCTTTTGGAATGTAAATTTTGCAGTGCAAACAGATTTCAAGCAAAAAAAACCATCTCCATGGAAATATGTATCGTACAAAAAAGATGTTTTACATGTTTGTAACAAACTGGTTGAGAATGTTATACGAGTAAAGAAACTATTACCTTAATAAGGAGACATGCAAAACACTCGATAGATGAATGAGTAATGCAAAATCTATAAGATGGATTTCAACAAAATATTTACCGAGTTTGCATATGAAAGGAGAAATGTTTAATTTATCTATGCACCAATGGTTTTAGTCCATATGGACAATCCAGAAGTCAATATTCTTTATGGTCTGTGATTTTTTCTTCGTATAATATGCCTCCCCAGACGTATTTGAAAAATAGATAATATTTGTGACATTTTAGATTCCTAAACCAAAACATCCAAAGAAAAGTTTTGATGACATTAGTTCGAAGCGGAACTTCACATTAAAACTAGTGTGTTTGCAAACAATTAGCGACTTTCCTACATATAGAATATTATACTTTACTAAGCACAAAGGAGAGACTGGCATGTCCATATTGTATGGAGGATACATATTCGTTTCATCTTGTACACAAGAAAAAACCATGTTAGTTTGATTGTCATAGAGGATTTCTTCCTCGTCGACATACATTCAAAAAAGATATGAAAAATTTTCGAAAGAACGTGGTACAAAAAAAGAGGCAACATGCATAAAAATACTATACGAACGACTAAACACGATGACAGATTTACAAGAATCGTTGAAATGTGGAGTAGATCGTGGGTATAAAAAACTGCAAGAACGAGATGAATGGTATAATTTTTACAAACACATTATTTTTTTTTTGAATTACAATATTGGAAATCACTCATATTGCATCATAATTTGAATGTTATACATATTGAAAAAAAAAATCTTTTTGATAACATCATCAACATTGTTTTGAATGTCACGGGTAAAAATAAGGATATCATGCAATCAAGAAAATATTTGAAGACATATGTCGAAGAGCGTAGTTGGTGTTACACGATGGAAGGACACTGATCCAGATATTACGATTGTGTGGTCCTGCGAAAAAAATATTGTTGAGATAGTTAAAAGAATACGTTAAATTTTTGAATGGATATGCGCCAAACATTGTCCGATGTGTGGATATTGTGAGTTTAAGGCTCATCGACATGAAAAGTCATGATTATCACGTTTTCGTGCAGCGACTCATCTCAATTGACTTTGTGGAGTTATTACCACGAATTGCGGACAACGTTCTAAGCGGAACTAATATATTCTTTGCAAATATATGTTCAAAATTTTAAAAAGAAACAAGTTGGAGTTATTAAAAAACAATATATCAGAGGTATTATGCTCTTTTGAATAGATCTTTCTGCCTTCGTTATCGATGTCATGGAACATTTTCCAATATATTTACAAGATGAGGCATGACTCAGTGGATCGGTTCAATTCAGATGGATGTTTCCATTCGAAAAGCTTTTCTTTCTTCTAAAAGAATAGACAAAAAATAAAGCAACAGTTAAAGAATCTATTGTTAAACAATACTTGTTAGACGAGATCATATATTTTAGCATATTTTATTCCGAGCGCATATTCTAACGAAACAAAAAGATTAGAAAAATATCACACAAACTATTTATATTAATATAATCCTCAATGTGGTGCAATCCTTAAGATTTTTACGCCAATTGGACGTATAGAATGAAATCAAAGGAATATTGGCTAAGGGTCGTGCAAGAAATGTATTGTGCTGGCCAATTATGGTTACTCGGGGATACACCTTCCACACATACGAGCCCAGAAATATAGAGGTACATACAATTATAACATTTGCATTAATAGTGAAACAAATGATGATAATTTCTACGGTATTTTGCACTAAATCATACAGGTTGAATATCTTGGTATTGAAGATAATATTTTTAAAATGTTAGTGGTTCGATCCAACCATTGTATGTGGTAGACAAAAAAATTCGATGAGAGGAATTGGCATAAAATCTTCATGACATTACGCAAAGTAGAATCCATTCATCGGAACAAAATTGAACCGATCAGATATATTATGTTCAATATCCAAGAACATTTTGACATCGACGAGAAGAGTAGTGAGACTTAGTGAAGATTAAATAATTTAGAGTTATAAACATAGAAGAAAAAGAATATACATTGTAAAAGAAAACCCCTAAGCCAATACACATAATTGATACTAAAATCGTAAAGATATTCTCGCAAAGGCCAACATAGATGGTGATTACATTGATAATTATGAAGACGACGTTGAACCGAAAAGATGTAGAAGATGAACATGGCAATGAATTCAATGCACCATCAAAAGAAGACTTATCAATTGAAGAATCAACAAAAGAAAGATTGTGAATTGTGTAATTATAATATTAAAGTTTTCAAATTTATCTTTTTTAACTCTATTATTCCATTATCTACACGCATTCGTTGATGTTGAAACGAAAGCCCGTTGATATTAGAAACTTTATCTGGAACCTAGATAGTTTTCTCGGATTTATCACCTTCCAATGAGAATCTGTTGATCTTTAAAAAAGCCATTATGACCTAAGTATGTGCCTAACTAGTTTCTCTAAGTTTGTTGCCTCGAGAGAGGAAATTCTAATGGGAAGTCATTGGAATTGCCAATGAATGTCCGTTGAAAAGGAAACCAAATCGTACGACCTAACGTTTATTGATTGGATGTACCTTCAATGGGCATCCATTGAAAATTCCAACGGATGCTTGTTGGAAATTTGAATATTTTACTCGTTGAACAGTTTCATTTTCAACATAACCTCTAAACTAAAACAACAAATTCTCAAATACTATGAGACCTTGAAGTTTCATCAATCATGTAGGGTTGTTGGCAGGTTCTACTTGAGCCCCACCACCACCTCCTCCACTATCAAACTGTTCTCCTTCACTGATATAGACGTCACATATATTTGATTATGAAGATGATATGGTGGATATCGATGAGTTGATCAATACCTTCGACGAATGTACAAACTTTCCTATAATCGATCCCAGATGCCCCGATGAAACTCTAAGGTATAACTATTTAAATATATATTATATTTATTTATTGAAATTATCTAATGTTTTCATTTACAAATGTAGATTTGACGTGGATGATTTTCTCAAACACACGAACAAAAACATCATCTAAGGTTCTATGCAAGATCAATTATATTATTCTTGGTAAGTGATGCTAGAGGTTATTCGTCGTCGATGGTGGTGTACATTTTTGGAAAGTTTTATTTTTATATAAATTTTAATTAATTATATGTTGAAATTATGTAATATACTAACTTTCTTTATTTCATTTTATAGAAGGCTTACAGATGGCATATGAATGACACATCATGCATCTATACCGCGTGGATGATGATATGAAATCACGACTGCGAGTGATGATGAACAACACCAAAAGAAACTATTACAGCAAGAATGCAAAATCGGGATGGGCAATAGACGAGGTTTTCAACCAATTCATCTAACATTGGGAGTTTAAATATTGTATAAAACTTTATTATATATTTAAACTATTTTTTATTGTAATTTGTTTTTATTTTAGTTCATTATTTCTTAAAAGTTTTCTAAATTATCAACGAATGTCCATTGATGGTAGAACAATAATAGCAACAGACATCAGTGAAAATCGTTTAAATGTTCCTAGGAAAAATGCCATCGGGCGTCGGTTGGTACTCCGAAGTTTTTCAACGGATGCCATTTGGTCTTCATTAATAGGTTTCAACGGATGTCCGTTAAAAATTACAACGTGCATCCATTGACAGGCTTCCGTTGGAAATTCTATTAGCCTTATCCATTACAATAATTTGATATTGTTCAAACGAATTTTAGCCGTTGAAATCTCATTCGAAATTTCCAAAAATATATTTTTTTAACAATCGATTACCAACGAACTTGAATCCAATCCATTGAAATTTGTTGGTAAAGGCTAATTACAAGTAGTGCCTTTAGTTTCTTTTATTGATCCAATAAATCGTTAAGAAGGAATATATTGATCATCTATTGATATATCAATATTCATATTTTATAGGTCATTGACCATCCATCCACATTATCCTCTATTGTCTTGGTTTCATTTACCTTGAAGCCATAAATTGTGTTTAAGATACATCTTGTTTGGCATGATTTTGCACATAAACTCATTCACAAGAGCTCTCTAAATACCAATTGTTGTTTGTTCATACCTCAACTTATGTGTTATTTGATCACTCAAATAGAGAACATTGAGATATCAATCTTCATATTTTCGAAGTCATTGAATGAGTCGATGCTAGAAAACTTTGCTGAACTAAGAACTTTATGAAAAAGCCAAAGAAAAAAAAATTTAGATTGTGCAAGAATAAGTTAGTAACGAGTTCAGAGTATCAGATATGAGTATTCTATGTCCCAAAACAAGATTCAAAACTGAGCCAGTTCACTAAATTTAAAAGTTTTATGTAGGGGTTTAAAATAAATTGATGGATTGTAAATCAAACTTACTCAAGATGTTTTTTTTTACGAGTTAAGTTAGTATTTTTTAGTTGGTGTAAACAATGTTGGAATTGATGATGGGCTAGCTCACAAGCTAGGAGAAAAATAATGTGAGATCATTATCTCATATGTTTGTGTTGTGTTATCTCTTTGGTTCCCATATATTGTCATTATCTCGCATCTTCTTGTTGTCTCATTAGTTCCATCGTTTTTGTTCCCATCGCATTGTTGGTTCCCATTATCTTGCCTTCATTCCTGCCACATCATTAGGTCTCTTTGTCTTTATTCTTGTCTCGTCATATCATTGGTTCTTTTGTCTCTATTCCTATCTCATTATATTATTTGTTCTTGTCATGTCGCTGGTTCCCGACGTCTTTGTTCTCGTCTCTGTTCTTGTTGTGCCATTGATTATCAATTTGAGGTAATTTTCACTGTCTTCGACGATGATGAGGTTTGTTATTATATGCAGTATATATTGGTAAATAAGATGATGAAATGGATTCATATGAGAGAATGATAATAGAAGAGAAGCTTAGAATGTATGAAGAAGTTGATGAGTTTGGAGGAATTTAATCTATTCAAGTAAGTCTCCCTTCTAAAAGAAAAAAAAAGAAACTTACATAAGATGTATGGAAAATTTAGAAGAGTAAGTGAAACACATTTGATGTGTATTCAATTTAATCAAAAGTATGTTCGAAATATGGAGTCTTATGGAACTACTTTGGCAAGGCATTTGAAGAATATGTCCTAAAAAATTAGCTTAAGGTATCAATGGAATGTTTATGAAGGTCGATGGCAATATCAAGATAACTGAAAAGTTTGACCATATAGTTGTTGAGGAGAAACTAACCAAGTGTATTATATCACATGATCATTTCGATTTTTTGTGAAATCTCTGTAATCAAAGTTTAAGTTTTATTGTATAAACACTCTAGTTTTTCGGGTTTATGAGTTTTATTTGAAGCAAAAAGGAGCGTGAAGTTTGAGTTAGAAGTATTCCTAGTAGAATATCTTTGACTTTGAATCGTTGGACGAATATTAACGATGAGGGGTATATATGTTTAATTACAAATTATGTTAATGAGAATTGGAAGTTGAATAGTAAGATATGTATTTTGTTGATATGTCAGCACCACATATCCATGAAGCATCTTATACTATATAAAAGTGAATGCGTTGTGAACAGTATACATTTATACGTGGCATATATATCCATGGTCAGATAATTCATATTAATGTGCTGTCATTGTTTTTGACTGTCTGATATTTTTCCCTTTTTTCCGCAGGTATTCTGGGCAAAAAAGGGTACATTCGTCATAAATCATCTAAAAAACCCTGAGCCCTAATTCTCCTTCCATTCCCCTCTTCCCTTCACCTCTTTCCCCTTCACCCAACTTTGAACCTAAGCTCTTTCATCCGCCTCCTCCCCGTCCGCCTCTTTCCCCTCTGCCTTTGTCCTTTGTCCTTCTCTGTGCTCTGCCGCCTCTGTCCTCCTCTGTCCTCCTCTTCCCCGCCGGCTCCTTCCCCTCCGCCTCCTTCCACTCCGCCTCTTTCTCCTCCGCCTCTGTCTTCTGTCCTCCTCTGCCTTACTCTTCCTCGCCGGCTCCTTCCCCTTCGTCTCCTTCCTCCGCACCTAACCTTACTTTCTTCATCTTCCCTCGTCTTTTCCTTTGTTCTCCTAACCGCTTTCGGCTTCTTCCTTTTCACCCCACGTTCCTATCCTCACAATCACCCACGCCGACTGATGGGGACCCACCTACTCATCAAGCATTTCCCTAAGCCGATTCGCCAAAATTTTTGAGATTTTTTTACAAGCACATTGCACGATGAGATATTGCGAGGATGAAATACAACCCATTACATAAAAAAGGTATAGGCTCTAAATGTTTCAAGATTTCCTCTATTGAAAGGATATGTAGCAAACCACTCTTCTTTACAAATGATTTTTATTGCTACAGATGATTTTGATTGCAGAGTTGCGGCAGGCCCAGACGACACGACTCGGAGATTCAAACGAGCAGCTCTCGATCTAGATGGTAAGTTAGATTCATTTGTTTGATGTAAAACTGTATTTATTAAATTCTGAATTAGGTGCCTTATTGGAATCGGATTATTCGCCATAGAATTTGATTTTATTGTGATTCATCGTGCTGAATTTATTTGTTGGTGTATGGGTATTATGAAATTTATTAGGTGAGAAATTCTGTCGATTTTTTGTTGGATAGTGATTAACATTAAATGGTTTGTTCCTTGGCTTGTGTTTATTTTCCCACCATCTTTTACTGTTATCTGATGTACACGTGTTGGTTATCATGCAAAATTATTGCTGTCGTGGCAATATCCAAGTCTTTGTTCCTGTATGTTTTACCTTATTTTCCTCTAAGGTAAAACATCATTCCTTCGGTGAATTTATCACTTTTAGATTTACATGTGTCATGCAATGGGTTTTGCATTTAAAAAATATTACTTTCGTGGCAATATTTACCAACACTCTCATATCAATTTTTCCAGCATGAAACACGTCATCCTCTTTGAACTTACACGTAATACTTATTTGATTTATACCATTTCTGTTTTCTATATAGACACTGCAGTTTTCATAATAGTATTTGTACAAAAAAAAGCTTCAGCTTAAAGCAATTAAGAAAACGTAAAGGTCCTTCGTACAAGCTTTTCACTTTGTTTAGTAATCACGATGTATACACCTCTTTCTCAGATACGTCCAGCTCAGGAGATGGCTTACAAAATCAGAGTCCGTATTGTCCGTCTGTGGACATTCGGCTCAGCAACAACTCCAAATCCCACTTCAAGTTGGGAGATGGTTATATGTGATGAATGGGTAAGTTATTTAAATTATTGATTTCTCGTATATTTTCTTATAATATACATAACACTGTTATGAAAACTTTGCAGATGTTAAACTGCAGATGTTTGTGGGATTATACACTAATGATTTTTACAATATGCAGAGAAATCGAATGCAATGTTCAGTTAGGTCTCCATTTTGGCCTCGTCACAGAAGATACCTCATAGAAGGGGCTTGCTGCGTTATGGTCAATTTCACAGTCCTCAGAAATTTCGGAGACAATCGTTCGTGTGCTGCAGAATTTAAGATTGGGTTCAATCCAATGACGTTTGTCAGGCAATGCGAAGACATATCCAATATGGATTAGTTCTTTGATTTTGCTCTCTTCGACAGCATAGTTTCTGGCTCATTAAATGAGAGCATACTAATAGGTTAGTCTTCATAGCTTAATCGTACGTTACTTATTCGTATTCATAGACAACAATATTTATTTATTAAATTTGTTGGTGCTGTTATTCCTTGCAGATTGTATAGGCGAGGTTATATCGGTTGGTGAATTAGAGGATGCAATCTACAATGACCGTTCTGTTAGACGCATATCTATACAGCTGCGTGACAATAAGTAAGCTACCATTTTTCCTGTGTCTATTAATTCACAAATGTTAACTAATATCTATGGGTTAGTCACGGTTTTGTCGTTTACCGTTGCAGTGATACTATCCTTGATTGCACACTGTGGGATACTTTCGCGAACAATCTTTATGAATGTGTGCGCAATCACGACCGAGGACCATTAGTTATAATATGTCAGTTGTTCAAGATCCGCCGTTGGGGAAGTAAATATTGTTATTTTACTATTTCATATTGACTTTGCAGAAAAATAGAAATCAAATCATTATCGGTGCAACTAACTATTATTATCTTATATGTTGCAGACAAAAAAACAATTCGAAACGTTCAGTATTCAAGCAAGCTATTTTTGGACCAAAAGCCTACCAAGATGTGTCTACGTCTAGCGGATCGTTCGTTAAGGTAACCGGTTGGAATTGTTGAAAACATTCCCACCATGGTAGGTAGAATTTGCATTGCCATTTAATCCCTATATCAATATCAACTGCTCCTATTGCACATTTACAGCAACAATGACATCTACATACGGTTACGATTTCTATATATACATACGTAGATTCTATTGCTTATACTTTATTTTATTGTCTGCAGTATTCCTGGTAGACTTCTCGATGTACCAAAATCAATATCGCCCCTTGCTCCACGGCCTGATATGAGTGAAACCGTTGATTGTTGGCTGCCGTTCTCGCTGAAGACTATTTTCGAAGTTATGCATTTGACAGAGGTACTTTTCCCTTGCCTAAATAGTTTCTACAGTTTTTGGAAAACATAATTGTTGCTGAACAGTTTTGTATTCTGATGTTTCAGGCTATATCATGCACAACAATTGCAACAATCACTGAAGCTGTGTCTACAAATGGATGGTATTATTTAGGATGTAAATCCACCATCGACATATCTTCCTTTCTTTTGTATACAAAGTATTACATTGATATACATTATAGGTTTAAAATTCATATAGCTCGCGCGTAGCGCGGGTATAATCTAGTTAACTACTAAAATCTACTATTTTCTGAAAAAAAAATGAGGGATATAAAAGAACTGTTGATAATTCTTCGGCTAATGACTCTTTACAAGAGATATTTCTTATATAATAACTTGTTGTATGGTAGAGAATTCTTTCATATAATATGTGCACATATTCAAAATCTAATTACGCAAGATGGTTTAAAGTTTCTTGGTGATGTTATGAGTTAAAAAAAAGAGAGTGTGAAGTATCATAATTATTTAAAAGTAAGAACGGATGATTTTGAGAAATTCATAGAAGATGGTATTGGTAGTAATTGAGTTATTCCAATTCAAATCTATATTACACCTATATTTTTAGAATTGAGAGTTTTCTAAAGAAACATGATGATCATATAAAGAAGATAACTTCTAGTATGCAGGTAAAGTTCAACAAATATTGGGAGCATTATAGTGATATTCTTTCCATTGAAGTTATTTTTTTATCATATTATGAAGGGTCAATTCATAAAGTGTAGTTTGATGAACTCGATATATATTCTTCTAAGAAAAATTTGAATCTTGTGAAAAAAATGTATACCTTCTTCAAAGCATATAAAAACAATTCAACCATTGGCGAAAAAGTAATCAAAGAGATGAATCTTCTTCTCAACGTGATATCTTCCTTAATGGCAAAAGAAACGAGTTGGAAATACTTTTTGTAAATTTTTATAATACTTTTTTACTTACCAATATGTTAATTTGATAATTTAGCATGTGAAAATTTTTATATGGAAAATTTTTAAGGGGGTTTTATTATTTTGATGAATGTTCTGAAATTGGAGAAGATGAGAAAAAATCACATTTGCGTGCAGAAAAGCTTAAAATGTTGTGTTATCCCTATTTGTAAGTCTTGGGATTTTGGAAGGGGAATATAAATTGATTACATGATTTAACATACATAGTTTTTGATATATTGTGTGTTCATATATATAACTACAGTGGCATAAGAATTATCATTTAGTATTAGTTCTCTCGCATTCTAAACAAGTATATAAGTCGACTTCTATTTACAAATGCAAAAGCATTGATTTTTATTCATGTTTGGCATAAAGCTTTTGCAATGGAAAAAAGGTAAATCTTTTAATTTCTTGTTTATGAGTTTTATGATTTTGTATTCGATTTGGTATTTTTTTAACATTGAATAAGTTGGTATTTGAATTGATATTTTTATATCATAAAACAATTTTTTCTTTATATAATGTATTTCTAAGGTTTTTAAAATAAATTGTCTTAACTTGTGAGTTAACTACGAGCTTTAATGCAAGTAAAACTGAACTGAGATTTTCCAACTTGTTTAAAAAAAATGTGTTGGGGCTGAACCACCTTATCTACTGACGAGTTGGACTGAGTTGAGTTGAACCAGCCCGTTTTACACCATTATGTTTAGAGAGTACATGAACTTTTACAAAGAGCCAAAAAACAATGAAAACTCGGTGCTCAAACCTTACGCCAAAATCATCTTTGTATACTCAAAAAATAAAAGAAAAAAGTCATTAATGGTTGTTGCAAATATGGGTAGATAAAATATTCGAAGTATTCATATTCCAACCCAAAATTCAAATATCCAAATAAAAAATACAAATCCAAATATAAGAAATCAAATATTCGATAAAATACAAATACAAATAGTAGACTCAATTATCCGAAACTATTCATATTCGTAAAATACTATATAAATATTTTATCTAATATATAGATAAATATATAACAAAATTAATTTTAAGGATCAAATTGTAAATAAAAATATTATTAATTTTGTTCCGACATTCAATATAAAATATATAAACAAATATGTATTATGCATATACTTATAATTGGATAATTAAAATATAAATAACTCTAGAACTCTTTCTTTGATGGTAAGAGATCTTTTGGCTATTCCGCCATCCACAGTTGCTTCATAGTCAGTTTTTAGAACGGGAGGTCGTGTGATTAGTTTGTATCATAGTTGTCCGACTTTCCATATGGTTGAGGCTTTCATTTGTAATCAAGATTGGATTTGTAATTCATATGGGTTGGATAATGTTATGGTGACACTGTAAGATATTAAAAAACAGAACTCAATAAGTATATAACTTTTATGCGAGTTTTATTTTGATGTATTTGATATTTAATTTGATAATCTAACCATTTGTTTCATTGTTTTAGACGAATTGGTGACGCTAGTGGATTCATCGACAAAGCTAAATTTAGATTACTCATGTGCGATGTATATGAAGATTTAGTGTTTATTTATATGATGTATTTTTTGTATTTATGTGATTTGAACACTATTTATGAATTATATTTTGATAATTATCGGGTTTTTTCATTAGATTTTTTTAAAAAATTTAAATTAGGTTCATATACTGATACGTATATCTGAAGAATATCCAAATATTTGTGGATATTCAAATTTACAAATATTCATTTTTAAAAATACAAATACAAATAGTAAAATCAAATATTCACCTAATATGAATACGAATAGTCGGATATTTACAAATATTCGGTATTTGTTCACCTTTAATTACAAATTCCTCGAATATGAGTACTATTCCCTGAATGAAAATGACCACGTTTGAGTTATGATTATTGGTTCTTCAATTTGCTTTGGTTATTTTCCATTAACCAATCCAATTTGTTTTCGAATCGAGCTAACGATAATATTGACATTATTAAATTTATCTAAAAAGGAAAATATAGGTAAAAATGGGGTAACTTCAAAAATACCCTCGTAGGGCTAAAACACTTCAAAAATACCCTTCCTGAAAAAGAAAAAATTTTTAACTTCAAAAGTACCCGTATAAATGTTGATATTCCCAAAATACCCCTGCGACCTTACGACCCAGTTCGACCCAGCGACCCAGTTTGACCCTGCGACCCTTGTCCCTCAGCGACCCTTGTTCCTATGCGACCCTTGGACCCCTGCGACCCTTGTCCCTCTGCGACCCTTGTTCCTCTGCGACCCTTGGACCCCTGCGACCCTTGTCCTT
>CM071866.1:20389799-20400530 GCA_036759665.1 Gynandropsis gynandra
TTTTATATTTTTGGTCTCTTTGAATTATCAATACATCAAGTTGTCTTCTACAAGTTTTCAATTGGTATCAGAGCTGGTAACCAAAATTTAGAGTAAATCTAAAAACTGGTTTGAGATTCGAGAAGACAACAAAAATGGAAGGACCAAGAGATATGTATTCGTTTGGAAAACCTGTCATGTTAGATGCGTCTAACTATGGATACTCGAAAGTTAAGATGAGGGCAAGTAGACGAGGAATTGACGAAGATGCCTGGAGTGCAGTTAAGAACGGATGGACACCACCGACTATCATTGATGAAAATGGAAAAGAAAAGGAGAAGCCATCAGATGAATGGACACCTAATGAAAAAAGAAGTTCAACCTTCAACGCAAAACCCCTGACACCTTTTTTTCATCAGTGGATATTAATGAATTTAAAAAGATTCAAGGATGTGAGTCTGCCAAAGACGCATGGGATACATTGGAAACTATCCATGAAGGTACAACAAATGTTAGAAGAACACGTCTAGATATATTGGAACATCAATTTGAGAAGCTGGAGATGGGGAAATATGAAAGCGTAAAAGAATTTAGAAGTCAGATGAATGCCATCGCAAATGAAGTAAGTGAAAGGAGTAGTATTACAAGCTACCTCAGAAAGCACCAGATTGGACAGTATTGAAGAAAACATTGTATTACTGACCAGAAAGTTTGGAAAATTTATGAAGAAACGGTGAGGGATGAAAAAATTATCAACTGAAGATGCTGGATATAGAAAGAAGAATAAATCTAGATCTTAATGCCACGAATGCAAAGGACTTAGTCAATTTAAATCAGATTGTCCTAGCATCGCAAAAAGAGAAAGTATGCTCAAAAACCTCAGAGAGACACAATGCTTCAAATGCAAGGGTTTTGGACATACTAAGAATGAATATGCTGACAATAATCTGGTAAAAGGAAGATCACTAATCATGTTTAGTGAATCCAGTTCTGAATCCGGAGATGAGTTTGAAGAAGAACAATCAAGTTTTGTTGCTTTAATTGGCATTATTGATGAAAACGATAAAGAAAGTGAAAAAGATCAACTTGAAGAGGAAGATGAAGTTGATGTGGAGGTGATCTACAATGAGTGGCTTAGAATGAGCAAATTGAATGTCCAACTGATCAATGAAAATGAGAATCTGGAAGCTCAGATTCAAGATATGAAGCAAGTAGTAGCTGCTAAGGAAGAAGAAGTGCACTTCGTCAAAAGACAGTTACAAGAGACAAACAAACAGCTAAAGATGCTGCCAAATGGTACTGAACAATTGGATCACTTGCTCTCTATTGGAAAAATAAAATGCGACAACCATGAAATTGGATATATCGGGAACTCAAACAAGTCAGAAAACAAATTTGTTTCTGGAGGGGATTTGCAAGAAAGTCTGAAATGGAAAGAAAGACAGTTGACTCATGGTACTCTTAATAAAAGCCAGAACAGACAAAATTCTGAGATAAGAAGAAGTAGGAATGATCATGCCTTTGAGTACAGATCTAAAAGAAAATATTAGAAGTCTTACCAACACTACAACCAGAGAAAAACAACAACTACACATCATAATGGACATAATCATGGGAGAAAGTACCAAGGTAAGAATAGGAAGAGGAACTCAGTTGTCTTTTTCTTCTGTGGAATCAGGGGTCATAAACAGCGCACGTGCTACAAAAAACACAGGAATGATGCAGGTAAGTCACCAAACATAAAACAAATTTAGGTAAAGAAAAGTGATTTATATTGCAATGTTGCATACATTTCTGCTCAGAATGAAAATCTAATACCTGGTACTTTGATATCGGATGTTCCAGACATATGACAGGTACTAAAAAATTGCTTTCAAACTTTATCGAAATTAAGAATGCAGGAAGTGTAGTGTTCGGGGATGGAAATAAAGGAAAAATCCTTGGCAGAGGAGATATCAAGTCACCCGGACAACCTATCTGATTCTACAGCAGTAAGAGGTATGCCTAAGCTAAAATTAGATAAAGAAGGAATGTGTAAACCGTGTCAGCTAGGCAAACAAATCAAAGTTCATCATAAACGGATGCCCGAAGTGAAGACTGATAAAATTCTGGAGCCCCGGTGCATAGACTTGATGGGTCCAATGAGAACATAGGGTTTTGGAGGGAAAAGATACATTTTTGTTATTGTTGATGATTTTTCTCGATATACTTGGGTAAAATTTCTGAGAGAAAAATCTGAAACGTTTGAGTTATTTCATTTCCCGTTTCTTCAACTGAAAAATACTAAAGGTTGTATTGAGAGAATCAGAAGCGATCATGGAAAAGAATTCGAGAATTATGTATTTAACAAATTATGTCAAAAGCATGGCATCATCCACGAATTCTCAGCACCCAAGACACCACAACAAAATAGAGTCGTTGAAAGGAAGAACTGGACATTGCAAGAAATGGCTCGGGCAATGCTGCATGGCAAATCTATATCTATCAGATGGAGATATCTCGGAACATGAAAATTCTCGAACCAACATGGAGCAAATAACGGTACATAAAAATCACTCCATAGAAGATGTCATCGGCAACATTGATGATGGAATACGCACACGTAACAAACCACGAGTAAATTATCATGACATGTTAAAATTTGCATGTTTTACTTCACAAATAGAACCAAAGTGTGTTCGTGCTGCGTTAGATGATGAGTCATGGATAAAGGCCATGCACAAGGAGTTAGAACAGTTTGTTCGAAATGATGTTTGGATTTTAGTTCCTCGACCAATGAACTTTAATGTGATTGACACGAAATGGGTGTTTAAGAACAAGACCAATGAACAAGGTGAGATTGTCCGAAATAAAGCAAGATTAGTAGCACAAGGATATACGCAAGTAGAAGGAGTTGATTTTGATGAAACTTTTGCTCCTGTGGCTAGATTAGAATCTATTTGTCTATTGCTTGGTGTTGCTTGTTTCTTTGGTTTCAAACTGTTTCAGATAGACGTGAAAAGTGCGTTTCTAAATGGGATACTTCAAGAGGAAGTTTATGTGGAACAACCGAAAGGTTTTGAGGATCCACATTATCCAAAGCATGTCTACAAACTAAAGAAAGCCTTATATGGGTTGAAGCAAGCGCCTCGTACTTGGTATGAAAGACTTACAAGCTTCCTTGTTCAGAATGGCTACAAAAGAGGGGGAGTTGATAAAACCTTGTTTATCCATGATTCTGATGCAGTTTTGTTAGTTGTACAGATTTATGTTGATTATATTGTGTTTGGCTCTAAATCACAGGAGAAAGTGAACTGGTTTGTGCAGACTATGAAGCGGGAGTTTGAAATGAATATGTTTGGAGAACTCAAATACTTTCTTGGTTTACAAGTGAAACAGCTCGACGATGGACTATTTATTTCTCGGAGTAAGTATGCCAAAAATCTGGTGAAAAGGTTTGAACTAGACCACGGTAAGTGGGCAAGTACCCCCATGTCAACAACAACAAAGCTGACAAAAGATGCAGATGGTGAAGATGTCGAGGTTAAACTGTATAGAAGCATGATTGGTAGTCTTCTTTATCTCATTGCAAGTAGACCTGATTTATGTCTAAGTGTAGCGATTTGTGCCAGATATCAAGCTAAACCGAAGAAATCCCACTTGCTGGCTGTTAAACGAATAATCAAATATGTCAAAGGTATATCAGAGTATGACATTTTATATTCCAAAGATACTAACTTTGAACTTGCTGGTTTCAGTGATGCTGATTGGGGAGGAAATACGGATGATCGTAAAAGCACGTCTGGTGGTTGTTTCTTCTTTGGAAACAATTTAGTATCATGGCATAGTAAAAAGCAAAATTCCACGTCTCTATCTAGTGCTGAAGCTGAATACATTGCCTTGGAAAGCTGTTGCACTCAACTTTTATGGATGAATCAAATGCTTATGGACTACGGTATGAAATCCAGAACCTTTGCTGCCTGGTGCGATAATACCAGTGCTATAGACATATCGAAAAATCCTGTTCAGCATTCTAGAACAAAGCATATTGAAATAAGACACCATTTTCCGAGGGAGAAAGTTGAACAAAAACAAATGAAAGTGGAATATGTGCCTACGGAACGTCAGCTTGCAAATATTTTCACAAAAACCCCTGGATTTAAATCGGTTTGTTTCTCTGAGAAAATCACTTGGTGTTTATGAGCTTTGATTGTTCCTTGCAATTACATTGGTAGATTCGTTTTCGGAGTGTCTGATGACCTTACGTAGAAAAGGGAAATTACTGAGATGTCTGCTTGATTTAAGTACACTTATTGCTGATTGTTCTGTGTTTTTGAACACTGTTACCGTACTTGCAAGTTACAAGCCTTCTATCTGGTGACCCAAGTGCACTTAAAATTCTCACTTACTCCTTTGACAACTTTTATGCGTGTCTCTATGCAGAAATAAGATTAGTTTGTCATGAGTATATGCTCGGGTCTAAGTTGGGAGATATTCAGTTTCAGTTATAACGTCCTATTATACAAAGCAAAAATTATGCTTACATACTCCTCTATGCTTACATAAGAGTATACCTAAAAAGGGTAGTCAAGGAGCTTGTTATATGAACAAAATGATATCTACACAACGTCCTAGAAGATTTGAATGAGTGTTTAAAATAAAAAAAAGGAAGAAGAAAATAAAATAATAATAACCAGTAATGCAATTCAACAGATTGTTTTAAGTGGAGAACAATATTCAGTAAGTGTACTTAAACAATCAGCCGTTTACAGTTCTTGACTATTTTTTAACAGTCTGATTTTGCTTTGATTCTTTCTATCATGTTTTATGACTAGGGTTTACACATTGATCTGACGAGCATTATCAGCACTTGAGTGTTTTTATTTTTCAGAGAAACTTGGCAGTTTTTTTAAAAACCTTTAATTGTGATGAGATAGTTTGTGGGCTGATGTGACTAGTGCAGTTACTTTCAATTTTTCAAAATCCCTATTTTTTGCTGCAACTGCACTTAACCTTCCCTAAACTGCTGCTTTTACTTGCTGCTTACAATTCTGAAACCCTAACCCATTTTTTTCGAGAGAACGAGAAACAGTTTCTTCGTTGCAGATTTTTTTTCTCTTCAACAAAAATGCAGACACGAAGCACCAAATTTGGCCTGAATGCGGATGATGTACTCCTGCTTGATAATCAGAAGGTCAGAATGGGAGACCTTGTGTTTACACGAAATCCATCGCGTGTAAACGACCATCATTACAAGGTTTTGGCGACGAAATTTTTTGTTCCGAATAAGAGTGAAAATCAAAGATCAAATGCAACATCAATGGTTCACCTTCAAACATATCCTGATAGTGACCTAAGGGCCTCGTCTACGTCGACCCCACAGCGTGAATCACACCACACTTCAAATGAACAAAGGAAAACTTCGACCTCCTCGACCCCACCGAGAGAGACCCAAACAACCTCGGCCTTACCACCGAGTGCTGCTCCATCAACTGTTCCAACAACGCCAGTAACTGCTTAAAGAACGGTCTCTGCTACTGGAACCCAACTCTCTACATCTTCGAGAAGAGGTACTCCTTTATCTGCCTCCAAGGCTTTTTCACACAAAATGTACAAGGAATCGTACCTTGCTAGGTTTAAAACCCTTAAGGAAAGGGGAATTTTTTCTGAAAGAGGTCTGAGTGTGCATCAGTTCAAGCACCTCTCTGTTTGGGACTTATTAATGAACAGTACGCTGACAAACACAGTCACTACTGTGACTTCTGTGTGTAAGGAACTTGTGTATGAATTCTATGCGAATTTGGTTCCTGAAATTGAAGACTCAGGTTCGGCCTTGTTTGGTACCATGTATGTTCGTGGTCATGTTATCAAGTTTAGTGCTGAAGTGATAAATGATTTTTTTGGCATCCCACACGTACCTGTGACACGCACAAAAGAACTCCAGCTTGATTTGGATATGAACACTGTCACTAAGGAATTGACAGATGGTAAAATGATTTCATGGGCTGGTCAGATCCCAAATTCTAAACTTGAGTGGGAATATGCTTTACTCAACAAAGTTTCTCGCACCAACTGGGTACCAAACAAGAAATCAGATGGAATTAGGCAAGATACAACAATCTTCCTGTACTGCTTAAAGAATGACATCCCCATTAACTTCGGCAAGGTGTTCTGGACTCAATTGAGGGACTGGGTCTGTCTAATTCAACGAAGTTCATTCACTACTAGAAAATTTAATTTTAGGGATGGAATTTGGGGACCGACACTTCCGTCCCTAAATTTAGAAACGGATTATACACGGATTAGGGACGAAAAATGAAATCCGTCACTAATCCATCCCCAAATTTGGGTACAGAAGAGTCGTGCCTAATCCGTTTCTAAATGCGGACCAATTAGGGACGGCAGGTCATCCGTCTCCAAATTTGGAGACGGGCATGTCATCCGTCTCCAAATTTGGAGACGGGTAGGTCGTCCGACTCCAAATTTGGATACGTCCCTAAATTTAGGACTTCAAAAACCGTTTTAGGGACGGTTTGGGGACGATTTTTTGGAAAATTAATCTCTTAGTCCATAATCCGTTCCTAATTCGTGTATAAATAATCTATTTAATCCCTCAACCATTGACACGTTTTTCATAAGAAACTCTCATATTTTTCACCCCATATCTTCTATAGTGTTTGCGATATAATGGCATCTTCATCAAGATCGAACATTTTCGATTCTAGACAATGGATGTACAGAAGAATTGATCCAGAATCTCAAAGCGTATCGAAAGAGTTTATAGAAGGCGTCACACAGTTTATGACAATGGCGACGAATCAACAAGTTTACAAAGAAACGGGTACGTTGGTTTGTCCATGTGTCAAATGCAAGAATGAAAAATTTGTTAATGAGAGAACTGTTTGGAAGCATCTTTATTTAAGAGGATTTACCCCGAATTATTTCATGTGGTTATGTCATGGAGAAAAATTTGCACCACGATCTAGTAATGTTGTGGAAAACTTTAGGGGCACTATACATCATGATGAATTTGAGTATTCTCAAGATGTAGAAATGAACCCCTATGTGGAAATGGTGCAAAATGTATTCCGTGAAAGAAACGAAAATATTGAAGAAGATCCGAATGAAGAAGCAAAAAGTTTCTTTGAAATGCTAGAAAGTGCTAGGAATCCACTTTATGATGGTTGTAGGAGTGGTTTATCACAGTTATCTCTGTCTGCACGTTTGATGAATTTGAAGACTGAAAATAATTTGTCTGAGAATTGCATGGATTCGATATTGCAATTAGTAAGAGATTATTTGCCAGAAGATAATAATGCAGTAGACTCCTATTATGAGACAAAGAAGATGATGCGATCTTTGGGTTTATTGCCATATCAAAAGATTGATGTTTGTCAAGACAATTGCATGATTTTTTGGAGAGAGACATCGGAGATGAGTAATTGTCTATTTTGTGGAAAAGATCGGTTTTATTTAACAAAGAATGGAAAATCGGTTCCATATCGTCGTATGTGGTACTTACCAATTACAGACAGATTAAAAAGATTGTATCAATCTGTGGAGACCGCAAGCGACATGAGATGGCATGCTGAGCATTCAAGTCAGGAAGGAGAGATGTGTCATCCCTCAGATGGTGAGGCGTGGAAACACTTTAACAAGGTATACCCTGATTTTGCGGCTGAGAGTCGAAATGTCTATTTAGGTCTTTGTACCGATGGTTTTAATCCATTTGGGATGTCTGGAAAGAATTATTCATTGTGGCCAGTTATAGTGACACCTTACAACTTACCACCGGATATGTGCATGAAACGGGAATTTTTGTTTTTAACAATAATGATTCCCGGGCCTAATCATCCGAAAAGAAGTTTGGATATATTTCTTCAACCACTTATTGAAGAATTAAAAGAATTATGGAATGGAGTTCAAGCGTACGATGTCTCGAGGAAACAAAATTTTATGTTACGAGGTGCTCTCATGTGGACAATAAGTGATTTTCCAGCTTATAGTATGTTATCTGGATGGACAACGCATGGTCGATTGGCTTGTCCATATTGCATGGAAGAAACAGATGCTTTTCAGTTGAAACATGGAAGAAAGACGAGTTGGTTTGATTGTCATCGTCGTTTTCTTCCTGTTGATGATGCATTACGGCGCAACAAGAGAAATTTTAAAAGGAATGTAGTTGTGCGGAAATCTCCTCCTCCAGTTTTGACCGGCGAAGAGATTTTATATGAACGACTTCTTGCTTTGGGTATTCCGAGGAGTATAGATTGCGGAGGGAACAATCATCCGAGAATTGGTGGTTATGGAATTACTCATAACTGGTACAAGAAGAGCATATTTTGGGATTTGCCGTATTGGAAAAATCTGAAACTTCGCCACAATCTTGATGTGATGCACATAGAGAAGAATTTTTTTGATAACATCATCAATACAGTACTGAATGTCACGGGGAAGACAAAAGACAATATTAAATCACGCAAAGATCTAGAAGAATATTGCTCACGAAGGGAGTTACATATAGGTGATGACGGTAAAGCGCCAGTCCCGATATTCAGATTGTCAAATGAAACGAAATATAAATTGTTGAAGTGGTTGAAAGAAGATGTGAAATTCCCCGATGGCTATGCGTCTAACATTGGAAGGTGCGTTGACATTCAAGGAGGAAAGTTATTAGGGATGAAAAGTCACGATTGTCATGTATTCATGCAAAGACTTCTTCCGATATGTTTTTCTGAATTGATGGACAAACATGCACACGAAGCAATTGGAGGTATGTGGTTGATTTTATATTAATATGTAGTGTGAATATTTGTTAAATACACGAATAATATTTTAATGTTACAGGTGTTGGCCTATTCTTTCGAGATTTATGTTCGAGAAATCTGAGTATGGATGTAGTTCGTCGACTGCAAAATAACATAGTTACTGTACTATGTAATTTGGAGAAGATTTTTCCACCATCATTCTTCGATGTTATGGAGCACTTGACAGTTCATTTACCGCACGAAGCCGCACTAGGAGGTCCAGTTCAATTTCGTTGGATGTATCCGTTCGAGCGATTTATGTTTCATCTGAAGAAAAAAACCAAACAAAAAGCTCGACCGGAGGGTTCAATTGTTGAACAATACGTCAATGAGGAAATATCGTTCTTTACGTCATACTACTTCGAGCCACATGTTCAAACGCGGAGTAGAAATCCAGACAGATATTTTGATGGTGGTGTGGCGTATTCATATCCAGTACCAGATGTTCCGGACATATTTTGCGGAATTGGTCGAGCTGCTGGTAAGGCGAAAGATATATGGTTATCACAACGAGATCTTCATATCGCACATACATATGTTTTATTGAACTGCGAATATCTACAGCCTTTTGAAAGGTAAAATCTCATAATTAACTATGGTTATCACAATGACAATTTTGTTTATTGTTATAATATTTGTAGAATTTTGTTTCTTTTTATAGGACATTTGAGGATATATTGAAGAATACATATACGAACATTGATGATTCTCAGCTCCAAGAACTTAAAGAAAAAGATTTCTCGACATGGATGCGACAATATGTAAGTAATGAAATTTTACATAAATAACTTTTATAATATTCTGACGATGTGTATATGTACTGCAGGTTGAGATGGGCAATCACCCGTTGTGGCTACGAGATCTTGTCAAAGGACCGATTGTGAAAGTTATGAGTTGGCCTATGTATTTTACACGTGGTTATAATTTTCACACTTACGATCATGGAAAATTGAAGTCGACGATGAATTACGGTGTATGTGTGAAAGGTGAAAGCTATTGTGCATCGGTCGATGAACCAGATTTTTATGGGATTTTAAAGGAAATTTTGCAATTGGAATATCCAGGTATAGAAAACAAGTTTAAAACAATGTTATCCTTACCACATATGTCATTTTGAATATTGACTCATATTTTGATATTTTTTGTAGGTTATGTCGGTTTAAAAGTGATGTTATTTCGATGTGATTGGTTCGATCCAGTAATCGGTCGCGGAACAAGAGTAAACAAACTAGGCGTTGTAGAAGTTAACTCCACACGAAGATATGCAAAATACGAGCCTTTTATTCTTGCGTCACAAGCTGATCAAGTTTGTTACGTTTCCTATCCGCATATTAGAAGATCTTCAGGTTGGCGTGTCGCAATGAAGATACTTCCGAGGGGCAAATTTATCGACAACACAGAACAACAACAATTGCCAATGCAACAACAAATGACCGAGATTATTGCTATTGACGATGTACGCGTTGAAGAACTTACGCATGGTGAAATGGAGGAGCTCGAAAGAAACGAAGATGATATTCATGATGAAGATATAGAAGATGTAGAATTTGAATCAGATACGGAAGATTCGACGGAACAATTGTGTGACTCTGATGATGAATCATGTTAAAACGTTTACGAATTGTTTTTCATATACTTTTTAATGATTGTTTCTATTTTCTCATGTTAAAACGTCCCGATCTATCGTCCCGATTTAATTTTTTTTATAACGATCCACATATATACGAGGAACCGATTTGTTTATAACGATCCACATATATAACGATTCACAAAAACCGATTAAATTTTTTTTATAAAAAAAATTTTGGAAACGGACTCAGCCGTCTCCAATTGGAAACGGGCTCAGCCGTCTCCAATTGGAGACGGAAATTATACGCCCGTCTCCAATTGGAGACGGAATTTTTTACCCGTTTCCAATTGGAGACGGATTTTCGGCGCCCGTCTCCAATTGGAAACGGATTTCCGG
>CM071866.1:20410780-20441375 GCA_036759665.1 Gynandropsis gynandra
TGCGGTCATAACGCTGCCACGGTATATGTTAATCGCTGCTGGAAGGTAGGGTTGCATGTATCCATGGTTAGGAGGTTTAGGCTCGGAAGAATCACTCCTCACCGTAGAGCATGAATTTCCCGTAATCAAGAGTAGGTTATAGATCTATGATCTTTGGTCGTGCATCTATGCAATTCCCGGTATCCCGTACACTCGTAGTATTCACCATATCTAGTCTCATCCTTACCCCAGTTTCGTTGTCACCATTAGGATAGTTTTAGATTTATTAGGACCATATCCCACTCTATCATCTTTCGTCTTAGTTTAGTTTCATTCTTAGTTTAGCTGCAATTAGTCCCTAGAGATCGACCCTGGTACTACAAGATCCGTATACTTGCGGTGAAGTGGACTAGGTTAATTATAACTCGCGTTTCCACACGTCATATACTATCCTTAGAAATATAATTTAAGATAGTCTTAAAAAATTCCTAGTCGAGCATCATTGAGAATAAGGATATCAATGTTGCATTAAGACTGGTATGTGTTAATTGATATTAGATATCAATTTAACACATAGGTACATGTTAGAGAATAATGTACTAAATCGATCCGCCATGAGATTGCTACATGGATTGTTATATGAGTATCATAGCAATTCTCAAAGTGCTTATGGTATATGTAATCCTATGACTTGAGATCGCCAGAGATCTTAACATAAGAAATTGCATGCTTTGACACTATCAAACATCACTCGTAAATGGATGGACAGACAAGATAGTGATTGGGCATGCAATTTGCTTATGTAGTAAGATGTTGGTTGATCGGGATAAGGAATTGTCCCTCCTATATAACATGACTGATGTCATGAGCTCACAGATTGAATTAGATGAGTATGATACATTCCATGACTCATTTTCAATCTAGACATCAAGGACAAAAGGATTAATATACATAAATCACGAGATTGGTAATCTCGGGTCACAGACATTCTCATTCCTTATGAAATAATGATGTGTTGTTAGACACCGGTCATTATTTGTGATCAATGCAATGATAACCTATTTGGTCTCACACAAAGACGAATGGAGTTGGACATGTAAATTTTTCAATCCTATTATGAATATTATTGAGAATAATTCGAGTTATTAGGGCCAATTCTAATTGAATTGTGAATTCAATTTAATTGGGCCTAATTCGGCCTATGTGCATTAATTGGGCGAAATCCTAATTAGGATTTTAAGTTAGGGTTAAACCTTTTTTCTTATAAATAGAGTGCTTAAGATATATTCTCTATACACAAAAAGAAAAGGCACTTCGCCTAATGTAACCTAGAGGCTAAAACCCTAATCTAGCAACTAGGGCTTTCGACCTTGTCTAGATCTCCTCCGTCCGTGTGGATACCGACAAAGGTAGGGCGATTCGCTGCTGCTCATGACGCACAGATCCGAGCTTTACGTTACACCAAGGTATGTCCTAAGAAACCCTAATTAGATCTATTTTCAAATCAAATCTCACTAAGGGAAAACCACGCAAACTCTGTGTTTCGGCTACGTGTTTTTCCTCTCGGTTCACCTACATAAACAAAGGAAAAATTCTTAGAAAAGGAGATATAGACTCACCTGGACAACCTTTTCTGAAGAATGTGCAATATGTTGATGGATTGACTGCTAATCTAATTAGTATTAGTCAATTGTGTGACAATAATCATTTGGTTCAGTTTAATCAAAAATAATATCTAATGATGAATTCTGATGATAAATGTGTTCTTACAGGTACAAGATCATCAAACAATTGCTACATTTGGAGTGAAGAGAAAGTATGTTTTAAAGAAAATAAAGACGATCTATCCTTGTGGCATCAAAGATTAGGACATGTCAATTATCAATCGCTGGTAAAGCTATCCAGCTCAAACATTATTAGAGATATACCTAAACTAAGCCTTGACAAAAATGAAACTTGTAAACCATGTTAATTGGGAAAACAAGTTAAGGTTCATGACAAAAAATGCCTGATGTTAAGACTAGAAAGATACTAGAACTTGTGCATATGGACTTGATGGGACCAATGAGGACAAAAAGTTTTGGTGGAAAATATATGTTTTTGTTGTTGTTGACGATTTTTCAAGGTATACATGGGTCAAATTTTTTAGAGAAAAGTTTGATACTTTTGAACTGTTCCATTACTTGTTTTTGCAATTGAAAATACAAAAGGAAGTACAGAATGAATTCGTGGTGATCATGGAAGAGAATTTGAAAATGGTGTGTTTCATAAGTTCTGTAAAAAAACATGGCATTTACATGAGTTTTCTGCTCCAAAAACACCACAACAAAATAGTGTAGTTGAAAGAAAGAATAGGAATCTTCAAGAGATGGCTTGTGTCATGCTTCATGGAAAATCTATCTCCATTCGATTATGGGCAGCAGCGATAAACACAACTTGTTATATCATAAATCGTGTATATGTTCGACTAGGTATATCAAAAACACTATACGAACTTTGGAAAGGTAAAGGTTTAATTCTGAGTTATTTTCATGTTTTTGGGTGCACTTTCTATGTACTAAATGACAGGGAATACCTTGGAAAATTTGATGCAAAGAGTGATGAAGGAATCTTTCTTGGATATGGAACTAATACAACTGCATACCGAATTTATAATTTACGAAGTAAAGTAGTTATTGAATCTGTAAATGTTCTGTTTGATGAAGATCATTTATCTGAGTTATGTTTCCTTTTTCTACAGATTTATTACAAGGACATAGTCGGACAGAAAGTGAAAATTTAACTGTACCTACTAAACAAGCAGCTAACGAAAGCAGGATAGAAGAAGATCACAATGGACATGAACATCAAAAACATGAAACAGACTTTACAACGGTACATCGAATTATTCACTTGATGATGTTATTGGTAATATTGGAGATGGTAGAAGGACACGTGGTAAGTTCAAGATAAATTATCATGATATGGTTAAGTTTTCTTGTTTCACATCTCAAACAGAATCAAAATGTGTCAGTAATGCATTAAATGATGAGTCCTGGGTCAAAGCAATGCATGAGAAATTAGAACAGTTTGTTAGGAATGATGTTTGGTTGTTAGTACCTCGTCCAGTTGATGTGAATGACATTGGAACAAAATAGATTTTCAAAAATAAACCAATGAACTGGATCAAATTTTCAAAAATAAGGCGAGATTGGTTGCATAAGGATATACACAAGTTGAAGATATTAATTTTGATGAGACTTTTGCACCCATTGCTAGATTAGATTCCATTAGATTATTACTTAGAGTTGATTGTTCTCTTGGTTTCAAATTGTTCCAGATGTATGTTAAAAGTGTTTTTCTCAATGGAGTTCTGCAAGAAGAGTTCTATGTTGAACAGCCTAAAGGCTTTGAAGATCCACTTCATTCGGATCATGTTTACAAGTTAAAAAAAGCTCTGTATGGACTTAAGCAAGCACCACGTGTGTGGTATGATAGATTGACATGCTTTCTAATCAAGAACGACTACGAAAGAGGGGGAGTAGACAACCTTATTTATTCATAACATTGATGACATTCTTCTAATAGTACAAATATATGTTGATGACATTGTTTTTGGCTCAAAATCACAGGTCAAAGTGAATTGGTTTGTAGAAACCATGAAAGAGGAGTTTGAAATGAGTATGTTTGGTGAGCTGAACTACTTTCTTGGTTTACAGGTGAAGCAACTAGATGAAGGCATGTTTATATCCCGAAGCAAATATGCAAAGAATCTGGTCAAGAGATTTGAAATGGTTCAAAGTAAGTTGGAAAGTACACCTATGTCAACCACCACAAAACTGACAAAAGATTCAGAGGGAGAAGATATGGAAGTAAAGCTTTACAGAAGCATGATTGGAAGTTTATTTTACCTCACTACAAGCAGACCTGATTTGTGCTTAAATGTAGGAATCAATGCGAGATATCAAGCTAAACCTAAAAAATCTCATCTGATGGTTATGAAGAGGATAATAAAATATGTGAAATGTACAACAGATTATAGCATTGTTTATACAAAGGATACTAATTACGAACTTGCTGGATTTAGTGATGTAGATTGGAGAGGGAATGTAGATGATAGGAAGAGCACATCTGGATGCTGTTTTTTCTTAGGAATAACTTAGTATCTTAGCATAGTAAAAAGCAGAACTTTACATCTTTATCTATTGCTCAAGCTGAATACATCACCTCAGGAAGTTGGTTTACAAAATTAATCTGGATGAATCAGATGCTGATGGATTACAGTATGAGTTCAAAAACTTTTGTTGCTCTATGTGATAATACTAGTGCAATTGATATTTCAAAAAATCATGTCCAGCATTCTAGACCGAAACTTATAGAGATTAGGCATCATTTTTTAAAAAGAAAAGATTGAACAAAAGCAAATGAAAATGGAATATGTTCCAACTGAACGTTAGTTAGCAGATATTTTACAAAACCATTGGATCTAAATTGGTTTATTTCTTTAAGAAAATCACTAGGTGTTTGTGAACTCTAATATTTTTTAATGTGTTCCGATTGGATAAAAATGACTAGTTAGAAATTTTTTATCTTATTTCGAAAAAGGAAAATAAAGTATAAGTTTTGACGCTTAGTCGGACACCTTCAGTTTTTTGAAGTACACTCAGTTTTTTTGAAAAGTACATAGAACTCGGTTTTTAAGTACACTTTAAAACTATTTAAGTGCACTTATTCAAGTTTAGTCACTTACTCCTCTAACAGTTATGTGCGAAAAGTTTTGTGCAGATAATAAAAAAATATGAATAGCTATTATGAGTATAAGTTCGGGTCTAAATTGAGAGATATTCAGTTTCAGTTATAACCTCCTAATGATACAAAGCAAATTTTTGCTTAAAGACTCCTCTATGTTGGAATTGATACATAAGAGTATAGCTGAAAAGGTAGTCAAAAAGTTTTTTATATGAACAAAAGAATATCTAAACAACGTCCTAGAAACTGATGACTTTTGAATTAAAAAGTGTATATGAAGGTAATAAAATGAGTGAATAAAAAATTTGAATAAGTGTACTTAAAGCCAACCTTATAAGTTATTTGATGTTTTTTAACATATTGAAATTTCACTTAATCATTTTTTTTAATTGAATAATGTTTAATAAATAAAAGAGAAAACAAACAAAGTGATTTTTTAAACAACTCGCGGTTTATTCTAAAAATTGTTTACGTGATGTGCTATTTAGGCGGCTGACGTGACTGGTGCAGTTTCTTCATTTAAGACATTTGTATATCTTTTAGAAATAAAACGGCCTCACATTTGAATATATTTTCAGAAACCCTAACTATTTTTGCCAAAGAAGAAAGTGTAGTTGTATTTGCTCTGCAGCACAAAACAAAACAAAATCAAAGAGAAGATGAACACAGAAGTATCAGGAAGCAGAACAAAGCGAGGTGAAGAAACGATCATATACAACAATGAAAGAGTACACATGGACGATCTCTTGATTACTGAAAATCCACCCAGAATCAATGGAAAACGATTCAAACCTATGGCCAGGAAGAGAGTGGCTCCAAGGAAGGCGAATGCAAAACCCGTTCGACAACCCACAATATCGGTTGACTCTTCGTCTAGAATAGAAATACGAATAGAAAGTTCAAGCTCATCCTGAGACAGAAACTTTCAACCAAATGAAGCTAAAGAAGCATCAGAAACTAGATCTGAACGCCAAAGACAACCCACGTCTCCAGAAATTCCAAACCAACAAGGTACTACACGAATGACTCGTTCAAAGGCTTTCTCTAAGAAATTCGATTTAGAAATAGGAGCTTCAAGGTTTGGAATAATGAAAGAAAGAGAAATCTTAAGTGAGAGAAGTTTAAAGGTTAATCAGTTCAAACATTTACCTTTGTGGGACGTACTTGTTGAACGGAGTCTGACCAATGCACAGTGAAAAATATTGTCCATGTATGTAAAGAGTTAATATATGAGTTCTATGCCAATTTGAACTAATAAATTGACAAACTAGGTCAGGTATGTTTGGAAGAGTGTACGTGAAGGGGAATATGCTTGTTTTGATGCTGAGATGATTAATAAGTTTTTGGGTACATCAAACGTTGAAACCTCGAGGGTGAAGGAGCTGGAAATAGATCTTGATATGGACAATGTAATCCAAGAGATGACAGGAAAGGAATTGATGAGCTGGCCAGGACAGATTCCAAATTCCAAGCTGAATGGGGAATACGCTTGTTGATTAAAATCTGTCGAACCAACTGGATATCAAACAAGAAAACTGATGGTATTCGGCATAATACAATAGTCCTACTATATTGTGTGAAGAATACAATTCATGTCAACTTTGGGAAAGACATTCTAGATCAGATAATTGGTCTCGGATTGTCAAATGCAAGAAATTTAATCATGTCATTCTCGTGTTTTATCTACAATATCTTAGTTCAGCAAATTTCTGATCTTATTGGTAAGGAGGAAAGAAGAGAGAAAATTCCTCCTTGGATCATCTTTGAGAAACGCTATGTCAGCAAAATGTTAGCCACGGAAGAAACAAGAAACAATGAAAATGATGTTGCACAAGACATCATAAATTTGGAAAGGCGATTGGCAGATGTGGTGACAAAAATACAACATATTCAAAAGGAATTAAAGACATTGGCAAGGCTGAATAAGAGTAAATCAGTGTAGTGTTATGTTCATCTTGTTTATATTCATCTAATTTTGGATCTAATGTGTGTTGTTTTTTAATGTCTTATCACAGAAACATAGGGAGAATAAGAAAGGGGCTCAAACAAGTAAAACAAGTAAAGCTGCGGGAAAAAGCCGTGAGAAATTCTAATGCACTTGAATTAAGCTGAACTCATTTCTTTATTTTTAAGTACACTTGTTTGGTTGATTGATCTGGACTTTTTTTAAGTGTACTTAAATATTTGAACTTATGTAGGTGGTTGTGGATGCATTTATGTGTTTGAATTCTATGCATGGTGAATTAATCATTTTCTGATGTATGTGTTTATGCGATAAGAATTCAAAGAGGGAGATTGTAAATGCAATATTTTAGGAGTGTGTTAGATCTGTTTTGATTTTTCGGGTTGTTAAGAAATTAAAGGAGAAGAATTACGGCTCGAGTATTTTAAAATTCAAAGTGGAAAAGAATGAGAAGAAAGGGAGAGTCAAACTGAAAATGAGATGCAAAAAGAGGAAATGAATGAGGCTGGATAACAGGAATTTGTTCCTGGTTTCACGAGAAGATTAGGTGTGTTAACATACTATAAAAAGAAGTTGACGCATCTAGATTTAGGTATCGAATTAGTACTACAACATGTGAAAGTTGATCACGGTGTTGTGCAAGTGTACTTATAGAGATACTGGGTGTAAGTGAGAGAAACAATAAGTTGTTTATTTCCATCTAATTCAGGGGGTTATTTGCAGAAGTCTTAAAAGTACATTGTAATGAAAAGCAAGTGTACTTAAAAGATTGATTTGTAAATAAAAACCGGTATTGTTTCAAATATTTGTATCTTTTCATTCTTATTATTGGTTAACTTTGTCTTTCTATTGTATTCATCCTAAAGAATACCATGATTTTGGTGTTATAACATTCAAATTTTAAATAATTTTATATTATCCTCCATGATAAAATATTTAATGCGTAGAAAATATAACATTACAATGTATTTTTGCTCTAAATGTGGGGTTCATCAAGGTCACATAAGGTTTAAGCCTCGTAATGTTTGTTGGGAGGAACGTTATTGGAGGTGAACTTTACATGCATGATAACGTTCTGATGAAGTGTATAATAACAAATTTTAAAACTTTGATACATTAATAATTCAAAACAACATTAAATTCAATTTTAGACAAATTTAGACAGGACATATGTATGATTAATTTGTTAAATATTTGCAAATATGTGTAAACCTTATTGAAAATAATATTTTTTATTTGATAAATATGTAGAAATTGTACAGCATATAAATATAGAAATAAAATTTTTATAACTAAACAAATACCGTTGAGTTGCTAATTTTTCAAAAGATGAAATAAGATGAAAAACAAATTGAAGTGGTTATAACACATTATCAAATACCTCAAATAAATATATGATTGATGTTCATAATGCACTTGATCCGACCGTTATGGATTGATATTGCACAATAGAACAGAACAAAGTATCAGATATATGTAAATTAATTATGTATATGATATGATTGATAAATATAAAATTTAGTTATATATTTGTAGTATTACCACGTAAGTCTAGTAGGCCAACTATGTAATGATAATAAACGGATAATTTTGAGCGGTAAAAATTATAAAATCAGAATGATATTTGTTTTGGATAAAAGCTTTTAAAAAGTCCATATTATATTAATTTATTAAAACAAACCTGAAAAAATAATGTACCATTTTACCTTAGACATCTTTGTTTTATTTTTATATTATTAAAATTTGCATAACAATTGAAATGCAATATTAATTACCTTTAACGCCGATGATGTACTTGATCCAATTATTCATAGAATATCTGAGAATGTTGTTGTCAATGAAACACCGAACTATAAAAGTTATTAAAAGAGTAGTAAATTCATCTTGCAAATATGTAAAATTTTTAAATAAAAAAGTGGTTACATATTGTTAGTGTTACAGGTGAGTCAGAAAGACCAATAAATATTTTCTTGTAAACAACATTTGTTATGTGTGTCTCAACTATGTCCACCTCATTTAGATCCAAAACTTTAAGTCCATTGGTAGAAGTTACACGTGAAAGTGCAACATACAATTGTTCGTGGATGAATACAGGTTTAGGTAGATATAAATCAATCTGCTCCAAACTTTGTCCTTGTCTTTTATTAATTGTCATTGTATAGCACAATCGAACTGAAAATTGCCTCCTTCGCAGAGTGAACGGAAGATATGATTCATTTGGACATAGGGGACCTTGTTTCCAACATGGGTGCCTGTTATAATTTCTGTTTCCAATACTCTTGATGCTAGTTGAGTGAAAACTAATCTTGTGTCATTACAAAGACCTTCTTTTTGGTTGTTATTTCCTAACATCATTATGGGGCACCAACCTTCAAAGAAACAAGATGTTTTGGAAAACCATGAAACTCAAGAGAGTTTAGGTACTCAACTGGATAGAAGAATGTCAATATGTAAACAGTGCGCTATCAATTCTGATGGTATCTGAGCTTAAGTATTTTGTAATATTACTAAGAAGTTGTGACAATAGGAAATCATTAATTTCATCGACGTGCTCATTGTTTGGTGTAAGAACCGCCTTTCCAAAACTTTGGGTAGTTATTGCATCTACAAGATCACATGGTACAATGTCTCCTCCTGTTTGCTCATTCTATTCTTCGTTCATTTCCTTGTTTCCTTTCCTCTTCCTATGAAATGCTCATCGTTGGTATTATTCAAGTTTCTTCCCTATTTGCTATCTCGTTTCTAGCAACTCATGTCGGATATGTTTTTTCTATAGCCTCGTTCAATGGGATTTGTAACTGGTGGAAAACATTCTTTTTGTTGGGAGGATGCATTATGGTATGTGAATAATTTGATTATTACAATCAAACATTAATTCTTTCAAACTAAATAGTCCAACAAACATAAAACTATAAAAGAAAGGCTAAATGAAAATTTCAACATACTAAAACAACCCAAAAAAGTCATAAGAAATGCAAACATAATATTCAAATACCATAAAAATATTTAGTAGATATAATACTCGAACCTTAATTCTTATTGTATCTATATCCTTTTTCAACGATTTTTATGTATCTACTACAAAAAAAACAGGCGTTTTCCAACGGATGGCAACGGATCTATGGCCGTTGGAATTGCTCGTTGCAAATCGGGATCCGTTGCAATTCGCAACAAGTTGCAACAGATAATATCCGTTGCAAAATTGTAACGGGAAGACCAACGGATGACGCCGTTGAAATTTTTTTATCAAAAGCCCGTTGAAATAGTTTATAACAGATGCCTGTTACAAAATTGCAACGGGCGACTGTTAAAATTTTGTAACGGATGTGCGTTAAAAATTTTTAACGAACGTCCGTTGCCATATAGACGGGAAAAAATAGCAAAATTTTAAAATTTTCAACGGGCATCCGTTGGAAACTGGCGGGAAAAGGCAACGGGCGTCTGTTGAAAATTGGCAGAAAATGGCAACGGACGTCCGTTACCATTTGGCGGGAAAATAGCGTCTAACAGATGCCCTTTAGAAATGGCAACGGGCATCCATTGGAAATTTGGTAAAAAATAAATAAAATAAAAAATATTAATAATAAAAATAATTTATAAAGATAAAAAGTTTTAATTAAAATAATAAAATTGTTTACAAACAACATTAAAATAAATCTAATCCTATTATATTTCATTTAAATCAGTTGGGCCGATATCATCTCCCCGATCACCAGCTCCTCTAGACGGTGTTGCATCCCAATCGAGACCGGCTTCGTGCCGCGGTGTTGATCCCCTCACCTGGCTAGATAGCAACTCTTTGACGCTCTCCAAGTGTTGTATTTAGGAGTTTTGTTGCGCCACTTGGGCTCGAGTTTCTAGAAGTTGTGCTTCGAAATCCTCGATACGCCCTTGTTGCGTGTAGTTCTCGTGGACCGTGGGAGGTCCGTCGTGGCGTCCTCGACAATATCTATTTGAAGTTCCCCAAGACCGTATAGACGCCCCTTATACGGTCTCACTGACTACAAGACAAACAAAATTAGAGTTATATTTTTACAAAATATTTTATTAATAATAGAAAGATAAAAGAATAAGTTTTTACCTCTAAATAAATTTTTTCATTTTGTAAAGGACTTTATATTTTTAAATATTTTATTAATAATAGAAAGATAAAAGAATAAGTTTTTACCTCTAAATAAATTTTTTCATTTTGTAAAGGACTGAGCTCGTCGAGAGTTAACCCGCAAGCTTGTGATTGCTATGTGATCTTCTCTGTCATAGCTTTCATGGTTATCTCCGCTTGAGGATCGACGAGTTTGGGTTCGTCGATCTTTTCCCTAATGACCGGCTTCTTCTTGGCGTGGGTTTCCAATACCAGCTCAAGAAGAGTCGGTTCTCTTCCTATCCGTTGCATCTATAATATAAAATAAAATTAATTAGATAAATATTGTAAAAAACCAAAAATTTAAATAATAATAAATTTTACCAATTCTTGTTTCCTCTTCGGGAATGATTTTGATCCCGAAGTATGACGATGCGGACCATCTCCGGGAACCTTCTCGCTGTATCTTTATTTTTTGGCCTTCTCGCTCTTGGCCTTGAAGTCTTCCAACTCCCAATGCTGAATCAATTGATTGAAGATCTCGTCCGTTGCCCATGTCGGTTTGCGATTTTTGGTGTAGTAGTTGCGCTTGGCTTTGTTCATCATCAAGCGCATCCGAGCCTGCATGTCGCACACCCATGCCGTGTAGATGCGCAATGTATCTTTTCTCCGCCATCTGTATGCGCACTGCAAAATAATTTATAATGTGTTAGTTTTATGACATATATAACTAATCATTTTAAATGAAATGTAATTTGAAAACTTACGATAAAAGTGCACCACCATCGGTGGCATACGACTTTTGACGTAACTTGCTAGGAATAATATAGTTGGTCCTGTAAGGAACCTTGAATGATACTATCGTTCGTATGTTTTAGCACATCATCCAAGTCAAACCTGAAAATTAAAATTAAAAAGTTAGATAATGTTTATAAATTACAATAATATAAATGCAAATAATAATTTTTTTGCCATAACGTCTCGGCGAGACGATCGGGATCGATAATTTGAAGGGTGGGACGCCCATCAAAATTATCGATCAAGGAATCAATATCCACCATATCATCCTCTTCATCAAGTATCGGCGGTACCGATATTAGTGAAGGAGAGCAATATGGTGGTGGTGGAGGCGGGGGAGGAGCTCCCGCTAAACCAGCTAACATCCTTCTCGAACCTATAAATCTTCTAGCCCTCATTTTCGTGTTTAGTGTTTGTAAATGTGTTTTGTATGTGAAATGGAGTGTTTGAGAATTTTTGAGGTTTTGATATGTGTTGAAAATGAAATTGTTCAACGGTTTATATACAGAATTTTTCGTTGGAAAATATGTCATCTCAACGGACGCAGTTAATTGACACGACGCNTCCAATGGGCATCCGTTGGAAATGCATGTTCCCGAGGCAGCGGATGGCAACGGGTATCCGTTACAATTTCCAAGGGATGCCCGTTGGAAGTGTTTGCAAACTAGGGTAGGCATCATTACACTTTGTAATGGGCATCCGTTGCAGAATGTAACGGACGGCCGTTAAAAAAATTCTAACGGGCATCCGTTGGAAAGATTAACGGATGCCTGTTAAAATTTTTTTCGACCGTTACACTTTCCAACGGATGCCCGTTAGAATTTTTTCGCCCATTAGAATTTTTTCGTCCGTTACAATTTTTTCGCCCGTTAGAATTTTTTTGTCCGTTACACTTTCCAACGGATGCTCGTTAGAATTTTTGTAACGGGCGTCCATTACAATTTGCAACGGATACCCGTTAGAATTATGGAAAACTTAGAAATTTTTTCTAAGTGTCGAAGATGATTTCGTGTTCCAACGGGCATCCGTTAATATTTCCAACGAATGCCCATTGGTATTAGATCATATGAAGTTCTAAAACATTAAACATCGCTTATATATTCTTCGATTGTTCGATTACACATCATTTACATTATTACACTTCACGTACATTATACATCATCTACATTATTACACATTATTGTATTTACATTTCTTCTTCAGTAGATTCATCGATTGGCGAGTCTTTCTTCGATTTTTCATTGAATTCATCGTCGTTTTTATCTTCAGCATCTTCCAGTTCAATTTCTTCATAATCGCGTATAAATTCTTCGTCTATGTCAGTTCTTGCAAGAATCTCCTTGCGACCTATATCAATTAAACGAATCGGTTGCGGATGATCGGGTTGTAACGGATCTTCTTTATCATATGAGCTTATGATCCCTCATGGCTTGATCTTTACTACGGCCCACCACTCCTCTCTTCGACATTTAAATGTTGTTGGATATTTCAGGTCACATACTTGATCTGCTTGATCTATTGTGATGAATGGATCATACTTACCATATTGTCGTGTCGGATTGATGTCAATTCCTCCCCATCGGTTTTTTTTGTATTCCACGTCCTACGGTTGGGTCGAACCACTGACATTTAAAAAGCATCACCTTCAACTCGACGAGACCGAGATATTCCACTTTTAGGATTTGGTCCAAAATATCGTAGAATTTATCACCCTCTATTTCACTATTAATGCAAACACAATAATTTTATGTGCTTCTATGTTTTCCGTATTCATACGTGTGGAATGTGTAGCCGTGAGTAAACAAGAATGGCCAACACATAACATTTCATGCAGGACCATTAGCCAAATCTTTTAACTGCGTAGGAAGTCTTTCATCAGAACATTTCACCTGTATGTATAATAAAAACGAATGAATACTTTATAATAAATGCAATTAATTTTAATAGATGTGTACACGAGTACTTACGTAGTCTCTCAACCACGAGCCATAATATTGAACTTTCATGTCTGTGAATTCATTTGCGTTTAAATGAAGATATGTATCAATTACTTCTTCATCAAATATCCTGTATAATGAAAATATGTTAATATTATATATATATATATTTAAAATATTGAATAAGATTGTTTGTACCTTTCGAACGGTAATAACTCTTGACAATTTAGTAGTATATATGTGTGGACGTGATTATACTCCTCTAGTATTAACCAATATTCCTTGGATTTACCTCCTGTACGTCCAATCAGTGTAAACATTTTAGGGATTGTGCCAAACTGCGGATTACATTGATACAGATAGTTTGTGTGATCATCCACTGCACGTCGTTCTTTCGTCTGAATATGCGAATCGAAATAAAATGTGCTGAAATATGTGATTTCTTCCAGCAAGTATTGTTTGACAATAGATCCTTCGACCGCTACTTTGTTTTTTGCTTTTTTTCTTTTAATGAAAGAAAAACCTTTCAAAAGGATACATCCATCTGAATTGAACTGGTCCACCCAGTATTGCCTCATCTGGTAAATGTATTGGCAAATGCTCCATGATATCGAAGAATGAAGGCAGAAAAACTTTTTCTAATGCACATAATACTTCAGAGATATTGTTTTTCATTAATTCCAAGCCATCTCTTTTTAAATTCCTTGAACATATATTTATGAAAAATATGATGATTCCACATAGCACATAGTGAACATTCCGTGGTAAGAGCTCAGCAAATGCAATTAGAATGAGTCGTTGCATGAAAACGTGAAAATCGTAACTTTTCAACCCGATCAGCCTCAAACCAGCAATATCCACACACCGAGCAATGTTCGATGCATATGCATCTGGAAACTTAACGTCTTCTTTTAACCAATTTAATAATGTCGTTTTCGCTAGACCAGACAATCTAAATACTAGGTCAGGTGACCTTCCATCTCTTAATTCCAATTCAGGTCGTCGACATATTGTCTTCAAATCTTTTCTTGATTGTATATTATCCTTACGTTTACCTGGCACATTCAAAACATTATTGATGATGTTATCGAAAAAGTTCTTTTCCATATACATAAAATCTAAATTATGACATAATATCAATGATTTCCAGTATGATAGTTCCCGAAAGATACTACGGTTATACCAGTTATGCCATTCACCTTGACCTTTTGGTTTACAATGCCCACGATCTCCACCGCATTCTACCGATTCTTGTAAATCGCCCATTGTGTTCAATATTTTGTAAAGGATTTGTGTTACGGTTTGCATGCACGGTGTCTCTTCTTTTTGTACCACGTTCTTTCGAAAATGTTTTTTATCTTTCCGGAAAGCATGCCCACGAGGAAGAAATCTTCTATTACAATCAAACCAACATGGTTTCTAACCATGTACTAGTCAAAATGAATCTGTATCCTCCATACAATATGGACATGCCAATCTTCCGTGCGTGCTTCATCCAAATAACATTCTATAGGCAGGAAAGTCGATACTTGTCCACAACAAAACCGCTTTCAATGTGAAATTTTGCTTTGTACTAACGTCATAAGCAAGAATTCCTTCGTTCCACAAATGTCTTAATTCATGAATTAAGGGCTGCAAAAACACATCGAAACTTTTCTTAGGATCTGGCCCTGGAATCAGCAATGTCAGAAACATTACCTCTCTTTTCAAACACATCTCGGGAGGCAAATTATACGGAGACAAGATCACTGGTCACAGAGAATATTGACTTCTAGATTGTCCATATGGACTAAAACCATCCGTGTACAGGCAAAGATAAATATTTCTCGTTTCATACAGGAACTCGAGAAATATTTCATTGAAATCTTTCCAAGCCTTACCATCTGATGGATGTTGCATTATACCTTCGGTCGTCGAGTGTTTTGCGTGCCATCTCATTGTCGCGGTAGTTTTTTCTATTCAAATAACCTTCTCAAACTGTTTGGTATAGACATATAGAACATTTTCTTGTATGGTACATATTTACGTGAAGATGGTTTTTTGGGCGAAATCTGCTTGTACCGCAAAACGTGCATTCCAACAAGTCTTTATCATTTCCCTAAAACAACATGCAACTGTTTTTAAAAACATCAATTTTCTCATATGGTATTCCCAAACCTTTTCAATCTTTGTTTCGTAGTATGTCTCGAGAGCTTGATTATTTTCCGGTAAATATTCACGCATGGTTTTGCAAAATGAATCCATACAATTTTCAGCAACATTGTAGTCTTTATTTACACTCATCAATATTGCAGATAAAGATAAGCGAGACTGACTTTCACGACAACCTTTATATATATGTTGTTTCGCTGAATCCAATAGGTTGAAAAATCGACGTGCATCGATGTTCGGCATCTCTTCATGCGTTTGTTCATTAAATACTCCAGGAAAAGCATCTGACACCTTTTCACATATTGATTGGTCGTTGATGATTCATAAATAACTTCTTCATTTCTTCCTACTTGTGCATCTTTCACAATATCTCTAACGCCGTAATTTTTGCCGTGAAAAAAAAACCAAATTTTGTAATTCTCAACGAAATCCACCTTGTAAAGATGTTTGCAAACAATTTCTTAACTTCGATACTTTATGTTTTTGCATCTTTTGCATGGACATAACATTGTCCCGCGTTCTTGACACAAAGGTTGCATCGATGCAAAACTCATGAATTGCTCCAATCCGTGTAAGAATTCTTGTGTAATCTCTTCGGTTATAGGATCTTTTCTTCTATATATCTACTCTCTCGATCTATATATATCTCTATTTGAAGAAGATGTCATTTTGTTGAACATATGTTTGTTATTGATCGTTTGATGCAATCTTTGGTTTTGATCTAAATAGTGCAATTTTCAACGGACATCCATTGGAACCCCAACGGATGACCGTTATAAGTTCACTTGAATTTATTTCCACCGGTAAACCTCGAAATGAACAATTTCAACAGACATCCGTTGCAATTTGTAACAGACATCCGTTAAAATTACCAACGGATGCTAGTTGAAATATTATTCTCGGTGTTCTAACGAGCTTCCAACGGACGGTTCCAACAGAAGATATTCGTTAACATTCCGTTAAAAATTGCGACGGATTTCAATGGACAGGGCAATGGATGGTATCCATTAAACGTCCGTTGAAATTTGTAAAGGATTTCAACGGATTTATGCCCGTTACAATCCGTTGCCATTTCTTATCAACGGACGGATCCGCTGCCCCGTCCGTTAAAAATGGCTTTTTTTGTAGTGATCCTCTACTGCATTAGTATCCAAAATATCATTTTTGCAACTTAATGTATTGTCACCCAAAGTAGGAACCTACAGAAAATTGTTGGTCAATTTTAAATTAATTAAGTCACACAATGATGCCAATAATGTGAATTTATGGATAATATCTCGCCAACATCTTTGCCTTTTAGGTTTGTTGGTTTATCTGTAATCATCCATTAAACCGTGAACGATTGGTGGTTAGGGGTAAATTTGTAAGAGGTTAATTTTATTTCAAACATAAGAACTCTTTCCAACAATGTCCATTAGACATTGAGGAACAACAACAATACCTCGTTCATCATGTACAATATTAAAGTGTATTAAAATTCCAACAAAGTGCATCTCAAAAATTGTGTAAGTAATAAATCGTACCAGATTTTCCGCCAAATAAGAAGCCTTTATATTATGATGTGTTATCAAAGTTAAACAAATATTTAACCAAAACTACCCGCAAGTGTACGACACGTGTGTAGTACTTCAGGTGTCGATCCCACAGGGACTACGCAACACAACTTAAACTCAAACTACGAATCAAATTTGCAAACGAACGAAATATGAGATTTAGGAATGAAATACTAAAAACAAATAAACAAACGAGTTCCTAACAATGAGACAAACGTTCCAAGAATCCGGTTTCACCACAAGACTACCGAAACCAACAATCAACCTATCTATCATGCAATCCCAGTCAAGTTATCTAAGGCAGACGATCCTAATATGATATCTACCCTCTCTCAAAGCATAGACATGTGATCTAGTCAAGTTATCCCCTACTTTCGTGGCTGACACCTTGAACTAAACCCATAAGATCTGTGATTCATCCATTTTACCCTCAACCGTTGCTACCCTACTTTCGTGGCCTAACCTCGGTTGTTCTAAACCTCATCTTCTAGGACTAGAATTCTGCTTTCGGTTCCTCTCCTAACCCCTAACACATGCATTCACTTGGCCTTCGTAAACACAAGTCATTCAAGCTCTCAGACAAAGAATAGATAAACGAAAAGGGAAGATGCATTTAAAGATAAATCAAAGTGTTTCTGGGATAGCCATGGGCTAATCCCTTCTCCTAGAAAAAAAAAACTACTCGCTCATGCGTCTGTAAACAAACATAATTGAAGTAGAAAGTCTAAGGAACATGAAAACCAAACGAAACCGAAGTCTTGGGTTGATCTCCAATGCTCCTTGTACGTCTCCTTCGCAAGAATCTCCTTCTTCTCTCTACTCTCTCTCCTTCGTGTGAATTCTCCAAAACTCCTCTCTAACTGAAGATCCCTCGACCCCTAGCTCTTGTTCTTCCTTTTCCTTCTTCTTTTCTTTCCTTATCTCTCCCTTTTTCCTTCTAGCCGTTCGTTCTTTTCCTTTTGTTGCAGTAGCCACCGATTTTGCCTTTTCAAGAGTTTTCCATTATTGATTAAGATGGGCAACGTTTCCATTACTTTCTCAGCAAAATATCTCTTATTCCTCTTCTCTAAAGTCGTTTTCCTTATTGTATAAGTCACCAACAAGTTTCTTTTCGTTTTAAAACAAATTAACTTATCTGTAAGTTGCAGGTGACGGACGCGATCCGCGCGGGCTGAGTGTGTGACCCGCTCGGGGGCGGCGCGCATGATCGCGATGGAAAACAAGGCGACCCGCACGGGCTAAGGAGAGCCCGCTCGAGCTGATGCTTGCCCCGGTCGGGCTGGGGTGTACCCCACTCGGGCTATTTCCCCGACCGTGCTGATAGCTTGCCTGACACCTGCTCAAGTTGCAGGACAAAATGTCGAACCAAATGCCACGCACGGGCAAGGGTGTACCCCACGCGGGCTAAACTTGTTCCTCGCCGATTCTCGTCCTGTTTGTTCCGTGATGATCCTCGATGTTGGTACTTTGTCTCGTGTACGTCCTTTAGCTTCGAAATGAACCGAATACACATTAAAACCTGTAAGAACGTGAAAACACGAAAACGAGTAAAACGGATACAAAATCATACGTAAACATCGCATCTATATCGTAAACATCTCTAAAATCATGCAAAAAATACGTATGAAAACGAGATGATAAAAATCCCCAAGACTTGAATGTTTGCTTGTCCCTAAGCAAACGTAAAAGTTGAACACGTGGGGTATACAAAATCCGAGAATTCCCCTTTTTTCTATAAATACCGCTAAAGCGAACCTAACCAATCAACTAGCAAGTCGAGAGCAAATTCGGCGTAATTAAGTTTTCAGTCTTCATCCTTGGTTCACCAAGGCTACCCACGAGAAAGTAAATCGAAGGTAAACTAGACAAGCCATCGTAACTCTCTCCACCAAACAAGACTTCAGACAAATGCTAAACCTAGAACAACCGAGGATAGTTATTTCTTTTCCAAGCTTCTTTCTTTCTTTATTCTTCCTTTTTTCGTTTCTTCTTTTTCCTTTTCCTTTCTTTTTATTTTCTTTTTATGTCTTCTTTTTCTTTTCCTTTTTTTTTAATTTTTCTTTGCATACACACTAGGCTTCTAGGACGTCCGATTTGAAGGGATCCAGCCTCTACTTAGTCCCGGACTACCGATGACGGTATACTCATGCATCTCATTCAAGAGTGCAGCGGAGTAGGTGGCGTTTTTATTGTGCCATGCCCTTAGGACGTAGAAAGATGATCGCCAACCCACCACTAAGACCCGAACCATCGAAAGAGTATCAAGGTCGATGCACCCATATCGATTTTAGATCATGCTTTTAGGCATTATTTCTATCGACAGCGGAGTGTTTGTGTGCGCTCTTAATCTGCAAAATAAGCTCGATTTCATACGATATAATAATAATCCTCAGAAAAAAAGAAGTAAAGCATCATCTACACGAAGTATGACCATCTGGATAGAGAGAATAAACGATAAACTAGCCTAACAACCTCGTCTAAACCCCCTCACAAGCAACATTAGGATTCCCAAAGAATTACAACCTATTATTTTTCAGCCGACTAATAAGCTCTAACGCTTAGGAAAAACCTAGCTCAAACATGCAAAATCTCACGGAAATGTCCAACTTCTTAAGCATCCTAGGTTCGGGATTCATTTCAAAACATGGCACCGGACAAGTGTCTGGTTCGACTCTGACTTACGAAAGCAAAAAAAATTACAAACTACGAAATCAAATAGAAAATGAAATGAAATCACCTGACAAACGTGAGCTACTCCCCCAGACTTGAATTTAACAGCGTCCTCGACGTGAAGCTCCGATAGAGGGTAAGAGAAGTGCAGTCACGTTTGTGGTGGTATTTTTTGTTTTTTTTACGAGTCTTAAACTAAAAACTAAGAAAAATAGAAAACAAACAGCTGGTTTGCCTCCCAGAAAGAACTTATTTAACAACGTCTTTAAGCTTTGACGTCTCCATTCCTCATGCGCGCGCGATGGGTGGATCGGAAAGGGAAATGGAGTTTCCACTTTCGATCGGTTGAGCGGCTTGGAGCTTTAGTCGTTGTCCATTAACTTTGAATGTGCCACTCGTCTCGCTCCAAAGTTCTACTGCTCCATGCGGGAAGACTTCTCGTACCTGAAAAGGACCAGACCAACGAGACCGTAGGTTGCCTGAGAAAAGCTTAAGACGAGAATTGAAAAGTAGAACTAAGTCACCTAGTTGGAAGTCATGAGGTAGGGTCTTTTTGTCGTGCCATTCCTTAGTCACTGCATCTTTCTTTGGCACAACATGCACGGGATTCACTCGCTCTCTGTCCAAGGTTCGATAAATGGTATCTGCATCAAAAAGTTTTAGGATGTCTTTTTCTATTACCTCTTGCAAGTGCGGGTGCAGCCTCCTTTAAGTTTCGGTGGAAGATTCGTGGTTGTCTTCCGTAGAACTTCCGTGTGTACATATTGAAGAGTTGACTCCCCTACGTTTCTTTACATGAGTGGGTGACTTTCACATCTCATATGCACTCAAGTTAGCATTCATAACAGCATAATATATTTTATCACATTCAACGTAATCATACCGAAAAGAAGACAGACGAGGCTCGGGTTCAAATTCAGACGTCATCTCCACTGCGAAACCAGCGTGCGTTTCGTGTGGCATCTCCTCACGTGGGGCGTCTCATATTGCTGCAATAGCACTAATGAATTTCATGTACAGCTTGGCTCCTTCGTCCGTAAATCCTGCATTATCGCAAACTCGTGTTAAATATCGTACAAAAGGATCAGAAGCACTTACTTGATCAAGTGTGTCTTTTGATAACTCGTCCAGCGAATCAATTCTAAAGCAATACTCCTTGGATTCCGTTCATGGGGCTAGACAGGTTGAATTCAATCGTCTCATCTCCGACACGTAAGGAAAGCTTTCCTTGTTGTACGTCTATCATGGTACCTGCAGTAGCTAAGAAAGGTCTACCAAAAATGATAGGTATCCTAGCATCTTCCTTTATTTCAAGTACAACAAAATCAGTGAGAATGAAGAGATTACCTACCTTGGTGGGAACGTTTTCAACAATTCCCACCGGATATCTCACCGAATGATTTGCGAGGCGTAGACACATCTATGTAGGTTTGAGACTCTCGAAGTCCATCCGCTTGAAGACCGAGTGTGGCATGATGCTCACGCTTGCTCATAAATCACACAAAGCATTTTCAATGTCAAGATTACCTATTGTGCAAGGAATGGAGAAGCTTCCGGGGTCCTCCAACTTTGGTGGCAGCTTGTTTTGAATGATAGCGCTGCATTCCTCGGTGAGTGCTACCGTCTCGTTCTCTTCGATATGCTTCTCTTTGGAAAGAACCTCTTTGATGAGTTTGGCATGATTAGGCATCTTTTGGAGGGCTTCCACGAATGGGATGTTGATGTCAAGCTTCTTGAGACCCTCTACCAATCTGCCCACTCGTTCTTCATTCTTATTGCTCACCAACCGTTGAGGAAACGGTATTGGAGGTTGGTACGCTGGTGGAGCAACATATGGTTTATATAAATCTGGTTCAACTCCTTTCATAATCGCAATCGTACCTTTGCCTCTTTTTATGGACGTTCCAGCAGCTTGCTCTTGATTTTTGGAGGGCGAATGCTCAATCACATCACTGCTACACACAGAAATAGCGTTCACATACTGTCTCGGGTTTAACTCGGATTTATCGGGAAGCTGTCTGGGATTCCTAGAGGATGGGGCAGCTTGTTCTGCTATGGAGTTCTCTAAGCTTTTCACATGGTTGCTCAAGGATTCCATCTGAGTTTTGAGCTCGCTAATCGCTGTCCCCACATCCGCATTGAATTTGGTTTGAGTTGAATGTTGCTGCATTTGCTCCTTGATAAATTCGAGCAGTACCGCCTCAAGGTTCGACGAGGGGGCTTGAGGAGGTTGAGGAGCTTGCGAAACTTGCTGAACATGCTGAACTTGCTGGTTATTTAGCTGGTATGGCTGCTGTGATTGCTGAAATCCCGAATACTTCATCGGTTGAGTCGTTTGGTATGACAAGTTCGGGTGATTCCTCCAATTCGGGTTATAGGTATTCCCGAATTGCGTGTTTCCTTGCTGTTGGGCATAATTCATGTATTCCACATTCTCTTGCAGCGTGCATTGATAAGCCACATGTTCTGTATCTCCGCAATTCGCACAGTACATGGCGTTCGCTGCATTACCCGTCGCTCTTTCTGATTCAGCTCGTATAGGCGACGAGTGTTGTTAGGCATACCTCTCGGTGTTGACCACACGGTGTGGTTCATGGAAATTTATCGATCAGCTCGTATGCCTCCTCGACGCTCAGATCCATAAACGATCCTCTGGCAGCGTTATCCAACGTCGTTCGATGTTCATCTGAAATTCCGTTGTAAAAGGTTTGGATAACGGTACCATTGCTCGAGATCATGGTGTGGACACATCTGTAGAAGATCCTTAAATCTGCCCCACGCTTCAAACAAAGTTTCTCCATCTCTGCATCTAAACGTGGTGAATTCCCCCCCTCATCTGAATCGTCTTGCTCGGAGGAAAGAAGCGTGATAAGAACAATGTGCAGAGCTGTTCCCAAGTCGTGATTGAACCAGCGGGAAGCGATTTGCAGCCATGTTTTTGCTCGTCCCCCAATTGAGAAGGGGAAGAGACGCAGTAAGATCGCATCCTTTGAGACTCCGTGTATCTTGAATGTACTGGAAAGTTCTAGGAAGTCTCTGAGATGCTGATGGGGATCCTCGTGATTTCCACCCATGAATTGCTTCTGATAAAGCATGTTAATCATTGTCGGCTTAATCTCAAACTGCTCCCTAGCAACAGCAGGCATCCTTATGGATGTTTGCACATTGTTCATGTTCGATACCACATAATCTCTGAGGCGACGTGGTGGAGGACCCTGTGGTTCTCGCGGTTGAGGCGTGAGTTCTTGTTGCTGCATATGCCCCAAATTACCGATAGGTAATTATGGTCCGTGGCTGTTCTGATTATCCATACCTCGTTGATCTGACGGCTCTATGTTACCTTATTCCTTGCCCTTTCTCAGTTCTCTGCAAGTTCGCTCGGTCTCTGGGTCGATTTGGAGTAGATTTGAAGAACCTTGAGACCTGGTCATAAACCAACAAATGAAAAATGAACAGAATTAGGTAGAAAGAAACGAAAGAAAAGAAAGCAAAAAGAAAAACAAAACAAGAAAGACTCTAGGCTCGAATCTAAGACGTGTTGACAATAGTCTCCGGCAACGGTGCCAAAAACTTGATGCGTTATCAAAGTTAAACAAATATTTAACCTAAACTACCCGCAAGTGCACGGCACGTGTGTAGTACTTTAGGTGTCGATCCCTCAGGGACTACGCAACACAACCTAAACGCAAACTACGAATCAAACTCGCAAACGAACGAAATATGGGATTTGGGAATGAAATACTAAATACAAATAAACAAGCGAGTTCCTAACAATGAGACAAACGTTCCAGGAATCCGGTTTCACCACAAGACTACCGAAACCAACAATCAACCTGTCTATCATGCAATCCCAATCAAGTTATCTAAGGCAGACGATCCTAATATGATATCTCCCCTCTCTCAAGGCATAGACACGTGATCTAGTCAAGTTATCCCCTACTTTCGTGGCTGACACCTTGAACTAAACCCATAAGATCTATGATTCATCCGTTTTACCCTCAACCGCTGCTACCCTACTTTCGTGGCCTAACCTCGGTTGTTCTAAACCTGATCTTCTAGGACTAGAATTCTCCTTTCGGTCCTTCTCCTAACCCCTAACACATGCATTTACTTGGCCTTCGTAAACACAAGTCATTCAAGCTCTCAGACAAAGAATAGATAAACGAAAACGGGAAGATGCATTCAAAGATAAATCAAACTGGTTCCGGGATAGCCATGGGCTAATCTCTTCTCCTAGAATAGAACAAACTACTCGCTCATGCGTCCGTAAACAAACATAATTGAAGTAGAAATTCTAAGGAACATGAAAACCAAACGAAACCGAAGTCTTGGGTCGATCTCCAATGCTCCTTGTACGTCTCCTTCGCAAGAATCTCCTTCTTCTATCTACTCTCTCTCTCATTCATGTGAATTCTCCAAAACTCCTCTCTAACTGAAGCTCCCTCGACCCCTAGCTCATGTTCTTCCTTTTCCTTCTTCTTTTCTTTCCTTATCTCCCCCTTTTTCCTTCTGGTCGTTCGTTCTTTTCCTTTTGTTGCAGCAGCCACCGATTTTGCCTTTTCATGATTTTCCATTCTTGATTAAGTTGGGCAACGTTTCCGTTACTTTCTCTAGAAAAATATCTCTTATTCCTCTTCTCTAAAGTCGTTTTCCTTATTCTATAAGTCACCAACAAGTTCCTTTTCATTTTAAGATAAATTAACTTATATGTAAGTTGCAGGTGACGGACGCGACCCGCGTGGGCTGAGTGTGTGACCCGCTCGGGCGCGGCGCGCATGATCGCGATGGAAAACAAGGCGACCCGCATGGGCTAGGGAGAGCCCGCTCGGGCTGATGCTTGCCCTGGTCGGGCTGGGGTGTGCCCTACTCGAGCTGTTGCCCCGACCGTGCTGATAGTTTGCCCGACCCGTGCTCAAGTTGCTGGACAAAATGTCGAACCAAATGCCCCGCGTGGGCAAGGGTGTACCCCACGCAGGCTAAGCTTGTTCCACCGATTCTCATTCTGTTTGTTCCGTGATGATCCTCGATGTTGGTACTTTGTCTCATGTACGTCCTTTAGCTCCAAAATGAACCGAATACGCATTAAAACCTGTAAGAACATGAAAACACGAAAACGAGTAAAACGGATACAAAATCATACGTAAACATCGGATCTATATCGTAAACATCTCTAAAATGGTGCAACAAATACGTATGAAAAGGAGATGATCATATTAGTCAACCTTGTGATTTCACGGTCAAAAGCGACAAAATGTGCAATTTCTGCACCATCATCAACAATCAAATCAACTTGGAATCGGAATAAAAAATGTATCGAAGAAAGGTTAAATGTAGATATCAATCTAATACTTCATGAGACAAAAAAAAAACGTTTTCAATTTAAAATCAGATATTTAACAATAACCTCGTCACTCCAAACGTATTTGTGTCTTGGTAAAAGTTGCAAAATAGTGAAGTTTCAGTTTTTGTCAACTTTCGTACACACTTCTCACATCCAATGTAACTCCAACCAGTGTTGGTTAGCACATCAACAAATCGTGCATAGCAAGAAAATTTCACTTCCTATAATGTAGATGATATAGTGAAGTTACTTTATGATCGGGCTTCGTTACATATTCGTGCAACTTCAAAAGTGATATGGTCTCGATCTTAACAACATTGTTGATGTTTTCAATATTGTTATCATCATTAAACCTATCTTCAATGCTATTCATTATGATTTGGAAAATAAATCAGTTTATACAACTACCTTTGTAGATATAAAACTATTTTTTCTTGTATATACAACAAATATTATATATATATACATATATATATATCTATATAATTAAAAATTTAAATTTTATATTCAGCTATAAATAATTATTGAAATCACATAGCTCTCTATATATACAAGAGAATAAATTATATTACAAACTAAATTAAACATATATATAACATGAATGCATGAGATTTAACATTAAAGACTAAATAACAAATTGTATGACAAACTAAATTAAAATATTTCTATATATACTAACAAAATAAATGGAAACTTTTACATATGAATGAATTGAACAACAGCATTGCAATCCCCATTAAAAAAGAAGCGACTTGCAGATGTAGTATTCAGATTAAGGTTACCTAGAAAAGATAATAAAATTAATGAGACAAACAATTATTTCAAATTGGACATAGGGTTAAATATATCATATATAATGCAAAATAATATGAGGTAACGAACCTACAACAAATTTTAGATTAATGCTTGTAACTAAAATAACATATGGGTGGGAACTATAAGACTCTAATTTTGCGCATAACTCAACGGCTTTTTGGTCTCAAGCTGTGATGGTTACATCCATTCCCCTTGTATAATCGATCATAATGAGTTTAGTAAGCATGCAATGGTTTCATTAGATACAATAGCGTACAAAGTCTTTTGTGGGTATACAATTTACCCTGAAGTTGTAGTCGTAAAGTTAGATGTTTTGTCGCTGATACATTGTCGGCATACGGATCCTTGATTGAACTTACACGTCCAATAACATCTCAAAATTTGTCATCTAATGTAAATGATAAGACTAAATAGCTAAATGATGGTTCAATCAAGGAAATCCGTTGTAGGTGTCGATTTAATCTTAGTTTCTTATGAAAAACAGAACCTGGAATCAAAATATTTGTGTTTGCTAGGGATGCTATCTCATTATAGGTCTTGAAACGAAAAAGTTCCTTTGGGATGGTAACAGAATTTTCAGGAAGCAGCATTATTTTTGTGGCTATTGTTATGCGTATTGCAATGGAAGAATCTGTCAGCTTGAAGGTTCATTTCCCTTAACCACATCAAACATTCAAGTTGAACAATGCTTCCTTCGATTAAGAAACAGTTGAATCAGGTAAACAGTATGCAACTCAGCGTGCCTTGCAGCACAGATGACTGCAAAAGTTACATAATTTTATATTTAATCGTTTTTTAAGTAATATAAAGATGAGATAGATTCATAGGAGAATAATTTGACATGTTCATCAATCAGCAAAAATTCAATCCACATGAGCTGGCCATTTTTCTAGAGTTGCGGGCTTCCCAGACGCGGAAAACTCGTGCAACAATCCGTTGGAGACAGCATCCCACATTCAGCTCATTGAAGGTAAGGTGATGTTTGAGCATAGCTGTGTTTGGAATTTGGAGTTGATCCATTAAACAAAATAGTAGATATGTTTGATGGGTTGTTTGAAGAATTGTTAGAATTCTAATATGTGATTTAATGTGAATATGATAGTATTTATCCTGTAGAATATAGGGCAACGGTTGTGTTGATTGGTATTATTGTTAATTCCATGTTTGATTTGTTTTTGGACTGTTTAATGTGTTAATAAAATAGATTAATGGTAAGGTTAATGGTGATCCATTTTTACGGTTTGATGCCGGAAAAATCATGCAAAGTAACGACCAAAAACATATAAGAAGCAATAAGGACCAAGACATCAAGGTTAGTGTCTTATAAAAAGTAATGGTAATGGATATTAAAGTTTAGGTTAGTGGGTGGTTTTAGTATATCAGTGACTATAACGTAAAAATAGATTAATGGAGAGGTTAACGGTGATACATTTTGACTGTATTAATGTTTAGGTTAGTGATATAAATTTGTTTTAATGTATTATAAAATACATTAATGGTGAGTTTAATGATGGTACATTTTGACTGTATTAAAGTTTAGGTTAGTGGCTAGATAAATCTGTTTTCCAGATCCAAAATAAATATGTTTTAATAGATTAATAAAATAGATTAATCTTGAGGTTAATGGAGATCCATTTTGACGTTTTGATGCAAGAAAAATCTTGCAAAGTAACGTCAATAATATAATAAAGGCAATAAAGACCAAATAAGGTTAGTGGTTTATAAAAAGTAATTAGGTGTCGAACAAAGGCTAGGTTTTGTCTCTGTATTAGGTGTCTGCATTGAGTCTTATTAGGCTAGGAGTTGAGGCAGGAACAACCAGTCTTGAGGGTTTCTTTCTGGATAAAAAAGAGGGAATCGTTAAGAAAACAAAACAGATGATAAGGTTAGAATATTAAGTTTAGAATATTAATTATAAGGAATAATTACAATGTATATTAAATTTAGGTTAGTGGTTATGACGAATATGTAATGGAGAATAAAATTAAATTATAAATTAAATTAAAAATAAAAAATTAAATGTTATTGAGGTAATGCAAGTGATATATCATTTTATCCTGCGTTTTATATATAGATTTTGAATGATGAAAATTTTTCACAACAAAAATTAGTTTTTTTACTATAATATAATTTCAATTGTTTTTTTTTAATAAACAGTTGAAAAATTCTAATCTTTTACCTTTTAATTTATCTCGTCTTTCTAAAGTTATTCGTTATATATTCGACTCTTTCATTATTTTGGTAAATGTTGGATACGTTTATATGGACCGTGTTATATAGGGCTAACTTCAAAAATACCCTCGTAGGGCTAAAACACTTCAAAAATACCCTTCCCGAAAAAGAAAAAAATTTTAACTTCAAAAATGTCCTTATAAATGTTGATATTCCCAAAATACCCCTGCGACCTTACGACCCAGTTCGACCCAGCGACCCAGTTTGACCCTGCGACCCTTGTCCCTCTACGACCCTTGTTCCTCTGCGACCCTTGGACCCCTGCGACCCTTGTCCTTCTGCGACCCTTGGACCCCTGCGATACTAATTTATTATTTACAAATTATTTACAAATAATATGAATAAAATTTTGAAAATACAGCTCAAATCAAAATATATTGGACCCCTTCCGACCTTGCGACCCTTCCGACCATTTCGACCCTTTCGACTAGTCTTTTCAATGTCAGACTACTGCTTTTTCCAGGTTCTAGCTATGCTTTTTATTTTACCAATGCCACATTGAAGACCTATATTAAAGGTTCTTTAATGTGGTCTACATGCACCTTGGTCATTCTTTGTATTTATTGTCTTTCTGGATTTTAGGAGTCCATGTATTTTTCATTATAAATAGAGGAGGAAAAACCGTAAAGCTACAACAAGCACCAAATCATCTCTTGTTTTGAGTCTTTCATTCTCTCAAAAGGGCGATTTCTAACATCTAACCCTAAATTCTCTGAAAAATCCTTGTTACCTTTGTGACCATTAAGGTCACATGGTCGACCCAGGGCATCGTGTTGTCTATTTGTTACTCAATGTCTTGGTAATCGTCGGACTCAGTCTGTATGCAAATACACACAAGTACTTACAACTTGGATGGAGGACTTTGTGATTTATCTGGACTACATAAGGTCTTGGTAATCGGCGGACTCAGACATCAAGTTGTATCCGCGTTACCTAAGGTCACGGTTGGAGGTCATTTGCTACCGTGGAACTCACCGTACATGACTCAAAGCCCGAAATGTCAATGGAGCATTTCTTGCGGGGAAGGAGTCATTAATCTTCAGCAAATTTGACCTTTTTTTCTTTCCTTTTTTTCTTCGAACTTCTTTTTGCCTTTTTCTTTTGCTTCAACTTTTTTCTTTCCTTGTTTTAACCGTTGTGACCTTTGAGACCTTATGTAACTCTTGTGACCTTTGTAACCTTTGAGACCTTATGTAATCAATATTTAAACGTTGAAAATGTCTTATTTTGCATCTATTGTTCGTAAGATTATGACCCGTTATGCGACGCTCATTCGGATTAAATTATAATCAGGTTTAAACAGGTACGACTCATGCGGCCACACATAACCCTTGTACGACTCATGCGACCCAATATGATCACATATGAACCATGGACGACTCATGCGACCAAATATGACCCTTGGACGTCTAATGCGAACACATAAGACCCTTGTACGACTCATGCGACCCTATATGACCACATATGACCCATGGACGACTCATGCGAACAAACATTACCCATGGACGACTCATGCGACCAAACATGACCCATGGACGTCTCATGTGCCCAACATAATACCCTTGTACGACTCATGCGACCCAATATGATCACATATGACCCATGGACGACTCATGCGACCAAATATGACCCTTGGACGACTCATGCGACCCTATAAGACCCTTGTACGACTCATGCGACCCTATATGACCAAATATTACCCATGGACGTCTCATGCGACCACATAAGACCCTTGTACGACTCATGCGACCCTTTGTACAATAATAGTAAATCCACAAAAACATCGATACTAACAATAATACATTCTATTGAATAATAATAAAAAAACCAACCAAAAACAAACATGAATTTTGTTGTTCAAATGAAGTTCAACCAAATACAAAAACCAACCAAATACAACAGAATTCAATCTATGAAGATTATAGGGGCAAGCAGTAGACAAGGTACATCATCGAGAACGGCTTCCAGTTCGACTTTGAGGGTACAACCCACGTTAAAGCCATTATCGTGACAAAACTTTGTCCAACCCCTGGTGATGCTAGCGCCATTGCGTTTCACAGGCCTTAGATGTGCCTCCCAAACGTCTGTGTAATTGGTTATCAGATCAACCTTACATCGTCTACCGCAAAGACCATTCAACCTCGCAAACTGTATCGGAAGTGTCTGCGATAACCGAATAAATTTACAACAACGTCAAACTAATGCATATACAACCAGATTTGATGAATCGAATAAATCGGTTTGAGTTCACTTACCACTGCATCTACAGCCAGATTTGAACGCGTGACTGGTAATGTGAAAATCCTCTCTTTAGAAGAAGATGACCCTGACATCGAATCACCGTCA